>PYUH01000418.1:344974-403881 GCA_016808085.1 Suaeda aralocaspica | reverse complement strand
AACCTCCTTGGTATAAGTTTTTCACGTACGATGATCCTCCTTTCCACTGACACTTGTTTGACTCTTGATTGCTTCAGCTATCATTTCTTTTTTTGTCGAGCATGTACTAAAGCGTTCTTGGTCACCAGCTTTGTCCTTCTCATTGTCTGATTATCCTCAGATTCAGAGTCGTCCCCTCACTTTCAGACGATTCAACAATTTGCTTCCCAATCTTCTTTGTCAGTTTAGCAATTTGCTCGTTTTGCTTCTTAATTTCAGCATCCTTTTCCTCTCCATCTTTATCAACTTGCTAATGAGAGCATTCATGTCGGAAAGCTGTTCCTCCATAGTTTTGTTTTCATGAATCACCATGACAGAGGCAGTGTCCAACTGTGATGATTCACCTGATCCTTGAGCACAAAGGCCTGAAAGGAGATGATAGAGGAGAACTACTATCAGTTCCAATTCAACCTCTATGTTTGGGTTGTAAAGGGGACTAGTGTGAACGACTAAGTCTTCTTCCTCCTTGTCAACATCAATTTGTCTTGGCGACTTGAAAGAAGTCAATGACAATCGTTTGTGTCCAGCAATGGAACTGAACTTGTATGTTCAGTGGTAGAGTTTGAACCAAAGACAGGAGACTCACGCGCCCTATAAGATGTGTTAAGTGCCTCCAAAGCAGCCTCAACAACCCTATTATTGCGTACTTTGGTAGGTACCGCGGCTGCACGCAACTTGCTGCAGCAGACGTGACTGCAGCTCTTTTCATTCCCCTGGTGATATGCCACTGTCAGGATTTCCAATGACTTCACCGAGGCTTGCTGATTGTCGTCGAGTATTGACAGACTTCTTCTCCTCAGCAGACTTTGAAATGGTCTTGTTGGAAGACATTTCTTAATTTTTTTTAAGTGCTTGAAGAAAGAGATGAGAAGAGATGGTCCCCCGCCGAGCGTGCCAGAAATTGTTGCTACTAAATTTCAAGTCAAAGTCAATGACAAGTAATTAAGTAAACAAATAATATTTTATTAATAATTTGAATGTAGGTACAATCTCTGTAAACAGTTTATAAAAAAAATAAACTAAGCCTTCTGATTCTGTTCCACTGCTAGGATGACACTTGTCGACGTCAATCAAATTTGACAGTTGCTGACGTCAACCAAATTTGAGTGAGGGTTGACTAGCTTCAATGTCACTTTGAATGTATTTGAGTATCCCCGAACAATCGGCACAATTTTGTAGTGCTTGTTGATTGCTGACAGAGAGAGTTTGTAAATTTTTTGGAGTGTCTTCGATTGACCTTTTTTTCCCAATGAATTTCTCCCCCCTCTTCTCTTGAGGTGATAATGGGTATTTATAGGAGAGTTTGACCTCCATCTTGGACCCGGAGATGTGGGCTTGGACTCTTCTGATGACTTGGAAGTCTCGTAGTCTTTTTGGCCCAATAAACATTTTATTTGGACTAATAATATAATCGACCCAAATAATTTAATTATGACCCAAATTATTTAATTAATTTGGATATTTAATTTAAAGGGCTAAATTAATTAAATTGAGCAGATATTTATTATATTTAACTCAATAATTTATTTATTTTAATTTTGACACTTCAATAAATTTTCGGTGTCTACAGGGAGAATATTGCTAAACCTGCAATTTTTTGGCATTCTGTGTTATATTCTGGCCCTCATATGTTCTTTGGTAAACCAGCTATTGTTAAGCCATGGAGTGCTAGTTTTGGCTTTTACTCAAAGATTTTGAGGGTGGTTCCTTTATGGGTTAAGTTCCCTAACTTGCCTCTAAATTGTTGGACAGATGACACTCTTAGTAGGTTGGCAAGTACTTTAGGCTCCCCAGTGTGTGATGATGAATGCACTTCTAGGCAGTTAAGGATTTCTTATGCAAGGTTGCTAGTTGAGATTGATGTGACTCTGCCTTTGCCTAAGTCTGTTGTTGTTGAGCTGCATGATGATGGAACTAAGGAGCAAGTCGTGGTGTATGAGTGGAAACCACCCTTTTGCACTAGTTGTAATAAGGTTGGGCATGATGGTGCTAGGAAGAAGGATGTACCAGTGAAAAAGGTGTGGGTTCAGAGGAAGGGGACTAGTTCTCAGGATCCTCAGCCTGAGACTGCAGTTAGCCAAGCTAAAGAGGATGAATGGAAGGAAGTAGGTAAAAGGCTAAGAACTAAGGCAAAGGTTCCAGCAACACAGTCTGGGCATAGTGATCTTGATGTTCAGGGGAATGCTTTTGAAATAATGTTGCAACAAGAGAAGGAAGTGGATGACACAGGACAGCCTAAGGAGGGTGATGGTAATCCCTCACTCCCTAGATGATTACTAATACTTGGAACATTAGGGGTCTTAATGACCCTAATAAGGTAACTGTTGTTAAGCAGTTGCTTAAGAAGTATAACATTGATGCTGTAGGCTTATTTGAAACTAGAGTTAAGGAGAATAAAAGTAGTGTAGTTCAGAGAAAATTTGGCTCTGCTTGGTCTTGGCTAAATAACTATAGTTATTCTCCTAGGGGGAGGATATGGTTGGGGTGCAAAAGGTGATAGTGTAACTATGGACTGCATTGGTATGACTGAGCAATTTATACATTGCGAAGTTTACTCTAAAACTTTGCAAGAGCAGTTGTGCTTAACTATGGTTAATGGTTTACATACTGTGGGAACAAGAGTCTCTTTGTGGAGAGATTTGGTTGATCTAGCCATTTCTCCTATTCATGGCTTTGTGCTGGTCACTTTAACACTGTTCTGAACAGTGGTGATAGGATTAATGGTAATTATGTGGTGGACTATGAGACTAGGGATTTTCACTAGTTTATTAATGATAAGGAGCTTATTCCTATTAAAAGTAAGGGTGCCTATTATTCTTGGTCTAATAAGTCTCATGATGGGCCTAGAATATGGTTAAGAATTGATTGGGGGGTTGTTAATCAACAGTGGATAAATTTATATGGTAATGTTGAGGCTCATTACCTCCCTCCTTCTTTGTCTGATCATAGTCCAATGGTCTTTGAGGTGTTTCATGCTCCTCAAGGTAAAGGGAGGCCTTTTAGTTTTCTTAATTGTCTTGCTGAGCATGATGATTTTTTGTCTGTGATTGAGGAGGCTTGGTGTTCTTTTCCCTGTGCTAATCCTATGGTAAATGTCTGGTCCAAGCATAAAAATGTTAAGCAAGGATTGAAAACTTCGAACACTAGGCATTTTGGAAATGCTGATCAAAGGATTCAAGAGGCTCAAGGTCACTTATTGTTTGTGCAGCAACAACTGAGCACTAATTGGCATAATTCTAATTTATGTAGACAGGAGCAGGAAGCTATTCAGGCTGTGAAAAAGGTGGATGGGAGTTAAGGAAAGTATCTATAGGCAAAAATCTAGAATTACTTGGGTTAAGCTTGGTGATAACAACACCAAGTTCTTCTTTAACTCTCTTAAACAAAGGCAAGGAAGAAATAGGATTGATTCTATTGTCACTGATACTGGTGAAATTTTGAGGACCCCAGACCAGATTGAGGAAGAATTTGTCTTTTTTAAAAGGTTAAGGGGATTGCTGCTAATAACTTGCATGGTATAGATGTTACTATTGTTAGGGGGGGGAGGGGGGGGGGGGAATAGTTGTCTAGATCAGCTTGCTCCTCCCTAATAGTTCCTGTGACTGAACAGGAGATTGATGGTGCTCTGGCTAGTATTGATGATGATAAGGCTCCTGGTATTGATGGTTTTAACAGTCTTTTTTTCGAGAAAACCTGGAGTTTGATCAGACATGATGTCTATGCTGCTATCAAACATTTTTTTTAAGACAGGGAAGTTGGTTAAATCTTGGAATCGCACCACTGTGACTTTGGTACCTAAAATCCAACAGGTTTTTAAAGCTAAGGATTTTAGGCCTATTACCTGTTGCACTATTATATATGAAATTATATCTAAAATTCTAACAGCTAGACTTGCTGCAGTTGTTGGAGAGGTTGTGAATGCTGCTCAAGCAGGTTTTATCCCTGGGAAGCACATTGGAGATAACATCCATCTTGCAACTGAGCTTATCAAAGGGTATTCTAGGAAAGCTATTACTCCTAGATGCATGCTTAAAATTGATCTTCAAAAAGCTTATGACTCTTTGGAATGTAGCTTTCTCTCTTCTCCAATGCTAGAATTAGGCCTCCCTACACAGTTTGTATCTTGGATAATGAGTTGTGTTAGGTCAGTCTCTTTTTATGTTTTGATAAATGGGGTCCCTTCCGCTCCTTTTGCTTCTCAGAAAGGGTTGAGACAAGGAGATCCAATGTCCCCCTTTCTTTTTGCTTTAGGGATGGAATACTTGTCCAGGTGTTTATATGAGCTTCATGCAGATCCTGATTTCAATTTCCACTCTAAATGTGAGAAGTTCGGTATCACTCACCTTATGTTTGTTGATGACCTTCTTATGTTTGCAAGAGCTGATTCCCAATCTTGAGTGCTTCTCTTAAGGGCCTTTAATAAATTATCTAGTGCTTCTGGTTTATCTGCTAATCTTGATAAGAGTGAAGTTTATTTTGGTGAAGTTGCTACTGAGATGCAAGGTACTTTACAGCTGCTTCTTGGTTTTTCCTTAGGTGCTCTAAATATCTTGGTGTGCCTCTTTCTTCAAAGAAGCTCAGTGTTCTTCAATGTGGACCCCTGGTAGACAAAATCACTTCCAGAATTCAGGGTTGGTGCGCTAAATACCTCTCCTATGCAGGGAGATTACAACTTGTGAAGAGTGTGTTATTTGGTATTCAGAAATATTGGGCACAGATTTTTGTTCTGCCTAAGAGGGTGATTAAAGATATTGAGGCTAGGTTTAGAGCTTACCTCTGGACTGGCTGTTCTGTGTCTTCTAAGAAGCATCTACTGGCTTGGGATCAAGTTTGCTTACCAAAGGTTAATGGTGGTTGGAATGTTCTGTCACTGCCTTTTTGGTATAAGGCTGCTATCACCAAGATGTTATGGGACATTGTTCATAAGGCAAATACATTATGGGTTCAATGGGTTCATGTATACTACTTCAAGCATATAAGTTGTTGAGAGGTGACTGTTCCTAAAGCTTGTACTTGGATGCTGAAGAAAATTTTGAGCTGCAGGGAACTTGTTGTATCTGTAGGTGGATGGGGAGCTATTGAACACCAAGGAAAGATGAAAATTAAAAAGTTGTATAAGCTTCTGCAGAGTCCAGTTCAAAAAGTGGATTGGAGGAGGGTGATTTGTAAAAATCAGGCTACCCCTAGTAGTGTGTTTGTCACTTGGTTGGCCATTCAGAATAGGCTGTTAAATAAGGATAGATTGCGTGTTTGGAGGCCAAGTCCAGATCCCTTATGTTCTCTGTGTAATGCTGTCCCCAAAACTGCTAATCATCTCTTTTTTCACTGTGGTTAATTGAACAGGCTATCACGCATCTCTCAAAAATAACTGAACAACACTAACTAATATAGCTAGGGAAGTAGGGATCGAATCCTCAGGGAAGCTATTCAATCCTATTAGTTCTAAAAAGTCTAAAATGCGTAAGGGGCCTTGGTGGAAAGTTCGGTAAAAGACTACTAAAACTAAGAAGACTACAAATGAAACTAAGGAAATGACGGGAAATTTTTAATTAAACTCTTATAATGAAAACCTAGGGCAATCGGTTCACTATGATCAATCAATGAACTCAATTAACGCTCACTAATCAATTTATTGGCATTCATTGAACTAGGGCTCACTAATTCTCTCGAACTTAGACTCCCTCAAAACTCCTTTACCGGCTCTCGCTCGCATAAATTCGTTTTTGCCTATTATTCAATGGTCTAATTGTGGTAATCTTACCTCTCGGCCTCGATTTTGACAATAACCTAACTTACAACTAAATCTGGCCACAATTTAATTGCAATCGATAGAAATCAATGATAGGAATTCAATTAAAAGCCAAGAACTAACTAAAGCACATAAGATAAATTCACATCATGATCATAGATCCCCTAACCCTAGAGAAAAAGACTATTCACACATAATTAAGGGAACAAGGACAAAAACAAATTCAATTAACAAATTCATAATCAAAAACTAATTTAAATTAGAATTAAAACTAAATTAAATACTAGAAATTAAACTAAGCAACTAAATTAACAAAATAAATAAATTAAATTAAAGACTAACATACTAAGAAGAATCATATACTAAAGAGAATTGAAAAACCAAAAGGAAAGAGATTACCAAAAGGATGATTGAATTGCATAAAGTGAAATCTTGAATTGTTGAAACAAAGTAACCGATGCTAAAATTCTAGGGAGAACAAACCTTTTAGGATTCCTAGGTCTAAAAGTATGCCAAAAACTAGTTAGGGTCGTGCCCGCATAAGTCAAATTGACTTTGTTCTCTACGCCCGCAGGTTGTCTAATTTGGGAGTTTTGGAGCTACTGATCTATGTTGCGCCCGCATAAGACAAAAAGACTTTTAGCCTATGCACCCGCAATGACCATGATGACCAACATTTTGATGATCTTGCTTGAGTTCTTCGCTCGATTCTTCGAATCTTATTCATGACTTCTCGTAGCTTGGCATGCATCGCGATGCAAGTGCTTTTTGACTCGTTTTAGCTTCTAATGACTTCATAACTCTCTATTACGCTCCTATAACATATAAACGAAACCGAAAACCATGCGTAATAATAAAAAAAGTATAAAATAAGCGTAAAAGGCTCTAAAAGTCAATTAAAGATGCTAAAACTGTTCCAAAACATAACTTGATACTGAAAGACGATATTTAATCAAAACAAAGCCACAAACTTAACTACTTAGCACAAGAATCATCGAAAATGAGGGAAAAACACAGCATAAAGCACATATTTCAAATTCCCCCAAACCGAACCTTTGCTCTTCCCGAGCAAAACACAACGAAATTGACTACACCCCATAAAAACAAAATAAGCATCATAACTCAAGAGAACATCCGAAAGACACATGGATCCAAGCCAGCCAATCAAGCATCCAATTACCGTCCTTCTTAAATACGGGTCAAACAAAACGAACCAAGCAAGTTTAATGAATCGATTACTAGAGTAGCTCACGGGTGGTCACTCCACACAATTAATGATAAGCTTATAACAATGAAGCTCTAACCCTCTCCTCCCAACCAAATATGGAATGCGATGCAAAATGTGTTTAAATGCAATTTTAAGAACCCGAAACCCACATCTCACACCTCATGCAAGTGTTTAAAGGGTATCCACTCATCTTAAATGTCGACTCAAAATGCAATCAATACTCCACGACCTTGACAAAGGATTCACTTCACAATAACTATAGCATGTACACGAAGATAAAAAAGGACTTTAATAAGCTTGTAACGTAGCTAGGGTGATGGGTAGGATAAAAATTTGGGATAATGTGGTGGAATGCGGGGTATAAGCATATAAAATCAAGGAAAATCATCAACATTCTCCAACATCCAATCCAACCAAATCAAACCAAACTTTTCGTTATTTTTCACATCAACACCATAAATCTCATAAATTAATTAACAACCACTACTTCATAAACTTTAAACAACTTCTTTCTTTTTACTTCATCTTTTTTTTTCATCTTTACTTTTCATGCATAATAAAACATAGTTTCACGACTCTTAATGATTTGTTTTTGCTTAAAATTCAATAAACAATAAAAATAATCATCACACATACATAACTAGGCCATGAATAAGATATGACTTTTTAATTAATTACAACAGCCTAGACATTGGTATGCAGAGCCTTAAATGTGAAACTTTATAATTAAACAACCTTTAACAATAACATTACCAACTATTTCTCCATCAATCCACCATAACAACCTTCAAAAGTTACTTTAACAACATCACAACTACTTCAACTCCCTCAAACCAAGTTTGGGCATGTAATGCATTATGTAGCAAGGCTAATAGGCTTGTAATGTGGCTAAAAATACAAATGTCAGGGATAAAAGCTCAAAACATGGGATCAAGGGAAAATATAAATGTGGGAAATGAAATTCTGAAGCTCAAAAGAAGAAATGAAGGCCTTTTATCATGCGCAACATACAAAAAATCCACAATTAAAGTTACTAGAATCCAATGTCAAACCCAAGATCATAATTGTATTCAAAAGTGGCTCAAATCCTCCCGTTAACACAGTTCAAGTCCAACACCCAAACAAGATTGAGAAGAGTTGACCAATAAAAGGAAATTAAGCAATCGAATTCAAGTCATAGCCAACAAATCACACATGTGGATCCATCCGCTGTCAAGAGTCATAAAGTTTTCAAAATAAGCACAAGGGGTACAGAAGTAGTCAATTCCAACAATAAAACTCAATCGGGACGCGAATAATCCATTAAGCCAATTCTCTCGAAAATTAAACCTAAGAAAACCGTACAATCTTTTTGGTCACATGTAAACTCCCATTCCTAACGAATGGTACAAACCATGCAACAGTCCTAAGAAAGCAATACAACTAAACTAAGAAATCAATTAAAGCTAACTGAACACACAAAACAAAACAAAAGAGAGGTTGGAGTGATCTAACCAAACTATTATCAATTCCTAACAGGAGTCCAACTAAGCACTGAATCAATAATACATCCTGCTTGAAATAAATCCTGAAAAAGGAAAGAAACAAACCGATCTCCAAAGAAAAAGGTAAAAAATAAGAGGAAAAAGAAACAAAGCAAAAAATAAAAAAAAACTAAGCAAAAACTATACATAAGTCCTCCCCCCAAACCAAATTTTGTCCCGTCCCGGTATAAATAACCATGCAAAACATAGGAAGGAGGTGATGCCGAGCTCTACTGACCGGGTCCCCAGTACATAGGACAGTATTGTTCATAGAATGACTGATAGGTTTAGGAGGTAGGCTTGGTGCTAGGGTCATACTTTGGTGGCCAGTTAGGGTGGTTCGGGAATCCTTGAACTGGTCCAGCCTCAACATTGCTCATGTGCTCCCTCCACTGGACTCTCTGCGGCAAGTCAACATCGGAACGGAGTCCTCTAAGTGAATGATCTACCCTGTCAAACCGCAGCTGGTTATAGAAATGCATATCATCGAGCCGGTTCATTAGGGGAGTCATATCGAAGGTGCAGGAGGAACGACCAACATAGCTATGTCTCGGTGGCTCAGGTCGTGGCGGAGCTGGAGGACGCTGGAGTTGGCCGTTTGCCTGCTGGATCCAGTTGACCGTCTAGACCGCTCTTTTTTCGGAGTCCGCCCTCTCCTGTAGTGGGATGTTGTCAGGTGGAATCCTCCAAGGGTTCTAGCCGTCTGGATTCTCCTGATAGGTGAGACTAACATAGGCACTAGGCAGGTAACACCACGAAATTCCCCGAACGCACCAAAAAAGTCTCTCTCTGTGCCCTCTCTAATAATGTCTTTGGAAGTTAGCAGCTCTCAGGGCAGTAGTGTCGAGGTAGGGGTTTTCCTCGATTTGGTTTAGCTGGTGGATCTTCTCAGTATGACCTAGAGTGTGGGCCAACCATGTGATCATGCCACCTATGTAAATAGTGCCGGTGTTAGTAATCCCCTCTGCAATCTCAGCAAACCGGCGAGCTAGAAAGAACTCGAAGTTATAATGGAGAGGCTGTTTGGCATATCCTTCTGTCACCATCCACAATAATCTAATCTCATCAGGGTAGACTTGACTTAACTCTCCTCTAGAAAATAGGCAGTAAATCACATATCTCAGAAAGTACCGAAGGGCAGGATGCTGGACCTCCGATGCTTTGGTAGTGGTAGAAGTGAAGTGGAACCGCCATCAGTAATTTGCTCCCACCAAGCTCCCTCAAAATATGGTCCCCACTCATGCTCTACTGTAGACCATACCGCATGTTCGGTATTCCATAGGAACCTCTCATTTAATTCATCTACATCCATCTCATAGTGCTATTCGAAGATGGTGAAGCTGATGTGTGTCTTTCTTTCAGCTGCAGGAGACTCCTGGTTAACATGGAAATGGTAACTGGATAGGAACTCCAGGGTGAGCTCTCTGTATGTGTGTGGGACCTGTTGGGTTTTACCATCAGGACCGGGCATGGTAACATTAATCCAATTTCCCCATCCAATACGGTAGGCCATTCTCATCACTAGGGGTGTGCAAGATTTTACGGTTCCGAATTTCCGGTCCGAAATTTTCCGATTCCGTTCCGAAAAATCGGAATTCCGATTAAGATTTTTGAAAACCGGAAAAACCGGATCGGATATCTGGTTTTTAAAACCGGAAACCGGATCGGATACGGAATGGATTTTTAAAAAATCGGATTCCGGATTTTTAAGGAAAACAAAATCCGGAATTCCGGTTTTCCGGATTTTTCCGAATTTTTCCGGATTTCCGATCCGGTTTTTAAGGGTATATGTGTAAATTTTAGAGAAAATTCTAGTATATAATTCGGAACCGGATATCCGATCCGGTTTTTCCGGATATCCGAATTTCCGGAATTCCGGTTTTTCCGGAACGGATACGGAATCAATTTTGTTGGTTCCGAAAATCCGGATATCCGAATTTCCGGATCGGAAAATTTCCGATTTTCGGTTTTGCACTCCCCTACTCATCACCTGATCTGTAATACCGAGCTTATCGCATGTTTCCTTATGGAAGAACCGTGTAGATCTAATTGTTCTCTTAGAAAGCTTTCCATTCATTTTTTGCCTTTCCTGTCGGTTTTGAGGTGGTGTTCTGGAGGATGATGGTTGCTTTCCCTTGGAAGCTGAAGAGGATGCCTCGGTTTTATGAGATTTCTTGGGGCCTTCGCTAAGTAATTTGCCAATTGATTTCCTCATTATCCTACAAAACATATGCATGAAAAACAAGGATTAGTGTTCTATTGAAGCAAGTCTCGAAACCAAAACCATGCCAATCATGAAAGCATAAGGAATCATGGGATGTAAAAGCATGATCAAAGAAACAATCAAGGTATTGTAGTCATCATACAATCAAAGTTACAAACAAGATTTTGCGGAAATTTCGGCATGACCCTTTGTAAATGCAACTAAACTAATGAAAACTACAAAGTTCTAATCAACTAACGCCATGAGTGCAACCAAAAACATCCAAACTTAAGCTTTACTTGTATACTATGCCTCCAAAACTAACATTTTCTAGCTCGTATTCACAAAGGAACTTCAATTGCAACACCAAAAACCAACTTCCACCATAATATGAATCCAACCATTGAACAATTAGAATCACCCAAACAACTCCAATGAGACTTTAAGAGCAAAAGGAGAAGACTAGTTAAGATGAGTAGCAACTATTAACCAATTTTTAAACATGAAGTTCAATATAAAAGTTGCTAATGAAAATTCATTAGTAAAGCTAGAATTCTAAGTAAGCAAAGAAGTAATTCAAAGCATTATTTTAAGCATTCTAAAGACTTTAAGAATGAATTTCACTAGTTAGTACTCCTAATTCTCAACAAATTCATGAGTAATCATTTTCATTAAAATTCTTACTCAACAATATAGCACAAAAATTTCCAATTACGCATAGTTAACAACTCTAAACATGATAATGAAGCATAAAAATAACTATTAAGCACTCATGAACAACAACAATCAAGTTTAGAACTAGAAATTAAATTCGTAATAAAAATTGCCAAAAATTAGAAATTCATGAAAACTTCATAAAACTTCATAAAATTTGGATAAAAGGAAGTTATACCTTAGTAGATGATTGTAGAGCAAGAAATTTCAAGAAAATTGGAGTAGCAACCCAAAAATTAAGCCCAAAAGTGATTCGAATTTTCAAACCCTAGGTTTTGCAATTTGTTGATTTTTTTTTTCAAATTTTAACTCCAAGAGATTGTTTAGAGTAGTGAGAGGAGTGTTGTGTCAAAATTTGAAGTGATTTGGAGTAGTATGGAGTGAGTTATGGTGAGTTGAAGTTGAAGGTTTTTGGGGTTTTAATGGTGGGAGGGAGGAGGAAGAAGATAGATTAGGAGAGATTAGGTGAGGTTTTAAAAAATTAAGGAGATTAAAAGATAAATGGTAATAATAATTTTAATAATAAAAAGATATAATAATAATAATAATAATAATAATAATAATAATAATAATAATAATAATAATAATAATAATAATAATAATGATGATGATGATGATGATGATGATGATGATGATGATGATGATGATGATGATGATGATGATGATGATGATGATGATGATGATGATGATGATGATGATGATGATGATGATGATGATGATGATGATGATGATGATGATGATGATAATACAAGGATAATACACTACAACAAAATTGATCTTTTTTAGCTGTCAATTAATAGCGGTTATGAGGATAACCTCTGTTAAAAGTGGGTTGGCTACGTTTTTTATAGCGGTTAAATAAGAACAGCCATAAAAAGCTAAAGAAAAAGGCATATTATAACGGTTAATTGGCAACAACCGTTAAATCTAAAGCAGCAAAGCTTTTTATAGCGGTTTGTTTACAACCGCCATAAAAACAATATTTAATAAAAAAAAAAGAAAATTCTTCTTTAATTCTACACAGCTCTCTCACGAACTCTACACAAACCGCCTCTCAAAAACACGATCTCTCTCACACTCAAACAAAAACACGATCTCTCTCACGCTCAAACAAACCGCCTCACAAGTGAAATTCTCCGGCGAAATTAGGGATTAAATCTCCGGCGGCAATTTTCGACGACTGAAATCTATGCTACAAGTGAAACCGACGAGTAGAGGTAAATTTTGATTTCAATCGGAAATTTTAGTGAAATCGGCAATTTTGAAATCGACTTAAGCAACAATTTCTTATTTGGCGAAATTTTGGATTATTGCATGTTAATGAATTTCAATCTCTCAAACTCTCAATCTGAAATTACGAATTCAGTTACGAATTTCAATTGCGAAATTCAATTACGAATTTAAATTACGAATTTCAGCTAAAAAAGTTTTGGTTTAGCTTGCAATTTGATTATTGTTAGCTTGCAATTGCCGAATATTGGTAAATATTGGTTTAGCAATTCGTTAATATTCAATTGGTGTTGGTCTGAATTTTTTGCAATTGCCGAATTTCAATTGCAATTCGTTTTGGTTTAGCTTGCAATTGGTGTTGGTCTGAATTTTTTCTTAATTTTTTGTTAATATTCAACATGAAATTCAGTTTTTTTTGTTAATTGCGATTGCTTGTAAAAGGTATATATTTTTTTCAATTGAAATTCAATGTTTGTAAATTCGGTTTCGGTATACGTTTTTTTTTTCGATTGAAATTCAGTTCAGCATGCAATTCGTTTTGGAGTTCCATTATTGTTTATTTGAATTTTTTAATTTTTTGATAAGCAATTGAAGAAGCTTTTAATTTGATGCTTTCCAGATTGTCAAGCTTTCGGTTTCTAAATCGATTACTCAACTACTCCTCAATTATCAAGGTCAGTAGTTTTTGGTAATTGTTAAGCTCTCGGTTTTGGGGTTCCAGATATTATTTTTTTAACTTTGTTTCTGTAATTTTGTTTCTGTATTAAATTGTTGTTTCTGTATTAATTTTGAACTTCATTTGTTTCTGTAAAACAAGTTGTTAATTTCTATACTATGAAAAAAAACAAGTTGTTAATTATTTCAATGTGAAAAAAAAAAGATAATTGATTGTTTGAGGAATTGGTTTTGATTTTGATTTTGATTTTGGGCGAACTTTGTGGAAATTAAGGGTTTCAAAAACGGGCTGCATGTTTACTGATTAAATTAGGTTTTTGATGCTTTTTTTTAATTGGATTTCGGATTTAATTGATTGTTTGAGCAATTGGCCGGGTTTGATATTCCTGAATTTAGGCTTTAAATTAGGCAAACAATTTGTGGGAATTAAGTATATAGGAGTAATTGATTGACATGTTTTGGGGTTTCTGTAATTGTAATGTTTTAAGGTGAAATTTAGAGTTGGAGGGAATGAAAGTTTAGTTGCCATGAATACTTTACTCAGGAGAACTGGAATNTTTAGAGTTGGAGGGAATGAAAGTTTAGTTGCCATGAATACTTTACTCTGGAGAACTGGAATACCTGTTAACTGGTGGTTGTTAGTTAGTTGTGAGAGTTTCTAAATTTTGGAACCATATAAATACCAGGTTGATTGATTTTTTTTTTTAACAATAATGACTTAATGAGAAGTTCAAAGGGTTGATAATTGGTCAAACTCATTTAGATAATGAATTATGATTAATAATTAAGCAGTAATAATCCTGTATAAACAATTAGGGATATGATGAACTAACTAGATTTTGTAGTTGTTAGGATAATTATATACAATCACTTCTAAATAACTAAAGCAAATTAAAGAAGCATGTAAAATTGAGGAATGTAACTATAAGCGCTCCTAGATTTTCATCTTATTGCAACCTCCTCTCTTTTACCGGCTATTATGAGTAATAAATTTAGGTTTTGATTTTGTTGGAAAAATAAATAATTTGGAAAAAATAAATTTGAATGCCTCTGCTGTATATGCCTGTATAATTCAATGGTAGTAGAAGAAGAAGAAAGCTTTTTAACATGACAATAAGATCGAATTAAAATAACAAAAATAATTCAATAATTTCAATTAGTTTGTATTGAAATTATAATATCCATTATATTCACCACAAAATAACTAAAATAATTTAAAAATTTTGAAGAACTTAACACACTAATGATAACACACTAATAATCATTTTCATGTACATTTTTTTGTTACACCATAGTTGTTATGGATCGAGATTGGATGCATGCTCGGCGTAATACTGATAAATATGAGCATGGAGTAGATGGATTCATTGAATTTGCAAGAAAACATGCAGAGAATGTGAATCATATTTTATGTCCATGTGTTGATTACAATAATATGGTTCGACTTAATATTGAGGATATAAAAGATCACTTGATGTTTAAAGGCATTAATCAATTGTATAAGTGTTGGTTGCATCATGGTGAGAATTTAGGGGAAGGTCCTTCTAATGTGCATGGTATGATGGATTGCGAAACTGGGGTAGAAGTAGATGTCGATAGAGAACCTCCCTATGAACATGAGTACTTTGAAAATGAAGACATCGAAGATGATGAGTTTATAGAAATGGCAAAAGCCATGGAGGAAAGCTTTGCGGACTGTCCAGATATGTTTAATAGCTTGCGTAGTGATGCGAAGAAACCATTGTACCCCGGATGCACTAAATATACAAGACTTTCCTGAACAAGTTAGAAATGCTATTACAAGACTTTGCATTTTCTTTGGTGAGATTTTTAGTAAAGAAATTGACCCTTTGAAGCTTCCTACCTTGCAAAAGGAAATCATTGTTACTATGTGTCAGTTAGAGATGTATTTTCCACCAACTTTCTTCGATATAATGGTTCATTTGACACTACATTTGGTTAGAGAAATCCAATTGTGTGGGCCTGTATATTTGAGATACATGTATCCTATAGAGAGATACATGAAAATTTTAAAGGATTATGTTAGTAGTGGAAGTCGGCCGAAAGGTTGTATGCTTAAGCGCTATCTAGTGGAGGAGGCTATTGATTTTGTTAGTCATTATCTTTCATTCATTGATGCTGTTGGAATTCCGAAGCCTACGCATTCAAGTGATTGTACAGGGAAAGGGATTATGGGAAATAAGGTATTGAATGTGCCCCATCAAATGTGGAGTCAAGCACACTTGTACGTTTTGCACAATAGTCCAGAGGTTGACCCATACATGGAAGAACATAATACTTATTTGAGGATAAACTATCCTGGTAAGAATGAAACCTGGATTACTAACAAACACAATTCGTCTTTTATTGAGTGGTTAGAAGTCCGAGTTGCAGAAGAACTAGCCCAATCACCATCCAAAGTTTCTGAAAGATTAAAATGGTTGTCTCGGGGTCCAGCCAAGGATGTCTTATCAGATTCATGTCTCAGATTAATGGCTATACCTTTTGCACAAAGGATAGGATAATGAGACAAACTACTCAAAATAGTGGGGTTACTATTGTAGCACAGCAAGCATATTCAAGTGCTAAAGACAAAAACCCAATTTATGCAAAGATGTCTTATTATGGTGTCATTGAACACATCTGGGAGTTGGATTATAGGTTGTTTAGAATTCCTATATTTGGTTGTAAATGGTTATAATAATAATGGAGTTCGATTTGACCATAAAGTCGGGTTCACATTTGTTGACCTTAGCAAAACGGGTAGTAAAGATGATCCGTTCCTGTTGGCTACTCAAGCAACACAGTTTTTTTATGTTACTGACCCAGCTAATAGAAGATGGTCTTTTGTTTTGTCTTCGAACAAAAGAGTTCCTAATGAGGATCACGACGTAGATGAAAGAGAAGAACCTTCGTTTGTATTACTGTCACAACCCTTAGATGACCAAGTTGTTGAAGACGATTTCTACAAACGAAATGATCATAATGAGGGGATGTGGGTAGGAGAGAATCCGAGTAATCCAATTTCCAAGAAGGCTTTGAAAAGGAAATATAAATGATGGTAGTTCTGATTTCTGTTTTTCTAATTTGTATAGTTCTGATTTTTGCTTTGGTTTGTTATGTTCTGCTATTTCGTCTGTTTTGTTCGGTATAGTAGTTTCTGTTTTGTATATTTTCGTTGCTGTTTTGGTGTGTTTCATTGCATGTTGGCCTCCTTGTTATGTATATTGTTTTGGTCTGTTCTGTATATTTTTTGTTGTTTTGTTCTTTTGTGATTCTGATGTGAACTACTAGGTCGATGGTTTCTACATCAGAAAATGCTGAGTGGGTTCCTCGCCCAAGAAAAGGAAAGAAAGAAAAGGGCCGTGGAGCGACTAAAATGAGTAAAATTCTTCGGGCAAGGAATAAAGGAAAGGTATTTCAACCTTCATGGAATGACAATGGATTACCTATAGGGAAAGACAGTGTAAGTATGATGAGTTATTGGGGATTAACAATCCGGAAGAATATTGCTATTATTTATGATGATTGGCCTTCTGTTCCAGAACGGTTGAAAGAATCATTGTTTGAAGAAATTGTGGTAATACTCTCAAATTCATATAGTAGTCATTGTCTTATCATTTGGAAGAATATATATATTATTTATTTGTATTGATGTCACATATTTGCATGTAGTTGATATTCAAGTGTGATCGTAACAAGAAGAAGTTCATGATGACCAAAGCTAACCTCATTTGGAAGAACTTCAAGTCTACGTTGTCCCGAGATTGGATTTGGACGAACGATATGGAGATACGTAAGGATCCACCAGAGCAATACAATTTCATCAACCCAAAAGTTTGGACTGAGTTTGTAGCTACTAGATTAACACCAGAATAGGAGGTAGTATACATGTTTATGCTTTCATGTACACGCATGTTTAGGAACTTTACGCCTTACTTTAAGTGTCTCAATTCTGTTTTTTGGTTTCACTAAATGTGAATTAGGAAAAGAGTAAACAAGCTTCGCAATGTGCCAAGGGAAATAAATATCCTCAAAAACGTTCTCGTAGAGGGTATGCTCGATACGAGCAAGATGTTGTAAGTGAATCTATCTGAATATTTTCTTGAAACTATTATATATGACGAATGTATGGTAACTTTTTCATATTGTCTTGTTTTTTAGATCGACGAGTTAGCTACAAAAGGCATCCATCAAACTAGTTTAGGGCGAGGACAGTTGTGGAAGCTAATGAGAACCGACAAGAATGGAGATATTGTTGAGGAAGCTAAAGCAGTAGCTTCTCGCATTGTATGAATTTGGCGTGTTAAATATATATTTTTTAACTTCTACTAATTTATGTGTCATCTAATGTTAATCAAGCTGAATTGCAGTTTTTTCAGGATTATTTCATGACTTTATCTGAGAATGGTGGTTTCCCAGATTGTGGACGACAAGATGCTTTGGCAAAGGCGTTGGGCAAAGGGGAGCATGGTGGTCGCGTCACTGCAGTTGGAGTGGGAGTGACAAATCGAGAGTACTTTGGTGCGATTGAAAGTAGAAATGCATATTTGAATCAAGTGACAAAGCTATGCGAGCGTGTGCAATCATTGGAACATGAAGTGAAGACGATGAAAAGGAAAGAGGAAGGCTGTCATAATGAAAAGGTTGGCTACGAGGATGCTGAAACTTCAAAGAAGCTTGGTACAAGCGAGAACAAAAAAGCCTCAAACCAAGACAAGGAATGGAAGAAAACTGCTGAAATTGATATTCCTCAGGTATTGTCTCCAACTCTTTCTTGTCTCCAAATTCACCAAATTGAAATCAACATTGCGATCCCCATGGTAATGCAAGCTTTTTCTCAAACTTGTGTTTTCTTTGTGTTTTTCTCAACCTTTTTTCTGAAAATTATACTTAAAAGTTGGTTCTCTTTAGTCATTACCATCAAACAAGTCGTTATCGAATTATACTTAAAATTATACTGATATTTTTAACTGAATTTCAGTCAAGTTAACACTGACTGAATGGTCCTCTTCCTTTAACTTTATGTAGGGTATAACTCCATGCAAATTAGCATTGTCAGAACCAAGTTATCGAATGGTTGCTTTAGGGAAGGTGCATAACATGAGAATGGAAACTATGGTTCATAATACACCAATACCTTGTGGATATATGCGAGTCGGTATTGATTATGCTATGGAGGAAACTACAGCTTTACCGATCCCGCTTGAAGGGGTAGCAGATTTTATCAAAGAAGCAGTAGGAACTATTGTCTTGTGGCCTGTAGAACTTATTGTTCTAGACAAGGTCGTGTCATTTTATAGTTCACACTCTTTTGTATTTGTTTCATTTGCACACTTACATCCTAATTACTCACAAGTTGTTGTGCTACTAACTTAATAGGTGACAAATCCTTGTGATGATAACCAACAACAACAACAAAATCAAGATGCACAAGTGTTAGACTTCGAAGATCAACATGAAGAGCAATTGCTTGAAGGGAATGCAAGAAAATCCAAGAATGATAAGGCAAAAAAGGTAGTTAGTAGCACAACATCATCGTATACTACTTTGGTTCCTTGCACAATCAAGATGATAATGTCTGTTGAGTAGGATGCATTGGATATTGAGTGCTATCGACCCTTTCAACAACATCGTATACTACTTTGATTCCTTGCACAATCAAGATGAAATTGGAACATCGAAAGGTGTCAGAGAGGATTTACGTGAAATTGTTGACATGTGAGTAATTAATTTTCAACATGCTAAATTTAGTGCTACAGAGGATCCTTATTCCTTTTATCAATCAATATTTATACTTAGTCTCAAATAAGCAACTTATTTTCAATTTCAATCCCTTTAGAGCCCTTTTTCAATATCGAAGTGAAATGGAGATTGCTACAAAATTGAAGATGGATACGAAATGGCATTCAATAAAAGTATGGTTAATTCATAACCTAGATAGCTACCTTATTATTCAATTTTGAAACATTCATATGAATGGACATTTATATTTGTTTATTTTATTACTTATGTAGTGTCCTCGACAAACAAATGGAGTTGATTGTGGCTATTATGTCATGCGATACATGAAAGACATTATCGCACACAAACGCACAAAGATCCCTGAAACTGTAAGTCCCATTTCATCCTTTTACCCCTTTACAAAAATAGAAATTATTTGAATGTGTATAAAAATAGAGATTTAATCCAGAATTTCGCCGGGAGCTTGAGGGTTTTTGTGAGGCGGTTTGTTTGAGCTTGAGGGAATTCGAGTTTTTGTTTGAGCGTGAGAGAGTTCGTGTTTTTGAGAGGCGGTTAGTGTAGAATTCTGTGTAGAGTTCGTGAGAGAGTTCTGTGTAGAATTTAAGAAGAATTTTTTTTTAAGTTAATTTTAAATGTTGTTTTTTATGGCAGTTGTAAACAAACCGCTATAATAAGCTTTGCTGCTTTAGATTTAACGGTTGTTGCCAATTAACCGCTATAATGTGCCTTTTTCTTTAGCTTTTTATGGCTGTTCTTATTTAACCGCTATAAAAAACGTAGCCAACTCACTTTTAACAGCGGGTATGAGGATAACCGCTATTAATTGACAGCAAAAAAAGATTAATTTTGTTGTAGTGTATGCTACTTTTTTCCTCTTTTTGGCTGCAGGTACTTGAGTTTTTATTGATTTATAGTTTAATATTGAAATTGTATGATCAACCTAAATGATCCTGGAAGTGGCTAATCTTTGTTCTTTGTGTAAGTCACTCTTGATGTGCCTTTGTTATGCTTCTGTTTACTTGCCATTTTCTTTTTAGTTTTGTGTTTGAGTGCACTAATATCTTTATTACACTGTAAAACATTAGTAAGTTCTATAATGCACTAGAAAACTGTGCTGCTAATTTGACATCTTTTTTTATGGTTGCTGTTGAATCTCAAAGAGACAGAATACAAGCTGCTTCAAATTTTGGTCAAAGAAATAGGCTTCCTGTCCGCCTTCAAGACCAAATGTTGTCTCACTTGTATTTGAAATATAGAGCTGATTCAGAAGAGTTGCAACAGCAAGAGATCCTTGAATCACTTCCTAAGGTAATCAAATCAAGTGTTTCACACTATCTCTACTATTCTCTTCTTGACAAGGTATATCTGTTTCGTGGAGTATCAAATGACTTGCTTTTCCAATTGGTATGTTTTTCTTTTCGGAAAACCCTTGTTGTTACCGGCTTGGATTTTTATTTACCCACAGTTTCTGTTTACTCTTAATAGAAAGTTGTTGAATGTTTTTTTCTTAATCTGTGGTAATTTCATGTTTTGACTTTTCGGTTGGTTTAAAATTTACTATGGATTATGGTTTTGAAGCGATCAGCATGCTTGAGAGTCTTCTCCAGCTTATTTTCTCTAAGTTGTGTTATTAATGATGGATACTGGCTTGTTTATAAATTGTTTTTCCCTCTTATTACGGTTTCGGAAATTGAAGCTGAACTTCCCTCCGAAAGAAGATGTGATTTTACAAAATGAAGCTCCAACAGATTTATATGTGCTAGTCCATGGCACCATGGTCAGAATGAACTCTCTTCTCCATTTAACGTAGTCACATCCTTGGTTAGTTTCATATTAGAAGAAAATATTTGTAATTCTGTCCCAAGAAATTATTGAGCTGCTTATAATAGCTTCTGCTCTTTTATGATTTGAAATCTGAAAATCTTATTTTTGAAATTGTTTTTGAGTTTATGGCATCTGATTTGGGCATTTTTTGCAGGAATTTATTTCGCAAAAAGCTGGTGTTGAACAGGCAAGTCTTCTAAATTTGCTAATACCTAAAATGTCAGTAAATGATGCTGCACAATAAATCAATAAGGTCTAGTGTTTCTAATTAAAGACTTTAATCACAGGTTATTAGAGAGGTGAAAGCTTTGTATTTTAGGTTTGGATAGGATGAAGATGTCTAGCATAGTATTGATCACATTCCCGTGCTTTGAGTATTTCTTTTATCTTTGTGTTTGATTACACTTGTTTCAATACAAAATAGCTTACTGTCTTAGTTTTTCTTGGCAAGTAAATGAGAATCTCATTTTTTAAGCTTTATAAAAAATGAGAATAAAATTGTCCTTGCTTAGCGTGAATAATGAAATACCACTCATAACTACGAAGCATAGAGTAATCAGGGCTCTATGTAATTTCATCAATGTGTTGTTACCTTGCATAGACTAATTAGCATGGCAGAGGAGCTATCATTTCTAATACTTTCTAATTTTTGATGCTGGGTGTCTTTATAATTAAACAAGCTAGCGACCCTATTGTATTATCAGTGTGGTATGTTTAATATTGCAGTATTCAATGACAAATCTTTGTGGGAAAGAAAAAAAAGGGTTTGAGCATGGTTGCACAACATTGTTTACTCAGAATGGGAAACCACGTATGTAGTAATGTACTAGAACTCCCTTTTTTATACTTAAACCTAAATGAAAATGGGAATACGCAGAGTACCAGTAGCAATACTAGAGTACATTGATTATGCCTTGTAGTTGTTTATGAGTATATATCTTATTTCTGAGTACCAGCTAATTTTCTTCTCTGCTTTATGAATTTCATTTTTATTGAGGATGAAATATATGCTCTGTGATTTACTCACTCCGTTCCTAAAAGATTGATACGCTTTCCGTAAAGGGTGTTCCCTTTTGTTTGATACATTTAGAATCTTTCTATTTTAAGAATGTATTAGATTACGTTTTTACCCTTAGTTTGCTTCTTACTTATTTCACCAGCTTATTGAATGGACAAAGTTGCCCTTCTTTTATTCCTTGGATCCTTCTATGTTTTTTGGTCAAAATCATAAAAATCTTTCAAATTAATTACTCACCACAATTACTCACCACTCACTTGTTATTCTCACCTACCTCCCTCACATTTATCCATACCTTTATCACTCACAATAAAGCATTTACAAAAAAAATCTAATGGAATCTTATCCTATTCTCTTACCTCCTTAATTGGCGTGCATGATACCAAACGTATCAATCTTTTAGGAACGGAGGGAGTATTATATTTGGTTGAGTATCAAGGAATGTTGTAGTAGAGACATGGTGTGAATGTGTCATGAATGCAGGTTAAAAACTAGGTCAAAGTTGACCGGTTTGTCCAATATTAGGGGAGGTGCTGTCATATTTTTTTCATGCTTGACAGGCTAACTTCAACCACTTCAAGCACATATGATGAGCACAAGAACAATCGGGGGAAGCGGTATCGTAATTTCCAAATTTGAGGCTAAATTGAAGGCAAAATGACGGGAATGGAGAAAGTCATGGCAAATGAGGCTGTCCAAGGCTAATTTAGTTTTGAAAACGAAAAAGCTTTATGTTACATACTTTTCTTGTGTATGTATTCTATTTAACAGTCGTAGATACAATCCTAAGAACATGGAATATGTACATGTACACTATAGTTATCCATCATAATTAAATTAATAATAATATATTGTTGTTGCTGTTATTGTTCCTGTATTTAATAATTTATTATTATAATAATTAAAGTTACTAATAAAAAACACTATTATAATATTATTATTATTATTATTATTATTATTATTATTATTATTATTATTATTATTATTATTATTATTATTATTATTATTATTATTATTATTATTATTACTATTGTTATTATTATTATTATTTACAAAAATAATTGACTTTTAGCAACGGTTCAACTTAAAAAGCCATTGCAATAGCTTCATATATAAGTTGCAACAAAATAAACCGTTTGCAACGGTTCATCATAGACCGTTGCAAAAAGTCTAAACAACCGCTGCAATAAGTCTTTTGCTAAGGTAAAGTGTAACCGTTGCAAAAGGTCTAAAAGACCGTTGCTATAAACTTTTTGCAACGGTTAAACTGTGACCGTTTCCAAAAGTATTAAAAACTGTTGCAAAAGAGTTTTTGTTACGCCAAAGAATGCAACAGTTATATGACCGTTGCTAAAGCTTTTCGCAATGGTTTTTTGGCATTTTGCAACGGTTTTTTAGGGGTTGCAAAATCTCTTTTATGTAGTTAAGGAGGACAAATAAAAAAAACACGGGTAAAAAATTTGTAAGCCCATGCGAAAAAAAGAAAAAAAAAAGATGAACGGGTGACCGCAGGGGCTACCTGCACCCGCAGCGAAGAAAAGGGGGATGAGGGCTACACCCGTAGGTCCCATCTGCAGAAAAATCCAAGGTCTTTGTTTTAAAATGCGGGCGCATAGAAGAAGGTGGTTTTTGAGCGCTGCACCCGCAACCTTCAGCTATAGGTATATTTTGCTGGTTTTTTCTTTTCTTCCCTAATTAATAAATTATGTTATAAATTATTATTATTAATCACACAAAAACACGCAAAAACATGCAAAAGGAGAAAAGAAGGGATAGAAAGCTCGGGTTGCCTCCCGAGGAGTGCTCTTTTAAGGTCACTAGCTTGACCATGGCCGCATTAGTGATCAAGGTGTTTTAGGATCATCGAGTTGGATGACTTCAACCAAACAAATTAAATGACATCTCCTTCATAGTATAGCTTCAACCTTTGACAGTTAACCTTGAATACCTCACCCTTTTCACTTTTAACTTCAACAAAGTCAAATTTGCTAACATTTATCACTGTAAAGGGACCGCTCCATCTACATTTCAACTTTCCAGGGAATAATCGAAGTCTTGAATTAAACAATAGAACCTTATTGCCAATTTGAAACTCTCTTTTCATGATTCGTTTGTTGTGCAATCTTTTCGTCTTTTCTTTGTAGATTTTAGCACTATCATATGCTTCTAGCCGAAATTCATCCAATTCATTCAAGTGTAACAACCGTTTTCACCCGCAAGCTTAGCATCCATGTTTAATTCCTTAATTGCCCAATAAGCTTTGTATTCAAGTTCTACTAGAAGATGGCACGCTTTTCCATAAACCAATCTATATGGGGAAGTGCCAATTGGAGTTTTAAATGCTGTTCTATACGCCCATAAAGCATCATGAAGCTTGGTACTCCAATCTTTTCTCGATTTCGCAACTGTCTTCTCTACGATGGACTTGATTTCTTGGTTTGAAACCTCGACTTGACCACTGGTTTGTGGGTGATATGCCAATCCCGTCCTGTGGTAAACATTGTATTTCTGTAGGAGCATATCCAACCTTTTCTTGTGAAAGTGCGTTCCCCCATCACTGATGATAGCTCTAGGGACTCCGAACCTAGGAAAAATAACCTTCTTAAACATTCTTAACATGGTGTTAGCATCACTGTGGGGAGAAGCAATTGCTTCCACCCACTTAGAAACATAATCCACAGCGACGAATATAAAACGATTACCATGAGAAGAAGGGAAGGGACCCATATAATCAATGCCCCAAACATCAAAAATTTCAACTTCTAAGATACCTGTTTGAGGCATTTCATGCCTGTTTCAGATATTACCTGTTCGTTGGCACGAATCACAATACATGACAAAATCTCTACCGTCCTTGAGTATCGTAGGCCAATAGAAACTGGACTGCAATACCTTAAACATTGTTTTTGCGGGTCCAGCATGTCCTCCATAGGGTGAAGAGTGGCATTGGTGAAAAACTCCATAGACATCCCAATCTGGTACACACCAGCGATATAAGCCATCTGCACACTCATGAAACAGATTAGGGTCATCCCAAAAATAACGCCTAACATCATGTAAAAACTTTTTCTGTTGCTGATAAGTGAGATCGAGAGGTAACACTCCTCCAACTATGTAATTAGCATAATCAGCAAACCATGGAGTGTTAGAAATCACATCTAGAAGATGATCATCAGGAAAAGAGTCATCAATGGGAGTTGACATCTCCCCATTATCATATCGAATTTCTAGATAGGTGGTCTGCAACCACATTCTCTGCACCTTTCTTGTCACGTATTTCTAGATCAAACTCCTGAAGGAGCAAAATCCACCTGATAAGCCTTGATTTTGCTTCTTTCTTTCCAAGTGAGTACTTTAGAGCTACATGGTCAGTGTAAATAATAACTTTCGAACCTATAAGATAAGAACGAAATTTATCCAGAGCATACACTATAACAAGCAGTTCTTTTTCAGTTGTGGCATTGTTAATCTGAGCTGGATCTAAAGTCTTACTAGCATAGTAAATAGCATGCAAAACCTTATCTTTCCTCTGACCTAACACGACACCTACAGCATAGTCACTAGCATCACACATAATTTCAAAAGGTAACTCCCAATCGGTTGATTGAATAATGGGTGCTGAAATTAGTGATTGTTTAATCAAATTAAAAGATTCAAGGCATTCATCAGTGAATTTAAACTCGACATCTTTTAATAGCAGTTGAGTTAAGGGTTTAGCAATTTTAGAAAAATCTTTAATGAATCTGCGGTAAAACCCTGCATGACCTAGAAAGCTTCTAACACCTTTTACACTTACTGGTGGAGGTTATTGTTCAATAACTTGAATTTTAGCTTTATCTACTTCAATACCTCTCTCAGAGACTAGATGTCCTAGGACAATTCCTTTTGTTACCATAAAGTAACATTTCTCTCAATTAAGGACCAAATTCACCTGTTAGCCAAACACGAATCAAAATCAGCACCATAGACACTAAAATCATCCGTGAAGACTTCCAATGTAGATTCTATGAACTCAGAAAATATAGCCATCATACATCGTTGAAAGGTAGCAGGTGCATTACATAGACCAAAGGGCATTCTACGGCAAGCAAAAGTGCCATAAGGACATGTAAATGTCGTTTTTGATTGATCATCAGGATGGATAGGTATTTCAAAGAAACTAGAGTAACCATCTAGATAGCAAAAATATTTATTAGTTGCTAGCCTTTCTAACATTTGATCAATAAAAGGGAGAGGGAAATGATCCTTTTTGGTGGCAACATTTAATTTTCGGTAATCAATGCACATTTGCCAACCTGTAACAACTGTAGTAGGGATAAGCTCATTTTTATCATTACGCACAACAGTTGTCCCTCCCTTCTTAGGGACTACCTGCACTGGACTTACCCATTGAGAATCTGGCACAGCATAGATGATGCCTGCATTAAGAAGTTTAAGAACCTCTTCACCACTTCCTCCATGTTATGGTTAACTCTCCTTTGTCCCTGTATACAAGGCTTATGGCCTTCTTCTAGATGAATTCTATGCATACAAAAATCAGGACATATTCTAGTTAGGTCGTCAAGTATATAACCAATAGCCTTTTTATGAGTTTTAAGCACAACTAGTAACTTTTCAAATTGACTATCAGTAAGTTTAGAGCTAACTATAAATAGATACATCTCGGCATCATCAAGAAAAGCATATTTCAAATTAGGAGGAAGGGCTTTCGTTTCAGGTTGTGTTACCTCTTTGATGGCATATGATTATTGAGGCAATGATTGGTACCTTTAGCTCTCCTCTAAAGTTATTTTCTCACTGTTCAATTCGTAGCCTATAGCATCAATTTCCTAATCTCCTTCACCTGCATTAGCATGCAAACACAAAAGGGCCTCTAGGGGATCCTTTATAAGGGATCGACGCATGTCATCCAAAACAATCTCACCAATAATATCGATCCAATAGCATGACTGCTCTATCATGGGATTTTTCATTGCATTATTAAGATTAAATGTCACTTTATCATCCCCTACAGAAAGGGTTAAACTTCCATTTTTAACATCAATGATGGCACCTGCAGTATGTAAGAAAGGTCTACCTAGAATGATAGGTAT
Organism: Suaeda aralocaspica; assembly: GCA_016808085.1. Classification (NCBI taxonomy): domain Eukaryota; kingdom Viridiplantae; phylum Streptophyta; class Magnoliopsida; order Caryophyllales; family Amaranthaceae; genus Suaeda; species Suaeda aralocaspica. Next base: position 376,840 of record PYUH01000418.1, on the reverse strand, counting down.
ATGAGCGTCCTCATCAATATCAAGGACAAAAAAATCAACTGGAATGAAAAATTTTCCTACTCTAATAGTACATCTTCTAAAACACCCTTAGGGTATTTTACATTTCTATCCGCCATCTGTAAAGTAACATTAGTAAATTTTAGCTCTCCCATGTTAAGCTTCCTGCAAATTGATAAGGACATCATACTTACAGTAGCTCCTAAATCACATAGAGCCTTATCAATAAACAAAGGACCTATATTACATGGAATAAAAAAACTGTCCGGATCCTTCTACTTAGGAGGAGATTTATTTTGAAGGATCGCACTGCACTCCTCAGTGAGTTCAACTGTCTCTGTTACATTCAACTCACGTTTCCTGCTCAAAATATCTTTCAAAAATTTAGTGTAAGTAGGCACTTGAGTAATTAAATCAGTGAAAGGCATAGTGACTTGCAAATTTTTAACTATCTCAAGGAATTTACGAAAGTGATTATCGTTCTTACTCCTGGTTATCCTATTTGGAAAGGGTAACGACACCTTTGAGGGAGGAATTGTATCGGTACTAAATCTGCTGCTGGAGCTTGCTTTCTTGGTGCTTCATTCTCCTTTTCTGCAGCTACTTCCTCAAAGTCTTCAATGACAACCAAACTAGTCTTCTTCGTCCCATCTGCAGCCTTGGTAGCATCATCATCAGGCATCCTAGGACCTTCATAGTATGTATCGCTCCTTGTTGCAATGGAATTGCAATGATCATGAGGTGGATTGTTTGATGAAGGATTTGATGCAGCATGTTGAGGAGGAAGTTGGCCTTGTTGCCTTTGAGCTGATGATTGAGGAATTTGTGCTACTTGAGTCTCCAATTGTCGATTGTGGGCTTGCATAGCTTCCATGGCTTTCTACATCTGCATCATCATGTTCTTCAATTCTGAAAACTCATTGCTAGTTGGCTGTGGAGGTGCCGAGAGTGGTGCTGGAGGTGGTGGCCTACGGAAACCCAGTGGTTGAGGTGGAGCAAACCGTTGAACCTGCTGTTGTTGCTGTGGTGCAAAATGTGGCTGCTGCTGCGGACTTTGAACATTGCTAGTATTCTTGTAGAAGTATGGATGAGCTTTCCAACCAGGATTGTATGTGTTGGAGAATGGGTTATTATTGTAAGCTTGAAATGCACATACTTGCTCCATAGAACTATGACATGCTTGCATACTATGCCCAAAAGAACCACATAAATCACAAAAGACATTTGTAGCTCTCGAAAGAGCAACCATTGTAGCTACCGTCAATGGATTGGAGGATGGTGTGTTGATCTTGTGATTTATGTCATCTACATGTTTGTCATGTGCAAAAGAACCAAACTCTCATATTTGTCATCTACTACATGTTTTCCTCCTCTCTTAGCATATCCTCTGGGATTAACAAATTGAGAATTATGAATGGCAATCTCCTCAATTAGAACATAAGCAGCATTGACTTCTTGGTTCATAAATCGACCACTAGTAGCATAGTCAAGCAGAGTTCTACTCTCATTACCTTAGCCATTATAGAATGATTACACTAAAAACCACTTATCAAGTCCATGATGAGGGCACATTCTCAACAAATCCTTGAATCTCTCCCATGCATCATAAAGAGTTTTATCAGTTTCTTGGTTAAAATTCATAATTTGACTCCTAACTTGTGCAGTTCTCTCCGGAGGATAGTATTTTCTTTGAAAAGCAAGAGCCAAGTAATCCCAACTATTGATAGTATCCATTTCTAGACCATTTAACCAAGAACGAGCTTTTTCCTTTAATGAGAATGGGAACATCGTACGTCGTATGTAATCTTGAGATACACCGGATTGCTTAATTGTGTTGTAGTACTGAATGAAGTTATATAACTACAAATTTGGATCTTCTTTCAATGTTCCTGCATATCATGCTCACCAAAGCTGGCTTCAATTCGAAATTCAGGGCCTCTATATCAGGAACTCGGTACCCACCTCCCACTGTTGCAGAACTCAGCTGAGAATAGTCTTTTAAGGACCTTGTTGGTGGTGGCGGCGGCGGTGGCGGTGGTGCATCATTCCGTGGTGGGTTGTTCTCCTTGAACTGTGATTCTGCGCTCTTTTCCTTATCTGAACTACCAAAAATATTAAACTCAGCAAAAAGTTTTGTTAAATCAACTAGTGTTCAATCAGAAAGAATTACTCTTCGTAATCTCCACTTCCTTCTACGACTCCTCTTATGCAATGATCTTTCCGGTTCAGGGTTAATCCAAACCGGCATATAACCTAATGCCTGCACAAAATCGAAACTCAAAACCGAAATGAGAACTACCTCAAAGAACGTGAAGGTTCCTTGAGGTGAGGAAATAAAATCGAAAATAAAAATAAAAGAACACTTTAAACCCGACTAATAGAATTAAAAATTGCCTCCAAGGCAACGGCGCCAAAATTTGAACAGGCTATCGTGCACCTCTCAAAAATAACCGAACAACACTAACTAATATAGCTAGGGAGGTAGGGATCGAATCCTCAGGGAAGCTATTAAATCCTATTAGTTCAAAAAAGTGTAAAATGCATAAGGGGTGGAAAGTTCGGTAAAAGACTACTAAAACTAAGAAGACTACAACTAAAACTAAGGAAATGACGGGAAAGTATTAATTAAACTCTTATAATGAAAACCTAGGGCAATCGGTTCACTATGATCAATCAATGAACTCAATTAACGCTCACCAATCAATTCATTGACATTCATTGAACTAGGGCTCACTAATTCTCGAACTTAGACTCCCTTAAAACTCCTTTACCGGCTCTCGCTCGCATAAATTCGTTTTTGCCTATTATTCAGTTGTCTAATTGTGGTAATCTTTCCTCTCGGCCTCGATTTTGTCAATAACCTAACTTACAACTAAATCTGGCCACAACTTAATTGCAATCAATAAAAATTAATAATAGGAATTCAATTAAAAGCCAAGAACTAATTAAAGAACATAAAATAAATACACATCATCATCATAGATCCCCTAACCCTAGACAAAAATACTACTCACACATAATTAAGGGAACAAGAACAAAAAGAAATTCAATTAACAAATTCATAATCAAAAACTAATTAAAACGAGAATTAAAACTAAATTAAATACTAGAAATTAAACTAAGCAACTAAATTAACAAAATAAGTAAACTAAATTAAAGTGTAACATACTAAGAAGAATCATAAACTAAAGAGAATTGAAAAACACAAAAGAAAAGAGATTACCAAAAGAAAGTTTGAATTGCATAAATTGAAATCTTGAATTGTTGAAACAAAGTAACCTATGCTAAAATTCTAGAGAGAACAAAGCTTTTAGGATTCCTAGGTCTAAAAGTATGCCAAAAACTAGTTAGGGTCGTGCCCCCTATACATTGAGTATATACAGTTTTTAGGTTTAATTAAAAAAAACCCACGAGCAAAAACTACGCGGAAAAATCAATCGAAGCCATAACAACAACACCTGCACCCGCATAAGTTAAATTGACTTTGTTCCTTGTGCCCGCAGGTTGTCTAATTTGGGAGTTCTGGAGCTGCTGATCTATGTTGCTCCCGCATAAGTCAAAAAGAATTTTAGCCTATGCGCTCGCATGGACCATGGTGACCAACATTTTGACGATCTTGCTTGAGTTCTTCGCTCGATTCTTCGAATCTTGTTCGTGACTTCTCGTAAATTGGCATGCATCCCGAGGCAAGTGCTTTTTGACTCGTTTTAGCTTCTAATGACTTCATAACTCTCTATTACGCTCCTGTAACATATAAACAAAACCGAAAACCACGCGTAATAACCGAAAAAGTATAAAATAACCGTAAAAGGCTCTAAAAGTCGACTAAAGATGCTTAAACCGTTTCAAAACATAACTTGACACCGAAAGACGATATTTAATCAAAACAAAGCCACAAACTTAACTATTTAGCACAAGAATCAACCGAGAATGAGGGAAAAACACTACATATCATTATTCTGCTATTGTGTGGAGGAAAGTTCTTCTAATGCTGCAGATTCAGAGAGGCCCTATGCAATGAGACCTGGAATTACACAGGCTGTTAGAGCAAGCAGATAGAAGAATCTTAAGCATAGACTTTTTTTGTTGTGTTTTACTGAACATATCTATGCTATCTGGCTTTAGAGAAACTCTAAGGTGTTCCAAGCTCAGTGTAAGGATCCAGCTTTTGTGTTTAGAAAGGTTGTGAATAGAGTAACTTGTAGATGTCTAGATTCAGGCTTGCAAATGTTAGTGATTTAAGTTGTTTGTTTCCTTGTTGCTGTAAATGATTGTAGAGGCTGGATGTACCCTTCTTAGTAGGTGCCTGCTAGCTTCTCAATGATGTTTCTGCAACTTGGGGTGTGTTTTATTTGCTTCTTTTGTTAGCCTTTGGCTATTGGTGATTGTATTTGTTTGCTCTTTGGTAATAAAATTTTTTATTTACCAACAGAATATCATATTTTTATCACAAAACATTATAATCATGTCCTAAGATCATCATACAATATCTTGATGCATTAAAAATAATTATAGGTAAATATGTGACATGATACTATTTTTATTAGGCATAAACATGTGTTAATAAAAATTTACAGCTTTATTTATTCATTAAAAACTCCTTAAAAATCATCAAAACTTCATAAATCATGCATAAAACTCTTTTACAATCTAATAACATCATTATACATCTAATCTATTCTTTAAAATAATTTTTCATGAAGTAAAACGCGTTCATAATATTTTTACTCTATGTTTTCATGACTTTAAAAATTTGACAGTGATGAGGCTATCGCACACCTATCAAAAATAAACCAAACAACTCTAACTAATGTAGCTAGGGAAGTAAGGATCGAATCCTCAGGGAAGCAATTGAACTCTATTAGTTCTAAAAAGCTTAAACCGTGTAAAGGGCCTTGGTTGAGAAATGTTGATTAACTAACTGACTACTAATTAACTGCTAATTAATTATGGGAAATGACGAAGATTAAAACCAATAAATTAAAGTCTAGGGTTATTCGGGTCACCAAGAACAACTAATGGTTTCACTAACAAAGATCGTTCAATCTCACAATTATCATCGAATCAGGGCTCACTAATTCTCTCGAACTTAGACTCCCCCAAAACTCATCTAGCGGCTCTCGCTCATGCCTAGACTAATTCCGTCTATTATTCAGTGGTCTTATTGTGGTATTTTTACCTCTCGGCATCAAATTCAACAATTACCAAAATTACAACTAAATCTGCGCACAATTCAATTGTAAACGAAAAAGGCAATAATAGGAATTTGACTACTAATTGCGGAATTGAAACAATCTAAGCTAATTAGTCCATTAATTACTCAAGGTTTCCCTAACCCTAGAAAATTGACTACTCACTCATGAACATGAAAATCAAAACAATCATAATCATAGAATTCATAATTAAATTCATGAAGTAATTAACAATTAAACTAATTAACATCAACAATTAAATTAAATTAATTAAACTACTGAAACTAAAAAGCATAAAATAAACTAAGCAAAAAGAATAAAAGTAAAAAAGAATTACCAAATTGAAGAATTTGAATTGAATTGAAATTAATTGTTGAGAACAAACCCTAATTCCTAATCTAATTTTTGAGAGAGAAAAAGTGCTTAATTAAAACCTAAGAGAGTATTTCTAAGTTATGAAAAGCCTAAAAGTGTTTTGCCTAGAGAGTCGTGCCCTTAATACCCAAAGTTGGGCTTACAAAGTCAAAGTACGAAGAAAATAAAAGAAAAAAAAACAATTTCCGGAAAACCGCTGATGCGGGCGCATAGGAGTTTTGTGCGCTCGCATCAGCCCTTTAGAGGCCTTCTTCAGCTGATTTTAATAAAATGCGGGCGCATGGTAACTTTATGCGGGCACATAGAGGCTTCAGAATTGCTTATTTTCTTTCTTTTCTATTTATTTCTTCATAGTTCTTCATGACTTGTTTCCATAACTTTTGGCACGCGTTCCCGTGCATATGTTATTCTCGTTTCGTCCAAGCTTCCTAGCTTCCTCCCAAACTCGGTTTTCGCTCCTGAATATACAACGCATACCAAAACCGAGCATCAAAACCGCAAATGATAAAATCAAACCATAAAGCTCTAAAATTGCTGGAAATCAATCAAACTTGGTGGAACGCTTCAAAATAGCTAAAGAACACCAAATTCAAGCCGGAATCACAACTATTAGGCATAAAATTGGCCCGAAACAAGGGGGAAAAACACAATAAAAAACACACATATCAGCAATATTAAACTACTTAAAAACCCTTAAAAACAAATCTAAACTTCATAAAATCATCTCAAATTCATACTACAATAATTTATGACCATAATATAAAAGTTTAGATCATTAAAAACCATAAAACTACAAACGTCATGATTTCATCAGCCTTAATTTAAAATTTCATGAACAACTTTATAAATTCATACTTTAAACATACTCATAACTTTATAAAACATGATTAGAATCATAAAAACATAATCAAACATAATTATAAACATAAATTTATGCATAATTGAATTAAAAAGAAAAGAGAAGAAAAGTTTTTTTTATAAGTTAGAAAATATACCAAGCAAGGGGAGGAAGAGGGTGGTGGCCGGCGAGGTGGTGCACGGCGGCCGGGGCAGCACGCAAGGGGCAACACCAGCGAGGAAGAAGCGACAAAGAACTTTCTTTTTCCTTCTTTTTCCGGAATTTCGAACAAATTTTTTTTCTCTTTTTTTTTTAAAAAAACTAATCCACTAGATTGGAAAATAAATCTGAAATTTTTTGATTTAAGTGGTATTTATAGGCCCAAAGTGGGTTTTGGTGCAATAACATAAATACCCTTAATGTTTGAAATTACTTTTGTGCCCTTATTTTAAAAAAATTTAGGAAACTCTAAAAATTCTATTTTTAGAAACTTATTAAAATATTTACTAAAAGTCAAAGTGGCATGAGATATAATTTATAAACTTTAGAAAACATAAACCAATTATTTTAATTTTCAATTAATTTAAATTTTCTTTTTATTGAACTTAAATTCTCAATAAAGATACTAAAAACATACACATAAAATACGGAAATAACTTCTTAAAGTACGTGAAAATATGGGGTATTACAGTCTACCCCTCTTAAAAGAAGTTTCATCCCGAAACTTTATGTAAATTATTGTGTGGAACTTGAATAGAGACTACGTTTACTTTATAACTTATCATTTTTATCCTATGTTGTTGTAGACTTTAGACATTTTACTCAACCTTTCTTTGACAACTTTTAGTAAGCAGACATAAAACTTTCATAAAACTTTACTAAAAAGACGTAAAAACTTGCAAAATGTAGGGTAAAAACATGCGAAATTATATCGCACACTACACCCCTTAAGAATCGAGTTATGTCCCCGTAACTCTACTAACCTGAAATAACTCTAGGTACCTTTCTCTCATCATATCCTCAGCTTCCCATGCTGCTTCTTCGGTTTCTTGGCTAGACCACAACACCTTCACTATTATGACACTTATCCTGCCAGTATCCCGAACTTTACTATCAAGTATTTTGATTAGCTTCTCTTCATAGGCTAAACTTTGGTCTAACTCTTTTGTTTCAGGTTGCAACACATGTGACTCATCCGGCACATACTTTCTTAATTGAGACACATGAAAGACATTGTGAACTTTGCTCAACTCCATTGGTAATGCTAGCTTGTAGGAAAGCTTCCCAATCCTTTGCAAGATCTCATAGGGTCCAATGTATTTTGGGCTCAATTTTCACTTCTTTTCAAACCTCATTACACTTTTCATCGATGGTACTTTAAGTAACACCTTATCACCTACTTCGAACACAACTTCTTGACGCATTTGGTCCGCATAAGATTTCTGTCTATCCTGTGCTGCTTGAAATTTTCCTTGTATCACTCTTACCGTATAGGTAGTTTCTTGAATCAACTGAGGTCCTAGAATCATTGTCTCACTTATGTCACTCCAACATAAGGGACTTCTGCACTTCCTTCCATACAGGGTTTCAAAAGGTGCCATGCCAATACTTACATGGTAGCTATTATTGTACGAGAACTCAATCAAATCCAAACAATCCTGTCAATTCCCTTGAAAATCCATTATACAAGTTCTTAGCATGTCCAGTCTGTATGGTTCTTTCTGTTTGTCCATCGGTTGCTGGATGGAATGCTGTACTCATTTTCAGCGTTGTACCGAAGTCCCTCTATTCACATACCTAGTAAACCTCATCATTGACTCAATTTTGTTGTGTTTTGGCCTTCCTGCCCTCAAATAGCTCACTTTCTTACCCTTATTAACTAACGAGATTCTTTGCGGCTCACACAAAATCTCAACCTTATGCTCACTCAACCAATCCATCCCTAGGATCACTTTCAAGTCACCCAAATCAAACTCAATTAAGTTAGCCTTAAACTCCACTCCCTCAATCTCAATCGGAACATCCGAAAATCTCCTTGAGCACTGTACTTCTTGTCCTGATGGTAACACTACTGACATGTCTAATGTATCTACTTTTCCTAAGACAGGCATTAACTTTTCCAAAATCTGAGTGGATACAAAAGAATATGTTTCACCAGAATCAAACAAAACTTTAACACGAAAAGACTGAATAGAGAAAGTATTAGTAATCACATCCTTAGTAGCATCCGCTTCACTTCGAGCCATCACATTCATCTTTCCAGTATTTAAGGCCTTAGACTGGCCTCCTCCATTTCCACCTTCATTCCTATTCCCGGCTTATTGCATTGCTTTTCCTCCCATGTTTCCTTTGAATTGAGACCCTTTCCCTTTCCTTTCATTGCCCTTAGAAAAGCAGTCATACTCACGGTGCCCAAGATTGTTGCACAAACGATAAGTCACTAGGTTCCTAGCATAGTCCTTGCCTGGGTGACTGTTAGGACATTTCTTGCAGAAGTGCACATGACCCCCTTGATTAGCCGTTTGTACCCTATTCCCATTTCCATTAGCTGGCTTCCCAAAGTTTCCTTGAAAGTTGTTGTTGAAACGAGGCTTCCTAAATCCACCATGACTCCCTCGTTGGTGGGGAGAACGAGCTAGTTGACTTTTAGGAGTTGTGGCGGATCACCACTACTACACAAGGTACTTAAGTACTAAAGGCGAGGAAAAAGTAGATTTCATGCTTGGTTGATGGGTTTACATGTTATGAATGCGTATATGAATTGTTTTTTAGTTGACTTGCATGAAAAGTATGCAAGTATGAAAGTATGATTATTCATATTGTTTTGTCATTCCACTTTTATAGCATTATTAATTTTTATCATGAGTAATTGGAATATCTAATTATTTGTAAAGTTGGCCAATAGTTAATAAGGAAGGAAAGAAGTTAGTTAAGTTGATTAGTTACTTAATCAACAAGAAAGGTAGTTGTGAATTTTTATTCACATGATTATTAGAAGTTAATGAGCAAATATATATATATATATAAAGAGGATCATGTGAAAACTGTTTTCACCGTGAAAACCATAAAAAAAGGGTACAATAGAGGTATAAAGGGTACACATACTTCATTGATGACATTTTCGTAAATAATAAAAAATTATTGTAAATGTACTATACCTTTTTAATCTTAATAATAAAAAATTATTGTAAATGTACTCATAGTTTAATGTGTGGTCAAAGAAGATAAATAGTAAGCCACTCGCAATTAATGTGTGGTAAATTAAGTTTAGTTCAAATAAAGGACACGCACAATTATTTTTAGAATCACTTTAAAATTAAGATAAATATTATGGTTCTGTTTGATCATCATGCATGCTTTTATGTGTTGTTATGTGTGAGTCATAATATTGTTAAACCGGTTATTCACGTAAAGTGAAAGAGGATTCGCACCAAAACTCTTGGAACGTATACACCTTGAGTATGAACAATGGGGGGAGTCGTATGGAACACTATCTATGACTTCTAATTGGGGTACAAGACGTTGTGCTCTTTTATATTATTAATGCACTATGTGGCATAGGTAATACCTTCTTGGAGTTGCTCCCAAGTTGGTGCCCAATAGGGCGATTTTAATGGAAAGGAAACCAGTACGATACGAAATCCAAAGTTTAAATATAATAAATAATTTATATGAGTTGAGTCTATGCACAGGTGAAGAGATGTCAATGGTAAGAAGTGTGTGTATTATACTTTTATTTTATTTTAATATTAATCATGTTTTGTATCGTCTTTGATATTTATGTACTCAGCTTTGCTGATTGTGTGTTTTGTGTGCATGGCTTTGTCTTTGACTTGTCCCTACGATGACCCATTTTGATGGTGACTAGTTGTCTAAAATAAGAGAAAGCTACATGTACAAGTGGGCATAACTCAATCATGCTGGGCTTGCTTGCATTGTAGTTTTCTTAGTTTAATGCTTTATGGACTTGTTAGTTATTTATTATTTGATGTTGACTTTTGTTTTGAAGTTTATAGTTTATTTGGTTTTGAAGGGCCCTTATGATGGTTACGAAGCATAATAAAGTTTTAATTTGGTTTTCTTTTGGTTTGTTTTAAGTTTTACTTTGGAGTTTTATTTGGTTTTAGTTTTTAAAGAATTCCGCTGTAGTACTTTGATAAAATCCTTAGCCGTTATCACGGTGGCGGTAATACTTTGGTTTCTCATAGTTGATTAGGAGTTTTAATAATTATTATTCTTTAATTTTATTATAATATTTTCGAAAAATCAAGAGAAGCAAGTTAGGAAATTCCAGGGTGTTACAGAAGTCGATAGCCTTTCCTGCCTTTATTCCTCCTTTATTTTATCCAGTTTTGTATCCCCATCCTGGTTCTCCATGATCTCTTGAAACACTTTCGGTTTGATACTAAGATTACAAAGTATTCCTTCTATCGATTGCTCTTTCACTATTTCCAAATTCATCCTCTCCATGTCTCGACACAGTTTGTCAGCGACCACTAGAGAATTCACTCCATGCTTCGTTTTACGACTCAGAGCATCCGCTACCACATTGGCGTTCCCTTCATGGTATAGGATAAATAAATCATATCCTTGAACAATTACAACCATCTCCTTTGTCGCATGTTTAATTTCTTTTGAGTGAAAAATTTCTTTAAGCTCTTGTGATCCGTGTAGATTCTACATTTCACTCCATACAAGTTGTGCGGGATAGTTTGCCTCGTACGGCTTCAATTGTCGATAAGCATACGCAATAACCTTTCTATTTTGCATTAAAACATATCTCAAACAATTTTTAGAAGCATCACTATACACGTCATAAGAACCACTCCCATTTGGCAAAGTTAGCAATGGAGCCGTAGTCAACCGCTCCTTTAGTGTTTGAAATGCCTCCTCACACTTATCACCCCGAACAAACTTACAGTCTTTCTTCATTAACTATGTCATCGGCTTTGTGATCCTTGGAAAGTCCTTTACAAACCTCCTTTAATATCCGGCTAAACCCAAGAAACTTCGCACATCCGACACATTCTTAGGGTAGGCTAGTCTTTCATTGCTTTGATCTTGGCTGGATCTATCTCAACTCCCTCATTTGACACAAAATGTCCCAAAAATACGACCTTCTCTAACCAAAATTCACACTTCGAGAATTTAGCATACAACTTATTCTCCCTCAACGTCTTCAAAATCGTCCTTAAATGTTCCACATGCTCTTCCTTGCTCTCAAAATACCCCAAAATGTCATCATTAAAAAGTACCATAAACTTATCCAAAAACCGTGGAAAGATCCTATTCATTAAGTCCATGAAAATTGCTGGCACATTCATCAACCCAAAAGGCATAACAGTATACTCATAGTGACCATACTACATACGAAAAGCCGTATTTGGCATATCCTCCACAGCAATCCTTAATTGATGGTATCCTGACCTTAAAACGATCTTTGAGAACACAGTAGATCCTTTCAAATGACCAAACAAGTCATCGATTTCCATACGTTCAATACACAATCTTATGCTCCCGTCGTTCTTCTTCACAAACAACACTGGTGCTCCCCAAGGTGAAGTACTAGGCCTAATGTAACCATTAACGAACAGATCTCGTAACTGCTCCTTCAACTCACTTATTTCAGCAGGTGCCATCCTATATGGTTGTTTGGAAATGGGCGCTGTTCCATGCACCAAGTCTATCGTGAAGTCGATTTCCCACTTCGGTGGCATTCCTGGAATCTCCTCCGAAAATACGTGCCGAAAATCCCTCACTACCTCAAAGTCCCTAGACATAAAATATTTCTTAGGTATGAACTCAGGATCAACCGAGTTCTTCTTCTTCTACTTCTTCTTCTCCTGCTTCTTCTCCTGCTTCTTCACCTGCTTCTTCTCCTGCTTCTTCTTCTACTGCTTCCTCTTCTCCTCCTTCTCCTCCTCCTCCTCTTCTTCTTCTTCTTCTTCTTCTTCTTCTTCTTCTTCTCCTGCTTCCTCTTCTCCTCCTCCTTCTTCTCCTGCTTCCTCTTCTCTTCCTCCTCCTCCTCCTCCTCCTTCTTCTTCTTCAAATGAACTTTCAAACCAAAATTCAAAATAGATATTTATAACAACTCTGAACCGTATTAACGGCCCTTCAAAACAAAATAAACTTGAAACTTTGAAAATCCAAAAGTCAAAAATAAAATAAAAAACTAGAAAGTCCACACAAGCTACGAAAACAACAATGCAAGCGCTCATCACTAAATCCCAACACGATTGACTATGCCCACCTGTATATGTAGCTTTCTCTTTATTCTAGACTACTACTGGCCATCGGAATGGGTCATTTTACTGCCAAGTCAAAGACAAAGCCATGCACACAAAGACACACACTCTGCAAAGTTGAGTACATAAACACTAGAGACTATGCAAAACATAATTGACAACAAAATAAAAGAAAAGAGTAAACGATACATACCTCTTACTATTGTCATCACTATACACCCGTACATAGACTCAACATATTAAAAATTATTTATTATTTTAGATCTTTGGATTTCGCATCGAACGGGTTTCCTTTCCTTAACAATTGCCTTAATGGGCACCAACTTGGGAGCAACTCCAACAAGGTATTACCTATGTCGTCACATGAAATGACGGAATTCCAGTGCATTAAAAATATAAAAGAGTACAACGTCTTGTACCCCGATTAGAAGTTACAGTAAATATACCCATAACTCTCTCCATTGGTATATACGTTCCAAGAGTGTTGGTGTGAATCCTCTTAAACTTTACGTGATTAATAGGTTTAACAATTGTTATGACTCATACAAAAATCACATAGAAGCATCATAACAACGAACACCATATTAATTATCTTCATTATAATGTGATTCTAAGATTAATTTTGTGTGTCCTTTATTTAACTAAACATTCCTTTACCACACATTAACAATAAGTGGCTAACTATTTGCTCATTTGCTTCTATTAAACATGTGAATAAAAATTCACTAGTTACCTTTCTTATTGATCAAGTAATTAATCAACTAAACTGCTTTTCCTTTCTTCTTTATTGACTACTAGTCAAAACTTCCAAAATAGTTAACATTCCAAATTTCATGATGTAACAATAGTACTAAAAATACGGAATGTCCACTGATAATCATAACATACTTTTCATACAATCATGATAACATAACTTCTCATGCAAGTCATATCAAGTTAACCAAGCATCAACTTTTTATGTCTATAACATATAGCATGGAAAATCAACAAATCTAGCATGAACCCTATTTACATATTTGCCTTTATTACCTACGTACCTTGTGTTATAACGGTCATCCGCCACTACTTCTACAAATCACTCAACTCGAATTCTCCTACATATGAAAAATCGAAACTAAATTAAAAACCACGTTGACTAACTTCTACAACAACTTTAAACTAACTATTTTCATTGGAAAGAAGTCCAAATCCTTCCTTGTATGGTCTTTATTCAATTCCATACTTTATTTTAATATATGCTTTGCAAAACACCAAATTTTCAATAATTTTCTAAAAATGGCAGCTTTGTAAAGTTGTTTAAAAACTCCTTAAAACCTTTTTAAATATTATAATTTGACTCTAAAACATTAGATTCATGTCCTAAGATCATCATATAATATTTTGGTGTGTTAAAAACAATTATAGCTTATTATTTCACAAGTTACTTTTATTATGCATGAACGCATTTTAATAAAAATTTACAGCAATTTATTTTAATTCAAACTCATCAAAATCCTTTTAAAACTTCATATTTCATGCATAAAATACTTTTAGAACCTTTACTATCATTATACTAATCTATGCATTAAAATAATTTTTCATGCTAAAAAGCATGTTCATAATATTTTTACTCTTAGTATTCATGTTTTTAAATATTTGACAGCAACATTAAATTACTTTAAAACCTTTAAAAACAAATCTTAACTTCATAAAATCATCACAAATTAATACGTTAACAATCTATGATCATAATATGAAAGTTTAGAGTATTAAAAATCATAAAACCAATAATTTTCATAACTTTATAAACCCTAATTTTTTTTTAATCTCATGAACAAATTGATAAACATGAATTTCAATTCTAAAACATGAAACCAAACTACAAAACATGATTACAACTATAAAGCATAATTATAAAACATGAATTTATGCAAGATTGAATTGAAAAGGATAGAGGATAATTTTATTAAAATTTTTTAATTTTTTTTATGATATGTTTCGAAAATATACCAAAGGGGGATGAGGTGGCCAGCGAGAAGAGGTGTTGGCGAGTGGTGGAAGTGGCGAGCAAGGGTGACCGACGAGTGTGGGGTCGGCGAGGGAGGAGTTCGAAGTTATTTTTCTTTCGAAAATTTTTTCAGAATTTTTCTATCTCTCTCTTTTATTTATCTTGAAATCCTAACACAAATTCCACTTTTAAATTTGAAAATTTCTGCTTTAATGGGGTATTTATAGGCCTAAATTAGACTTTGGTGAAATTACATAAATACCCTTAATGCTTGAATTTACTTTTGTGCCATCGTTTTAAAAAAATTAAGTAAACTTTGAAAATTCTAAATTAAGAAACTTCTTAAATTGTTTAATAAAATTCAAAGTAAAATAAAATAACTTACAAACATTAGGAAACATAAAAATAGTTATTTTGAGTAACAACTAATTAAATTTTCTTTCTTTAGCTAAATTTTTTAGCTTATTTTTTTAATAAAAATATTAAAAAAATACTCAAATAAAATATGAAATTAATTCTTAAAATACGTAAAAATATGGGGTATTACAAATGGAGTGGTAGTAGGATACCACCAACTCCTTTCACTTCCTGTGGGGGGAGATGGCTATAACCCCATACTACTACAGTATGCTCACTAGTCTTTCTTTCTCTTCTTCTCTTGCAGATATCAATGGTGATCTTAAATATTTGCATGCCACTACTCGGGCTTTACTGGGACCTGATTGCCATACCTTAGATCAGAGCAAGTATGTTAGTTGTTAGGGCTTGCGTGACGGTCTCACCATGCCCAGTACTTCTAGAGAGCAGAAGGTGCGGATCCTTCTTCTCCTTCTCATTTCTTGCAATTTGACAGCTGACAATGGTTCACTCCACCGTTGTCATGCACCTTCACTATCTTCCATCTCTTTCTAACCTTTCTCAGGTTCATTCTTATGATTAGGGAGGCTTAGGGAACGCCTCCTTGTAGACATCTGCCTTTGTCCTTGTAATACCCCGTATTTTTACCTATTTTATGAATTTAATTTCATAATTAATTAGAGTATTTTTAGTGGAAAAAAATAAGTTAAATAAGTAAATTAAAGAAAGAAAATTTAATTAGTTGTGACTTAAAACAATTATTTTTATGTTTTACCAAGTTTAGAAGTTATTTTTATGTCACTATAAATTTTATTAAATACTTTAAGAAGTTTCTAAATTAAATTTTTTAAAGGTTTCCTTAATTGTTTTAAAACAAGTGCACAATAGTAATTTCAAACAGTAAGGGTATTTTTATAATTTCACCTAAACCCAATTTGGGCCTATAAATACCCCATTAAACTAGAATTTTTAGAATTTATGTTAGGATTTGTGTTTTTGGATTAAAAATAAATAAATAAATAAAAAGTAAAGTTCTAACCACATGCACGAAACACCCTCGCTGGACTTCCCACGCCGGTCCCCGACCACATGCACACCGGCAGCTCCTCCCACACTGTCTCCACCTGCCACGCCGACAACCCTCGCCGACCTCCACTCCTCCCTTTGGTATTTTTTGAACCACTAAATAAAAAAAAATCAATTTCTCTTTTTTAATTTTTGTTCAATCTTGTTTAATTCATGTTCATGATTATATTCTAAGCATGTTTTATGATTTATAATTATGTTTTAGAATTTAAATTCATGTTTATAAGTTGTTCATAAAATCATAGAAATTAGGGTTTTGAAAGTTTATGAAAAATTATTAGTTTTATGATTTTAATGATCTAAACTTTTGTATTATGATCATAGATTGTTAGAGTATAAATTTATGATGATTTTATGAAGTTTATAACTGTTTTGAGAGGTTTTAAAGTAAATTATTATTGCTGTCCAAATTTTTAAAGTGCGAATAATAGAAGTAAAAGTAGTATGAACATGTTTTAAGTATAAAAATAGGTTTTAATGCATAAAACATAAGTATGATGATAGTATAAGATTTTGAAAGTGTTTTATGCATGAAATATAAAGTTTCTAAAGGGGTTTAATGAGTTTTGAATAAATAAACTATAAATTTTTATTATCACGTTTTCATGTACAATAAAAAAATAGTAATACATAAAATAATGATTTATAATTGTTCTTAAGGCACGAAATCATTACATGATGATAGTAGAATATAAGTATTTTGTTTTAAGGTCAAATTATAATGTTTAGAAAGGTGTAAAGGAGTTTTTAAGAAACTTTTCAAAGTTGCGTTAGGAAACTATCGAAAATCAAGTGTTTCGAAAAGGAAATTATAAAATATATTATGGAATTGAATAGAGACCATATAGTGAAGTTTTTGGACAAGTTTCTAACGTAAAAAGTCAATTTATAGTTGTTGTAGAACATAGTCAATAAGGTTTTTAATTAGTTTTGATTTTTCCTTGGTAGGAGACTTCGAGTTAAGCGATTTCTAAAAGTAGTGGTGAATCACCGTTATAACACAAGGTACGTATAGTACTAAAGGCAATCATGTAATTAGGATTCATGCTAGAGTATTTTTAGTTTCGTGCTAGATTCAATAGAAGTCAACGTTGATGTTTTGTTGACTTGAGATGACTTGCATGAGAAATTATGTTAGCATCATTGTATGAAAGGTATGCATTGTCTATTAAGTTTGACATTCCGTTCTTACAACATTGTTTTTACATCATTGATGTTAGAATGTTGGTTATTTTGAAAGGTTTTGACTAGTAGTCAATAAGGAAAGAAAAGCATTAAGTTGATTAATTACTACTTGATCAACAACAAAGGCAGTTAGTCAATATTTATTCACATGTTTTATAGAAGAATTATGAGCAAATAGCTATCCACTCACAGTTGATGTGTGGTAAAGGAAAGTTTAAATAAATAAAGGACCAAGAGTTAATATCAGAATCATGTGATAAACAAGATAATTAATATGGTGTGTTGCTTGCCTGCCATGAATATTCGTATGTGGTTTTATGTGAGTCATGACAATTGTTAAATCGGTTAATCATGTAAAGTGAAAGAATATTCGCAACAAAACACTTGGAAATTATATACCTTGAGTATGAACAATGGTGACAATTATGGGAACAATAACTGTAACTTCTAATTGGGGTACAAGACGTTGTACTCTTTTATATTTATAAATGCGCTGGAATTCCGTCACTTTATGTGACGTAGGTAATACCTTCTTGGAGTTGTTCCCATGTTGGTGCCCAATAGGGCTAGTGTTGAGGATAGGAAACCCATTCGATGCGAAATCAAAATTTTAAATTTGATAAATAATTTTTAATGTTGACGAGTCTATCTACGGGTATATGGTTGTGACAATGGTAAGATATATGTGATGTTTATTCTTTATTTTATTAAACTGATCATGTTATTGTGCGTAGTCTTTAGTGTTTATGTGCTCAAATTTGCTGATTGTGTGTGTTTTGTGTGCATGGTTTTGTCTTTGAATTGGTTCTACGAAGACCCATTTCTATGGCGAGTAGTAGTTTAGAATAAAGAGAAAGTTACAGGTACAGGTGGGCATAGTTAATCATGCAAGGATTGAGTGTTGAGCACTTGCAATGTTGCTTTCGTTACTTGTGTGGACATGTTATTTATTTTTGGTTGTTGACTTTTGATTTTGAAGTTTTAAAAGTTTATTTGGTTTTGAAGGGCCGATGTTTTGGTTCCAAGTTTTAATAAAGTTTTTAATTGAATTTGTTTGAAAGTTCTTTTGAGTTTTTATATTGTTTTTAAAAGTAAGAAGTCTTCCGCATTAGTACTTTGATAATAGACTTTGCCGTTGTCACGGTGGTGGTAATACTTTGGTTTTTCCTAGTTAGGTAGGTAGTATTTTTATGGTTTTATCTATTATTATTTATATTATATTTTCGGGAAATAGCTAGGAGATAGTTAGGGA
This sequence comes from Suaeda aralocaspica, assembly GCA_016808085.1. Classification (NCBI taxonomy): domain Eukaryota; kingdom Viridiplantae; phylum Streptophyta; class Magnoliopsida; order Caryophyllales; family Amaranthaceae; genus Suaeda; species Suaeda aralocaspica. The sequence goes on along the minus strand of PYUH01000418.1, from coordinate 358,326 downwards.
ATTTCCTATCTATTTCCGAAAATCATGATAAAGATAATCATAATTAAAATAATGAAAACCTCTACTTTACTTGGAAAACCCAAAGTATTACCGCCACTGTGATAACGGTTAAGGCTATTGTCAAAGTAATGCAGCGGAAGTCTTCTACTTTTCAAAACAATTTAAATCTATAAGAACTTTAAACAATCCCAAATAAAAACCATCAATACAACTTAGAACCGAAACAACGACCCTTCAAAACCAACTAAACTTTATAAATCTGAAAACAACCATTAGTCCAACAATCAAACCAAAAGTCATAATAGAAAAATAAAAACAACATAACCAACACAAGCAAATGGATAACAACAACCGTAAGCACTCTTCTCTCAATCCTAGCATGATTGACTATGCCATCTCTACCTGTTGCTTTCTCTTTATTCTAGACTTCTACTCACCATCAAAATGGGTGTTTGTAGGGCCAACTAAAAGACAAAGCCACACAAACAAAACACATAATCAGCAAAGCTGAGTATATAATACTAAAGATTTTGCAACCCACTAATATGAAAAATCCTAAGCAAAAGCTTCAAAGAAACACATAGTATTACCTTTACCATAACCATGTACATATAACATAGACTCAACAATCCTTATAATTATTTAAAATATTCATTGGTGGATTTAGCATCAAACGGATTACCTTATTAACATTATCCCTTTATTAACAATCCTAGAATCTCTATCCTCTTCGGAACTCCATGTAGTCTCACAACATGCTTTATGTAAGCCGTTGCAAGTTGTTCCATCTTCCAAGTCTCCTTCATCGGTAAAAACACTGCCGATCTAGTAAGCCTATCCACCAAAACCCATATAGTATCATATTGATTCTTTGACTTTGGCAAGCAGGTTACAAAATCCATTGACATGCAATCCCACTTCAATTCTTGAATTTTGAATGGTTGAACTTCCCCTTGCGGCCTTTTATGCTCAAATTTCACCTCTTGACATGTAAGACATCTACTCACGATTTCAGCTACTTTCCTCTTCATTCTAGGCAACCAATAAACTCTTTTCAAATCTTTATACAATTTTTATAGTATATTATGACCTTTCTCCATGATCTTTCTTTTTAATTCTTTGCATTTCATTGGTACACACCACCTTCTTGTATCACTTAGACTCCCATCTTCATGGATTTTGAAATCTGTAGCCTTTCCTGCCTTCAATTTCTCCTTTATTCTATCTAACTTCACATCTTTGTCGTTATTCCCCTTGATCTCCTCAAACACGGTTGATTGGATACTAATTAAGATTATTCGTTCCAACGACCACTCTTTCACTCTTTCCAAGTTTAGCCTCTCCATATCCCTACATAATTCGTCAGCAAAGATGAGAGAATTCACTCCATGCTTCGTCTTATGACTTAGAGCATCCGCTACCACATTGGCCTTCCCTTCATGGTACTATATATCTAAGTCATAAAACTTGATCAATTCAAGCCATCTCTTTTGTTGCATGTTCAAATCTTTTTGTGTGCAAAATTACTTCAAGAGCTTATGATCCACGTAGATCCTATACCTTACCCCATAAAAATAGTGCCTCCAGATCTTCAAAGCAAACATGATTGCTGCTAGCTAGAGATTGTGGGTGGGATAGTTTGCTTCGTATGGCTTGAACTGTCTTGAAGCGTACGCGATCACCTTTCTGTTTAGCATTAGCACACATCCCAAACCATTCTTGGAAGCATCACTATACACGTCATAGGAATCACTCCCATATGGAAGAGTCAACACTGCAGCTGTAGTCAACCGCTTCTTTAGAGTCTGAATTGCTTCCTCATACTTATCACTCCAAACGAATTTGCAATCCTTCTTCATCAGCGACATCATCAGCTTAGCAGTTCTTGAAAAGTCCTTCATGAACTTCCTGTAATACCCTGATAAACCTAAAAAACTTCTCACGTCCGACAAATTCTTCGGTGTAGGCAAGGCTATTTTTGCTGGATCAACTCCCTCTTTTGACACAGAATGTCCCAAAAAGGTGACCTTCTCTTATCAAAATTCACACTTAGAGAATTTGGCATACAACTTATTCACTCCCAACGTTGTCATAATCATTCTTCAATGTTCCATATGCTTCTTATTGCTCTTTGAGTACACCAAAATGTCATCAATGAACACAACCACGAACTTGTCCAAAATTCGCTGGAAAATGTTATTCATCAAGTCCATGAAATTTTTTGGCGCATTTGTCAACCCAATGCCATAACGGTGAACTCGTAGTGTCCATACCTCGTAAGAAAATATGTCTTCGGTACGTCCTCATCAACAATCTTCAATTGATGGTATCCCGATTACAAATCGATCTTTGAGAACATAGTTGCTCCTTTTAGCTGATCAAACAAGTCATCGCTTCTTGGCAAAGGGTACTTCTTCTTGTTGGTCACTTCATTCAACTCCCTATAGTCGATACACAACCTCATGCTCTCGTCTTTCTTCTTCACAAACAACACTGTCCCTCCCCAAGGTGAAGCACTAAGTCTGATGTAACCCTTCTCGAACAAATCCTGTAACTGCTCCTTCAGCTTGCTCATTTATGCAGGTGCCATCCTGTATGGTGTTTTGGAAATGGGTGCCGTTTCTAGCAGTAAATCTATGGTGATGTTGATTTCTTGCTTCGGAGGCATTTTCGGAATCTCCTCCGAAAACGCAACTAGAAAATCCCTCAATACCTCAAAGTTCTCTATTTACGTACCTAGAAAATCTCATCATTGACACTATTTTGTTGTGCTTCGGTCTTCCTGCCGTCCAATAGCTCACCTTCCTACCCTTCTTAACGAACGAGATTTTCTGTGGCTCACAAATTATCTCAGCCTTATGTTCACTTAGCCAATCCATTCCTAGAATAACCTCCAAATCCCCTAACTTAAACTCTATCATGTTAGCCTTAAACTCCACTCCTTCTATATCAATCCGGACATCCAGATACCTTTTTGAACACTGCACTTCTTTTCCTGACGGTATCACTATAGACATATCTATTGTATCTACTTTTCCCAAAGCAGGCAATAGCTTTTGCAAAACTTTAGTGGATACAAAAGAATAAGTTGCACCAGAATTGAACAAAACTTTAGCAGGAAGAGAGTGAATAGAGAAAGTACCAGTAATCACATCCTTACTAGAATCCGCTTCACTTTGTGCCATCACATTCAGCTTTTCAGCATTCCCGGTCCCAGCCTGATTTCCTCCATTGCCATTCCCATTCCTATTCCCAACTTGTTGCATTGTCTTTCCTCCCATGTTTCCTTGGAAACCCTTTTGCTGACAACCTGTTTTATTACCCTTGAACTGAGATCCTTGTCCTTCCTTTCCCTTACCTTTGGAGTAGTACTCATACTCACAATACCCTAGCTTGTTACACAAACGACATGTCACTATGTTTCTAGCACAATCCTTTCCTAGATGATTATTAGGACATTTCTTGCAGAAGTACACTCGACCACCTTGATTAGCAGACTGTCCCTTATTCCTGTTACCATTTGTAGTCTTTCCATTGTATCCCTTGTTCCCCTAAAAATTGTTGTTGAAATGAGGCTTCTTAAATCCACCACACCTATGTTGGTTAAAGTTTCCTCCACCATCCTTCCTTTTCTCCCTCGAGTCACCTTCTTTCAGCAACTCCTTCTTCTTTTGCTCTAAGGCACATAGGTGTGCAGCTCCTCCATGTAGCTCATCCAGCGTCTAAAAAACTTGCCCGACTAGTTGCAACTGAATATGTATAAGCAATTCCCACTCAAAACCACTAGCCTTTAGCTTCCCCGTTGCTACAGCCTCCTTTGCAAACTAGGCAACTCTATAAACTTCAAGTAGAACTCAGTAACCGAAATACTTCTCATCTTGAGCTCCCGAAACTTATCAGCCTTCTTCTTTTAGAGAAACACAGGTTAGAATTTGTTGCGAATATGCTCCTGAAACAAGTCTAGTTGAATCTTGGCAAGGCCTTGATCACAGCGTCATTCTGTGACCACCAAAGATCCGCTTCGGGACACACAACAACACCAAAAAGCTTGTTGAACTCTCTCAGCCATCCCTCTAAAACATTCGGATTTGGATCTCCTTGGTACATAGGCGGTTTCCTTTGAGCAATTTTGTTTAAAAGTTCAACAGTGGGATCGCCTTCATGACCATTTCATCATGCGGGTAACAACTGAGCTATAGTTGCCAATTGCCTCACTACTTCATTCAATTGATTGTTGTTACACTCAGCCATCTTATTTCTATTAAACAGGGAAAGACTTTCTTATTAAACTACGTCTCACTTTATCTTAGAACAATCAAAACTTATAGTATACAATAAACACACTTTCTCAATTCGACTCATAAAGGAAATTTTACTTCTTGATTCACTTAATTTTGATTGTTTGCACAACCATTCAATAAAATAACGCACATAATAAAAAAAATTCCCTTGGTTTTCTCTACTTGAGACACAACTTTATGACACTACTTCACTTTATTCCTTTATTCTCATAATAGCTCTTAACATGCTTAGCTTTCTAAGAGTTTCTCATGGCTTCTTACCACTTATTGTTAAAATAAATAACAATCTAAGAGGTCTAAACATCCTTGAAACGATAACAATAACAGGCAATATTAATTGTCACCTAAAACTTGCATTCCTAAAACAACATATTCTTAGATATTGGTATTATCATGCTTGTTCCTAAATATAACATATTTCTTTGGTGTAAACTCTAGATCATCCTCAACATTTTCTTCAACATCATCCTTCGAATCTTCCTCTAGATCTTTATCCATATCCTCCTCGGGATCAAGTTCCTCCTCTTCTTCTTCCTTAGAAGTAGTCACCAAATCCACATACACTGTTATCACCAGGTCTTGATCCTCAATCTCATAACAGGAACTATCCTTCGACTCATGACCTAAAGAGCCTGAAGCAGCTTCATATTCAGCCATTGCAGGATCTTCCTGATTACTAGGTTCAGTGGGGGTGGGGACTTCTCGCCTGAATCAGCCTTCAGAAAATCCTGCTCCTTATTAATGTAGTCTTCTAGATATCTCCAATCATAGCCCCACTGACCATTGCGGTCCCTATATTTAGTATAATTCAGAAGCCCTCCAGTCAAGTAGAAGTCATTGAACTTCACCTTTATCTCCAAGTAAACCGAATAGTTTGGCAAATACCGCAAGATCAAGGGCAGAAACACTATTTGGCTGATCCCACTCCTTTCGGCTCAGCACCAAACTCATGTACGAACAATGAATACCAATCTTCGAAACATACTGAGATGGACTCTCATACTCCTTTTTCTCCAAACATCTGGGTATCCTTACTAGGTAAATGAACCAACATCCTGCAACGGCATCACTAAGAACTAACGTGCAATCCTTCCCAAAGTACCAACAAAACCAAAGCAAACAGTTCCGCAAAAAGGAAATGTTTGGTGGCTAACAAACAATTTTATCTACACATAGCTAGCTACATGAACGACACACAATTATAACATTCACTTAAATGCATGAAGGAAAAGATAAAACCTAACCTACATGTTTAAACTTCCTACCCAATCTCACCACTTGTTATGAAAGAAATAACACATAATAACACACCTTAATTCTTTGCATACCTGCACATGTATGCAAACAAAACTTTTCTTTTTTCAAAACTTCCTTTTTTTTGAAAATTACTATTTTTTGGAAGATTTTCATTTTTAGTAACCTTCTAAAATGAGAAATTCCTTTTCCCCAACAATTTCCTTAAAAGGAAATGTTTAAATAATTAATTAATTAATCAATTAAATATTTTTTTAACAGCTCAAAAAATTTTCTAGAAAGGGAAACTCTTTATTCCTAAGACACTTTCCCAAAAGAAAACCTTATGGTACCCAAAGTAATTTAACAAATTATCTTATTTCAAATGCCTAGCTCTAATAACCACTTTGTAGCACCCTGGAACTTCCTATCTATTTCCTCAAAAATAAAGATTATCATAATTAAAACAATGAAAACACCCCTAATTAACTAGGAAAAACCAAAGTATTACCCCCACCGTGATAACAGCTAATGCTATTATCAAAGTACTACAATAGAAGTCTTCTACTTTTCAGAACAATTTAAATCTAAAAGAACCTTTAAACAATCTCAAATAAAAACCATCAATATAGCTTGGAACCGAAACAACAACCCTTCAAAAGTAACTAAAGTTTATAAATTTGAAAACAATCATTAGTCCAACAATCAAACCAAAAGTCATAATCAAAAAGTAAAAACAACATAACCAACATAAGCAAACGGGAAACAACAACCGTAAGCATTCTTCACTCAATCCCAGCATGATTAACTATGCCCACCTGTACCTATTGCTTTCTCTTTGTTCTAAACTTTTACTCGCCATTGAAATGGGTCGTTGTAAGGCAAAGTCTAAGACAAAGCCACGCACACAAGCACATAATCAGCAAAGTCGAGTACATAACACCAAAGACTATGCAACACACTAACATGAATAATCCTAAGCAAAAGCTTCAAAGAAACACTTAGCCTTACCTTTACCATAACCATGTACCTGTAACATAGACTCAACAACTCTTATATTTATTTAAAATATTTATTGGTGGATTTTGCATCGAATGGATTTCCTTCTCAACATTTGCCCTTTTGGGCACTAACTTGGGAGCAAATCCAAAAAGGTATTACCTATGTCACGCAAAGTGATGGAATTCCAGCGCATTTAAAAACAATAAAGAGTACACCGTCTTGTATCTCGATTAGAAGTCATAGATTACTATTCCTATAACTCCCCCCTTGTTCATACTCAAGGTATATACGTTCCAAGAGTTTTGGTGCGAATTCTCTTTCAACTTACGTGATTATCAATTTTAACACTTCTTATGACTCACATAAAACATTACATGCAACATTCATAACAAACATAGCATCATGAGCCCAAATTAAAATTCCCTTAAGCTAAACTTTTGCTTATCCTCAGGCAAACAAATTAAATAGACAATGACTTCACCCCTTTTAACTTTGCAAAACACAATCAACTCATGCAATTCCGTGTATGTAAGTTCCTATACCAACCTATCAGAATTCCTTGATTGCCATCCACTTAAATCAAAATCATAAGGCCAACCATGTAAGAAATAGGAGTCAATGATTAGAGTAGCTCACTTGGGTGTCACTCCACACATAGAATTGAGCATAGAATAGTGCAGCTCACCCTTATCCCCCAAACACAATGGAATACAAAATGCACCAGGTGTTTGAATGCAAAATAATGTAGAACCCAATCCCACACCTCACACCTCATTCAAGTGTTTAAGGGTAGTCACTCAAACTAATGCAATATTAGCTTGAAATGCAAGTAATACTCACTAGCTTTAGCCATTTACTCACTTCACAAGAACTAAAAATATGCGCATGCCGATCAAAAAGGCCTTTATTAAGCTTGTAACGTGGCTTAATTTATATTAAATCAATCTATCTTAAGTTTAAGCCCTTAGATTGAGCATAAAATATATATCACTTAACTTTAATTCAATCTCCTACATAGGAAAACACGAAACCAATTAAAAACCATGTTGACTAAATTCCACAACAACTCTAAACCAAATTTTTACATTAGAAACTTGTCCTAAACCTTCCCTATATGGTCTCTTTTCAATTCCATAATTTATTTTATAATTTCCTTTTTTTAAACACTTGATTTTCGATAATTTTCTAAAAATGGCACCTTTGAAAAGTTGCTTAGAAACTCCTTTAAACCTCTCTAAACATCGTAATTTGGCCTTAAAATAATAGACTCATGTCCTAAGATCATCATGTCATGTTTTTGTGCCTTAAAAATCATTATAACTCATTATTTCATGTGTTACTATTTTTATCGTGCATAAACACGTGATCGTAAAAATTCACAGCATTGTGTATTTATTCAAAACTCATTAAAGTCCGTTAGAAGCTTTAAATTTCATGCATAAAACATTTTAAAAACCCTATACTATCATCACACTTATATTCTATTCATTAAAAATAATTTTTCATACTTATAAACATGTTCATAATATTTTTACTTCTAATATTCGTAGTTTTAAAATTTGGACAACATTAATTATTTACTTTAAAACCTTTAAAATCATCATAAAATAATACTATAACAATCTATGATCATAATATGAAAGTTCGGTGTATTAAAATCATATAAACTAACAATTTACATGAAATTTTATAAACCCTAATTCATAATTTTTATTAACAACTTATAAACATTAATTTTAATATTGAAAACATAATCATAAACTTCTAAATATTATTGAAATTGTAAAACATGCTTAAACATATTTTTTATATTTTAATATTAAACACAAGAATTGATGAAGAGGATTTTTTTTAATATTTTTTTTATAAAAGGTTCGAAAATATACGAAGAAAGGGGAGGAAGAAGGTGGCCGACTAGGGCTGCCAGCGGGAGGTGGCTGGCGAGTGTTACCATCATAGAGTGGTGGAGGCAGGTCGTGGTGCCGGCAAGGGAGGGTGGCCGACGAGGAGGGCATTAGGGTTTTTTTTTTTAACTTGTGTTTTTTTTCTCTCTCTCTCTCTCTCTGTTTTTGAAATCCTAATGCACAAATCCTAATATAAATTCTAAAAATTCTGGTTTAATGGGGTATTTATATGCCCAAATTAGGTTTAGGTGAAATTACAAAAATATATACCCTTTAATGTTTGAAATTACTTTTATGCTATTGTTTTAAAATAATTAAGGAAACCTTTAAAATTCTAAATTTAGAAATTTGTTAAAATATTTTATACAATTTAAAGTGATATGAAAAAAACTTATAAACGTTATAAGACATAAAAATATTTAGTTTAAGTCACAACTAATTAAATTTTCTTTCTTTAATTTATTTATTTAATTTATTTTTCAATTGAAATACTAAAAATACTCAAATAAATTATAAAATTAAATTCCTAAAATAAAGTGAAAATACGAAGTATTATATCACCTCCTAATGTGTTAAAATGAAATTTTTTGGAAGTTGCCGAATCCCACATCTCACACCTCACGCAAGTGTTTAAGAGTATCCACTCATCCTAAATGTCAACTCAAAATGCAATTAATACTCGTCCAGGTAACGCCCCTAAACGGCGTATTTTTTTTGAAACGAGGTCCTCGGTAACTCGACATAAAGACTCCTTTACTTTTTTTTATTTTTATGACCTTCACAAAGGATTCACTTCACAATAGCCATAGAAAGTGCACGAAGATTAAAAAAACGGGACTTTAATAAGCTTGTAACGTGGTTAGGGTTATGGGTAGGATAAAATTTGGGATAATGTGGTGGAATGTGGGGTTCACGCATATAGAATCAAGGAAAACCGTCGACAACTCCAAAGCAATCATCAAAATTCTCCAACATCCATTTCCAACCAAACAAAACCAAAATTTTCTTTTCAATTCACATCAACTCCATAATTCCAATAGAACAACAAAAACAACCAACTATATCACAAGCTTTAAACTTCATTCTTTCTTTTTGAATTCAAATTGTTTTTTCTTTTTTTTTTCTTCTTTTGAATTATTTACTTTTGAAATTTGAAATTTCATTCACTTTACTTTTTTCATTTTTTTTTCAACTTTTGAACTTATTATGCTTTTATAATTTTTCACTTTATTTTGCAAGCATAATAAATTTCTAAGTTCACGACTCTTAATGATTTGTCCTTGTTTGCATTCAATAAACAATAAACAGAATCATCACACATACAAATGATGTTGCACGGCCAATAAGGCTGTAATGTGGCTAAAATACAAATGAAAAGAAAAAGCTCAAACAAAGGGATCAAGGGAATAATATGTATAGAAATGACTAAAATATGAAATTCTAGATGCGTCTAAAAGAAATGAAGGCCTTTTATCATGCGCAACATACACAAAACCACAACTAAAGCTACTAGAATCCAAAGTCAAACCTAAGACCTTATTACACCAGGAACTAAGCACACATGAAAGAAAAAACAATGAATAATATAAGTAAAGTGGCTCAAATCCTCTCGTTAACACAGTTTAAGTGCAAGACCCAAGCAAGGTTGAAAAGAGCTGACTAATACAAGGAAATCCAGTAATTCAAAGTCAAGTCATAGCCAGCAAATCACACATGTGGATCCATCCGCAGTGAAGAGTTACAAATTTTTCAAAAAAAAGTACAATGGGTACAGAAGTAGCAAATTCCACAAAATAAAATTCAAGATGGGACGAGAATTATTCATTAATCAATACTCTCTCTAAAATTAATCTTAAGGAAAATAATACAATCTTTTTGGTCACATGTTTCCCACTACTAACGAGTAGTACAAACCATGCAACAGTCCTAAGAAAGCAATAAAAATTAAATTAAAGTAAACATTTTTTCCATTTATTTTTTCTGATTTTTCTGATTTTTTTTTTGTGTTTTTTCATTTTTTTTCTCTAAAGCATAAAAAAACTTAATTACATATATACAAAAGAAAGAAATCCTCTCCCCAGATTGAACATTGTCCCATCCCAGGACGCATAGCCATGAAGAATGAATGGGAGGAGAGCTCTACTGAATAGGGCCCCAATACCTAGGATAGTACTGGTCATAGAAAGGCTGGTAGGGGTAAGAGGTAGGCTCATTGTTGGGATCATAAGTAGGAGGTCAGTTTGGATAATTTGGGAACCCTTGAACTATCCCTGCCTTGACATTGCTGATATGCTCCCTCTATTAGACTCTCCGGAGTAAGTCTACATCTGTGTGGAGTCCTCTAAGTGAATGGACAACTCGATCGAACCGTTGTTGGTTGTATAGTTGAATATCATCGAGGCGGTTCATAAAGGGTGTCATGTCAAAGGTGGAGGAAGACTGGCATGCACATCTGTGTCTGGGTGGCTCTTGTCGAGGTTGGGCCTTGTGGCGCTGAGGTGGAGCTTGGCCGCTTGCCTGCTTGATCATGTTCACCATCAGCACCGCTTTATTATCAGAATCCGCCCTTTTCTGAAGTGGGATGTTGTCAGGTGGAATCCTCCAAGGATTCTTACCATTTGGAAGCTCTTGGTAGGTGAGACTGACATAGGCATTGGGTTGATAGCACAGGGAAATATCCCGAACACACAAAACGAACCTCTCTTTGTGACCTCTTTGGTAATGTCTCAAAAAGTTAGCAGCTTTGAGGGCACCGATATCTAGATATGGGTTATCCTCTATGGGGTGCAGTTGGTGGATGTCTTCCACATGACCTAAGGAGTAGGTTAGCCATGTGATGATGCCTCCAAAGTAGATAGTTCTGGTGTAAGTTATTCCTTCAGCAATTTCAGCAAATTGACGAGCTAGCAAAAACCCGAAGTTGTAATGTAGAGTTCGTGGCGTATCCCTCTATAACCATCCATAATAACCTAATCTTGTCTGGGTACACCTGCCCGAGGTTACCTCTAGAGAATAGACAGTAAACCAGATGTCTAAGGAAGTATCGGAGGGCCGGATGTCGTACCTCTGATGCTTTTTCTGTAGTGGAAGTATAAGGAGCACTACCAATTATGATTCTGTCCCACCATGCCCCTTCAAGGTAAGGCCCCAATTCATGTTCTGCACTTGACCAGACTGTGTTTCTTGTATTCCACAAGAACTTTTCATTCAATTCATAAACATCCATCTCATAGTATTGCCCAAAGATGTTAAAACTGATGTGCCACTTTCTTTTGGCCGGAAGGATTCCTGCGTCATTCTGAAGTGGTAGCTGGAGAGGAACTCAAGGGTGAGCTCCTTGTAGGTTTGTGGGACCTGTTAATTATGCCGTCTGGACCCGTCATGGTGGCGTTGATCCAGTTACTACATCCGATTCTATAGGCCATCCTCATCACTTTATCAGTAATTCCCAATTTATCACAAGTTTCCTTGTGAAAAAAACTGGTGGATCTAATTGTTCTCTTGGAGAGCTTCTCATACTTCTACCGCCTCTCCTGTCTGTTGGGTGTCGGTGTTTGAGAAGATGAAGGTTGCTTTCCCTGGGAAGATGAAGATGATGCCCCTGTCTTCTATGACTTTTTGGGGCCCCCGCCAAACAACTTTCCTAAAGTCTTCCTCATTATCTTACAAAACATAAGCATGAAAGAGAAAGGATTAGAATTCCGCCTTAATATTTGCAAGCATAAAAAAATTTGAGCATGACAAGAATGTAATATAGAAATCATATAATGGAATTAACTTAAGTTTCATGGTCATCTAAGCATGTAAGTAGCATTGTAGTCATCAAACAACTCAAATTACGAACAAAGTTGAGCAAAAAATTCGGCATGACCCGTTTGTTTAATCAATTAATTCCTTGAGAACTACAAATCTCATGAAAACATAACCATGAATACAATTCATCATAACCAATTCCAACTTACTAACATTATACTAATTGTATGCAACAAAAGAATGATCAATCTTAAGCTCCAACATCCAATCAAAGTCCCAAAAGCCTCATTGTTTCAATTCCAATAACAATAGAGCACAAATTCATTCATCCAACACAATTTCATCAACAATTTGACACCATTAAGTAGCTAAGATTAGTAACAATTTTTTTTTAAATTCATCAGCATTATAGAGCATGTATGGGGCTACTAATCGATTTCATCAAAATAATTAGAAAAAAGCTAAGCATGAAAATAAAATTATAGCATTACTACCATTATTCTAAACAATTCAAACCATGAAATTAAGCTAATTAAATCACTTCTAGTCACTAACAATCACCAAAAATTCCAACAATTGCTCACTAATCAAAAGAATAATATAATAAACCTCCTATTACTAAAAATTCACAGCTCCAAACATGGATTTGAAGCGTAAAAACGACAATAAAGCATTCATAAACAACAAAAATCAAGTTTAAAATCAAAATTTTAAATTGTAATAAAAATTACCCAAAAATTAAAAATTCATGAGAACTTCATAAAATTATAAAATTATTAAAACATGGTTAAAAAGGAATTTATACCTCACTAAATAGCAATGGCGCAATAAATTGCAAGAAAGTTGAAGAAGACAACCCAAAAATCAAGCACAAAGTTTCTAAATTTCGAATCCTAGGGATGTAGTTCGGTTTACCTTTGTGATTTTTGACTCCAAGTGATGGCTTAGGTGAGTGAGAGGAGTGTTGTGTCAAAATTTGGAGTGATTTGGAGTTGTAAGTAGTGAAATATGGGTGATTGAAGTTAGGGTGTTTGGGGTTTTAATGGAGTATGAAGAGGAAGAAGAAGATATATTAGGTGAGAGATTAATAGATTTAAAGTAAAAGGATAATAATAATAACAATAATTAGTAATAACAATGATAAGTAAGGGGGGGGGGG
>PYUH01000418.1:52100-343661 GCA_016808085.1 Suaeda aralocaspica | reverse complement strand
GGGGGGGGGGGGACAAAGTAACGGGCAAAAGGTAGGGGCCTACGTGAGAAAAAGGAAAGAAGAAAAAAACTGATGGGGCATCCGCAGGGGGTGGGGGGTGTGTGGGGGGGGGGGCTGCGCCTGCAGCCTTCAAATGGGCTTAAAGCCCTGTACCCGCAGCTCTCGTTTTGGCAAAATTAAGAAGAGTATGTTCTATAATGCAGACGCATAGAAGAAGCCTATTTTGTGGCCTACGCCCGTATGAGGCCTTAAAATGCTTATGATGCTGATTTACACGTGTTTTCCCTAATTACATATATTATATTATAAATTATTATTATTAATGATAAATTAAGCACGATTTATTCCTTAATCTCTCCTTTACCCCACTTAAGCATGGCATCAATTAGACCCTTAGTTAGGCTTCCAAATTTAAACTAAAAACCAAACTAAATTGAACTGAGACACGAAAAACATACCAAAAACACACAAAAACAACTAAATGCACGTAAAACGAGATAAAGTGGGGCAGAAAGCTCGGGTTACCTTTCAAGAAGGGCTCTTTTAAGGTCATTAGCTTGAACATTGCTAGATTAGTGATCAAGGTACTTCAGTATCATCGAGTTGGATGACGTCTACCAAACCGATGACATCTCCTTCATAATATGGCTTCAATCGTTGACCATTAACCTTGAATACTTCAACTTTTTCGCTCTGAACTTCAACGTAGCCGAATTTACTCACATTTATTATTGTGAAAGGACCACTCCATCTAGATTTCAGCTTTCCAGGGAACAATCGTAGCCTTGAATTAAATAATAATACTTTATCACCAAATTGGAATTCCCTTTTTATTATTCTCTTATTGTGCCATCTTTTCGTCTTCTCCTTATATATTTTGGCACTATCATAGGCTCCCAACCGAAATTCATCTAACTCATTTAATGGAAGTAGCCGTTTTTCTCCAGTAAGCTTAGAATCCATATTTAACTCCTTAATTGCCCAATAAGCCTTGTAATCTAGTTCAATTGGGAGATGTTGATGTAGGGTTTATTTGTTTATTTTTTCTATAGTTTCTTTAGTTAGTTTAGTTAGTTTCCCTTCCCTTTCTATGTTTTTTCCCTTTCTTTTATTAGTTTTTAGTAAATCCCGTTGCCCCCGCTTTTTTATAGATTTTATGTTCATATTTGTCTTGTTTTGCGTGTTGTCTCCATTTTGTAGGATCTTTCATTGAAAATTGGAAACCAAGGAACCAATCTCACAAGATCTTATGAAATATGTAGCAAGGAACGATTTACTCAGTCTTGGCTTAGGCGATATTATCTTTTGCTTCACGTCTCACGATATCGCAAGCCATAGCTCGACAACATAGACAAAACTCCTAGTAGCCCCAGCAAAAGAGGCTTACTCCTTTACATCCCCCACTTGACTAACGAAATGAAGTAGGGGAAGTATAGAACAGGGGGTTGCGGCTGCATGGTACCTGGTATGCGGTCGCATGCCCCTGTTTCGTACAAAGTTGATTTTTGATTCTTGCTCTTCCACTTGCTCGGGTATTATTTTGTTTATATATTTTCTTGTGAAGCAGTTAGTTGGATATAGTTAGAAGTTAGTAGAAGCCATTGAGAACTCTCATTTTTCTCTCTAGATTTTTATTCAATTTGATTAGAAACTTAGTTCTTTAAATAATTCAATAGTTGTAATTCAATCTCTTTTAATTCAATTCAAAGTTGTTATTCAAGGATCTTGACTTCTTGTTCTTTGTTTCTAATCTATTCAAGGTTACTTGGTTTAATGTTCCTGGCATCATGTTCTTGGTTAGATATTCTTGGTTGATATCATTATAATTGGGCGTTATTGGAATAAGGTTCAAGGTTTTATAATTAAAGTTTCAAGCTTCATAGTAAAACTCTAAGCTCATCATTAATTTCCATTTCAATTTACATACTTTGAAGCTATCTTTCTTTACTTTGTAGTTTTATTTCGTAGTTCCTCTCAAGTTAAACTTGTCATAGCTCTTAATTTCCTTTGCTTTTTGTTCTTATTTTCTTCTCAATTTTAACTTGTCCTTGTTCTTAGTTACTTTCTTTTAAGTTTTTAAATTCATCTCAAGTTAATCTTGTCCTTCCTCTATTGCTTTTTGTCTTAGTTATTCTCAAGATTAAACCTTGTCCTTGCCTTCATTTTCTCTATTTCTTTTGTAGTTTGATTAAAACACTTGCATACCTTGTTTCTTTGTAATAATATTGATAAATAACAAAAAAGTCCTTCCCTTTTATAAATTAGTTTAGTTTATAATCCATTGTCATAACTTACTTCTTTGCTATAAATTGTAATCATGAATAAAAATATGTGTATATATAGTAAAATGTGTAGTGAGTAGTTTTTAGTGCTAAGGTGTGGGTGAAACCCTCACCACCTTCATGATATAAGTAGGTTCTTAGTAAAAACCAAGCTCGGGGTGATTAGGGTTGTTACATGGGGTTATAAATCACGTAGTCTATGACTTGCTTCCATAGATGTCGTCTAAGGTTCCACAACGAAGGATCAAGAGATGAAGTTTAGTGAAGACTCCTCGTGTTTGATTAGTTTGAAAACCAAGAGAATAGGTGTTCAATTAAAGGGACGTTACTAGTCTTCGTGAAAAAGTGATAAGGAGTCGTTTTATGCTCACGCCATGAGAATAGGTCGTGTTCATAGTATCGCTCATCATGGTAGCTCGAGGGAGTAGATATGACTCTTAGAACGACTTCCCCTTGAAATTTTCCTTTATGTTTGGTCTGACCTAGGAATCCGCGCCTTCATATAGGTAGTGAGTAGGGGTGTGCAAATCCGGGTACCCAGACTTTGCGGGTAGTAATTTTAAGTGCCCGTGCCTTACCCAAAAATTTCGGGTACCCGCAATTCGGAGATGCCCGGGTCGGGTATGCGGGTACCCGATGTTCTATTGTCTATTTTGTTCTCGTATTTTCGATTTTTCACTAAAGATGTAAACAACTAAACAAGTTTATAATATTTGCTTATAGTAAACAAGATCTAGTTGGTATACCGATATTCAAATCAACATGATGGAAGGATTGAATATATATGAATCTTACTTAATTCAGTAGCATACTTTTATCACCTTTTTCATGATCAAGATATAAATAGTGATATAAACCTAGTTTGTAGCATTGCTACCTGTCATTAGTTTACTGGATTTAATATACCAAACAGTTGATTAAACATATAATTGTTCAAAAGGGTAGGCGGGGGTTAGTTTAAACAGGTGGGATTTAGTCAAATATAAACTAATCAGTGATTAAAGCCAAAGCATAATCTTAAGCTTTCTGCACACTTTACTAATCATGTTTTCAATGCAAATCTAAATAATAATACTACTACTAGTATTCTACTTAACAACCAGAAAGTAGATCAATGTGTTGGAATTAGCATGGAATACACAGTTGCATTTGCGCTTGCAGTTGCACATTCCCTTCATACTAGGACAATTCCACATGATTTTGGTCCACCTTTGCTACACATATTGTACTCCACTGAATAATTAAGCCGACACTTAAAATAAGCTACCACCAAGAACATCTGCATTACTGCAGTACTAAACTACTAATATAATGTTGCTTTTCTGTTAGACAATAAAATAAGAGAGGTAGAGCAATAAAAAAAAAAACTGATTTTTTTTTTAAGTTCGGGTATCGGGTACCTGCTTCGCATAGTTTTGTTACCCTTACCCGACCCGCCAGAACTGGGGAAAACCCGAGACGGGTACCCGACCCGCAAAACTGCATTTTTCACTCTAAATTACCCGATTTTTTGCACCAGGTAGTGCGGGTATCGGGCCGGGTTTTCTTGAACACCCCTAGTAGTGAGTGGTGTATCCCTTAGCTTAGTCGTCTTTAATCTTAAATTTTAAGTTAAAATAAATCCAAATTAGTGACAATTTTTCCTCTAAAGGAAGCCGACATACACTGACTCCTTGGACCACCTTAGTGTAAAAACCTTTATCTCTTGGGATTCGATCCTTACTTGCCCTTACTAGCTAGTATCCCAGTGAGCCTTGTATGGTTTATCTTTTGTAGCCACTTCTACAGGCTATGAAATTTTGGCCCCATTGCCGAGAATAAAACATTTTTTCATTAAGTAGTTATCTATTTGTGAGATTTTTGTCATGAATCCAACTTCCTTCCTTATTTTCTTGTTATTTGCATACTTGTCATTGCTAGCTTTTTGATCTAGCATTGTATGCTACGCCGATCACAAGGAACTTCTACCACGCCATTTATTCCGGAAATTGAAAAACATTTATGTGGTTTATAGAGACTTATTCACGAATCTGGTAAACTTGTAAAAAGAGGAAAGTTATTTGAATCTGATTCTATATCTGAGTATTCAGATATGTCAGAGGAAACAGTAACACTAAAGTCTCTCGAGGACTTTGGCCACCCTGAGGCTTTTGAGTTACATAGTGGGATTTCATTACCTGCTACGACCGTAAATAATCATGAGTTTAGCCCTCATTTGATTCGTATGATCAAGGATGCTCAATTTTGAGGAAGTCCAACAGAGTGACCCTTTGCACATTTGGATAACTTCCTAGAGCTTTGTTCCACTGTGAAGCTTTACAATGTTACCCCGTAGTTCATCCGGATGCATATGTTTCAGTTTTCATTACGGGATAAAGCTAAATTTTGGGTACGATCCTTACCCGAGGGATCACTAAAAACATGGGACAATGTTACCACGGTCTTCTTGGAAAAATATTGCCCTCCTGAGAAAACCTCGAATCTTAGGCGAAAGGTCTCAAATTTTGCCCAAGACAATGATGAAACGTTGGGAAAGGCATGGGAACGCTTTAAGGATATCCCATGCTCATGCCCTCACCATGGTTTCAGTGAATGGTTGGTAGTCATGAGTTTCTATGATGGTCTTCTTCCTAGCTCAAGGACTAACCTTGATGCCGGATGTGGAGGCCAACTAAAAGAGCTACCTCTAAACAAAGTTCAAGTAGCCATTGAGGAGGTCGCCAAAAATTCTCCTTGGCACTATGGTAGAAGGCTTTTAGTAAGAAAGAGCGCCGCTAAAACTGATGATTTTCAGGCGCTGAACTCTAAAATTAACCTTCTAGCGAAGCAACTAGAAAAAGCGCACTTCGCTTCTTTTAATACTCCTTCACAAGTAATGTCTTGTGAAACGTGTGGAGGTAATGACCACACGTCTTCTTATTGGGATTCCACTATGGAAACGATAGCCTATTCTCAAGGCTGTAATAATCAAGTTTCGAACCCCTAACCTAATTCAAACTATAATAAGGGAGGTGGTCCTCAATCAAAACTTTCAACGACCACCCCCTCAACAACAATCAGGCTTATACTGGCCTCCTAACTTTAGTCAAGGGGGGCCTTCTTAACCTCGACCTCCTTACCCTCCTACTTCTCAAAAATCGGTATTAGAACATGTGTTGGAATCATTTATGAACCAAAAACTAAAAGCTAATACTGATTAAGAGACTAAGGTAGGCGACCTTGCTACCTCGGTTCAGCAAATGCAAGCCCAAAATAAAATGATAGAATCCCAACTTGCTCGAATTGCTCAGCATGTTGTCGGTTCTACTTCTAACTCCGAAACTTAATTTCTGGGGCAAACAGTTGTGAACTCGAGGGATCAAGTAAACACCATCACTCTTAGGTCTGGAAAAGAGTATGATGGTTCGGTTATGATTGAAAATCACCCAAAAACTGGTGATTTGGATTCTAAGAATGCACTTTGTGATCTTGGTGCTAGCGTTAGCTTGATCTTTCTTTCTATGGCTAAAAAGCTTAGTTTTTAGGATATTAAGCCTACTAGGATATCTATACAACTAGCCGATCGCTCAGTTAGGTTGCCTCTAGGCCATCACTCTTGGTGACTACATTAATTCCTTCCGAATAATGGAGGAAGTGGATGACTCTTTAGAAGCTCTTATGACCAATAGAGAGCTTCTAGAGAACAATGAGTCTAGAGGGTATGAGCTTATTTTGAACCGAACACCGGTTCATATCACAAATGAGTTCGATGTCCTTCTTATCGAAGGGCAAGAGGAGAGTGTTGTGCCTCCTCCCAAAATTGAACCCATGCCCCTTCCTTCTCTTCTAAAATATGCCTATTTAGATGAAAAGGAGTTTTTTCCAGTTATAATTAATGCTAAACTTGATGATTCTTCGATCGAAAAACTACTATGTATCTTAAGGAAGTATCAAAGTGTTAATGGTTAAATCATTGCATACATAAAGGGAGTGAGTCCATCTAAATTTTATTTGAATGTTGTTTTATTTTTAAAGATTTTAGTTTTGGTTATTAAGGGCCATTAAAATGGTTCCGATTGTAATAAAATTTTAGGTTGTTTTTTATTTTGGATGTTGGTTTGAATTTGGTTTTGAGATTGTTTTGAAGTTTAATTTTAAATTGGTTTTTGGTTTTAAGACTTCTGTTGTAGTACTTTGCGAAGTCCCTTAGCCGTTATCATGGTGGAGGTAATACTTTGGTTTTTCCGTATCTCTAAGTTCTAATAATTATAATTCTTTAATATTTATAATATGTTTTCCGGAAAAATATAGAGGAGGAAGTTAGACAATTCTAGGGTGTTACAGTATGTGCTTTCCAAGCCTACAAGAACAATCCGTTCTCTAATACAAACAATCAAGGGTGGAAGGATCATCCATACTTTTTCTACAAGAACAACAATAATGTGGTAGAATCCACATAAAACTATACCATCTCAACAGGTTCATCAGCAGATGCAACGATTTGCACCACTAAACCCACCAGGTTTCAATAGACAACCATTGCCAGCACCACCAGCTCAACCTAGTGGTGAAATTTCACAGTTGAAGAATATGATGCTGCAGATATAGAAGAATATCGAGGCAATGCAGGCTCACAATAAGCAACTAGAAAACCAGCTAGCTTAGGTTGCACAGTCCACAGGTCAGCGGCAGCAGGGTCTACTACCTCCTCAACCAAATCCACCAACTCAGGGCAAAAATTGCAGCTCCATCACTATCAGAAGAGGGACCCACTATAAAGGTCCTAAGATGCCCACTAGTGATGCTGATTTGGAGATAGGAGTGCAGACTTGCAAGACTAGCAATGTGGTGATTGAGGAGATCGCAGAGTCTACACCTTCTAGAGAGAAAGATGCCACGGAGAAGAGAGCTCCGGTAGCTGACAAGCCAATTGATACGCTGACACCTCCCAAGGTGCCACTACCCTTTCCTCATAGGGTAGATAGGACTAAGAATGACAATCACTTTTGTAAGTTTCTCTATAGTGTTAAAAATTTACAGGTTACTGTGCCCTTTATTGACTTGAGTACACAGGTACCTACATATACTAAATTTTTGAAAGACATATAGAGCAGGAAGCGAGAATTGAGTTCAGTGTGATTTAGGGTCGAAGCTAACCGCCCGGGTCGAAGGGTTTTCCGCCCGGTTTATGGCGTTTTGCCGGGACCCTCCGGGCGGCCGCTCCGAAGGGGTTTTTCACTCATTTTCTTCTTGTTTTGGGCTTTAGTATATAAACCTTTGTACTCCGAATCCTAAGTACGAATTTCCATATCATATTTTCTAGTTTTTAAAGCTAGTTTTCTATCTAAGTTTTGAAGAATATTTAATCATTCGATTCAATTCAATCGAGGTTTATTTAAATTCATCTTTTTAATTATTTCTTTTATTATATTTCTAGTTTATGTTTTTAATTCTTAGTTTATGTTATTTGTTTTTGTGCCCTAGTTTCATGTTCTAGATTTAGTTTCTTTATTATTGTTAAATTGTCAGTTTAAATTAAGTTTATAGTTTTATTTTCCTTTACTGATTTATTATTTCCTTCTCATAAGAATTCTTATTGGTTAATTCCTCCTAATATTTTTTTTATGGGTCACTGCCACTTATTCACAAAAAAAAAAAAAAAAAAAAAAAAAAAAAANAAAAAAAAAAAAAAAAAAAAAATCAACCATCTAAAAGTCCAACAATCTAAACATTACCAATACTAAACAATATTAACTAACTCATATCTGTAACAAAACTTCTAAACATTAACATTATCCTTTTTGTCCTTTGACATCACATATTTCTTAGGCATAAACTCGGGATCATCCTTCACATCATCTTCCATATCTTCCTCTGTATCTTCATCCATATCTTCCTTAGGGTCCAGCTCCTCATCATCTTCAGATTTGAAATACCAGATCTACATAAATCGGGATTACTAGATTTGGATTCTCGATCTCATAGCACGAGCTATCGATCCTTCGATTCATAACTTCGAGAACTAGAAGTAGTTTCCTTCACAACCATCTCATCATCTTCCTGATCATTTGGGCTTGGTGTGGGTGGGGTCTCCTCACTTGCTTTAGACTCCTGAAACTCCTTCTCCTTCCTTGCAATATAACCTTCCAAATACCTCCAATCGCAACCCCATTGACCAACTGAATCTTTATACTTGGTGTGATTTCGATGTCGTTTAGAAAAATGAAAGTCACTAAACTTCACCTTAATCTCCAAGCAGGGTGGACGGTTTGGCAAACAACTAACAATTAGAGCTGACACATAATTGGGTTGGTCCCACTGTGGTAGCTTCAATACCGTACTCATGTACCAACAATAGAATCGAATCTTCCAAACATATTGGGGTGGACTCTCATAGTCCTTCTTTTCCAACGTTCCCATCCGAGTTTCTTTACTAGGCATGTTATCCACCATCCTGGACGACACTGAAAACTAATGGGCCATCCTTCCCATAACAAAACCAAGCTAACAGTTCTAAAACAAAACGTTGTGGTAGCTAACATACAATTTCTTTTACACATAACTAATCACATAAACAACAACTCAAAACATGTACTTAAATTCAAGAAAGAATAGAAATAAAGTCTATCCTACACGCCCAAACTTCCTACCCAATCTCACCACATGATGTTAAAACAATAATACATATTACATACCTGCATTCCTTGCATACCTGCGCATGTATAATTTTAAAACATTTATTTTTCAAAACTTTCTATTTTCGGAAATTACTATTTTTAGAAAAATTTTCTTTCCATTAACTTCCTAAAATAAGAAATTCCTCTTTCCCAAAATAAAACTTAGGGTACCCATAAAAATAAAATTTTATTTTATTTCGAAAACTAAGCTCTGTTAACTAATGTATAACACCCTTGAATTTCCTAACTTTTCTCTCTAGATTTTCCAAAAAACATATTATAAATAATAAAGAATAGTAATTATTATAACTCCTACATAACTGGGAAAAACCAAAGCATTACCACCACCGTGATAACGACTAAGGCATTTACCAAAGTACTACAATGGAAGTCTTTAAAATTAAACCTAATTTTAAAACTTAAACCTCGAAAATAATTTCAAACTAAAATCAAACAAAAAGCCAAAAGGAAACAACTTAAAACTTTATTACACTTTGGAACCATATTAATGGCCCTTCAAATTAATAACTTTAAACTTCAGAAATAAAATCGACATCAAACAATGGTCAACTAAATCCATAAGCAATTAAAATTAAGAAACTGCGAAGAATACAATGCAAGCACTCTCACTCCAGCCCAGCATGAATGACTTATGCCCACTTGTACCTGTAGCTTTTCTTATTTTAGACAACTACTCGCCAACAAGTGGGTCATCGTAGGGCCTAGTCAAAACAAAGCCATGCATACAAAACAAAAGGTCAGCAAAGCTGAGTACATACCTACTAAAGACTATGCAACATGAACAAAATAAAATAAAAGTAATGGATACATACATCTAACCATTAACAACTCTACACCTGTGCAAAGACTCAACTTAAACAAATTAAATATTATATTTAAACTTTGGATTTCGCATCCAACGTGTTTCCTTTCCTCTAACATCTCCCTATTGGGCACCAACTTGGGATCAACAACAAGAAGGTGTTACCTATGTCACATAAAGTGACGGAATTCCAGCGCATTAAAAATATAATATAGTACAACGTCTTGTACTCCAATTAGAAGTCATAGATCACTGTTCCATATGACTCTGCCCATTGTTAATACTCAAGGTATATATGTTCCAAGAGTTTTGGTCCAAATCCTCTTTCACTTTACGTGATTAACCGGTTTAACAATATTATGACTCATAAACAACATCGTCTATAAGCATGCATAGAATTAAACAAGCCATATTAATTATCTTTGATTTAGGTGATTCTAAAACAATTTTGTGTGTGTCCTTTAATTAAACTAAACTTCCTTTACAACACATTAGCTATGAGTGGCTAACTATTAACCTTTTTCCGTGACCACACATTAAACTGTAAGTGGCAACATGGATAGGAGTGTGCACCGGTCTAAGACCGGACCGGACCGGATCGGGACCAGTTGGACGGAAGACCGGAATCTCCGGTTTTCTTGGACCGGAGACCGGACCTGAATTTTCCGATCCGGACCTGTTTTTGGACCGGTTGGACCTGAATTTGTAGATTTGTCAATTTTTTTATTAAAAAAAATAATTATTACTTTAAAGAAAATATAATATCCCTCTTATATATACACTAAGTATAAAATAAAATTTAATGTTATATAAACCACAAATAAATTTAATATTTTAGCTAAAAAAAACCTTTACATATATTAAACTTTTACAATTATCAACTAAAAATACTAACTTTTTCAAGGAATCCGATCCAACCGGTCTGGACCTGAATTTTCCGGTCTTGGACCGGACCGGACCGGAAACCCAGAATCACATATTTTAGTGGACCGAGGACCAGACCGGTCCGAATTCCGGTCCAGACCGGATTAAGCACACCCCTAAACATGGAAAAAATATTTGCT
Source organism: Suaeda aralocaspica (assembly GCA_016808085.1). Taxonomy (NCBI): domain Eukaryota; kingdom Viridiplantae; phylum Streptophyta; class Magnoliopsida; order Caryophyllales; family Amaranthaceae; genus Suaeda; species Suaeda aralocaspica. The sequence goes on along the minus strand of PYUH01000418.1, from coordinate 332,836 downwards.
CATTAACTTCTATTAATTATGTGAATAAAAATTCGCAAACTACTTTTCTTGTTGATTAAGCAACTAATCAACTAAAATAATTTCCTTTCTTCTTCAATAAGTTATTGGCCAACTTTTAAACTAATTATAACATTCCAGTTTAATTTTGAAAAATTTACCTTACTATAGATATGGAATGTCAAAACAATATAAGATCATGCTTCTAATACTTTCATAAACTTGTCAGACATGTCAATTCACAATCCAATCAAGCACAATCACATATCATATGAGATCAACTTAGCATGAATTCTAATTTCTATGTTTGTCTTTAGTACTTACGTACCTTGTGTTGTAGTGGTGATCTGCCACAACTTCTAAAAATGAACTACATCGAAGTTCCTTACATAGAGAAAACCAAAACTAAATTAAAACCTTCTCGAATAAGTTCTACAACTCTAAAATAACTTTCTACATTGGAAACTTGTCCAAAACACTTCCTATATGGTCTCTATTAAATTCCATACTTTATTTTAATTTTTTTATTGTAAAATACTTGATTTTCGGTATTTTTCCAAAAATGGCAGATTTGTAAACCTTCTTAAAAACACTATTAAACCTTTCTAAATATCATATTTTGATCATAAAACACTATAGTCATGTCCTAAGATCAATATACAATACTTAGATGCATTAAAAACAATTATAAGTTACTATGTCACATGTTACTATCATTATTGGGCATAAACATGTGTAAATAAAAATTTACAGCTTTATTTATTGATCTAAAACCCACTAAAATTTCATAAAAACATCATGAATTCATCATAAAAATCTTTTACAACCTACTAACAACATCATGAATCAAATCTATGCTTTAGAATAATTTTTCATAAAATAAAACATGTTCATAATATTTATTCCATTGAGTTTCATGATTGCAAAATTTGGACAGCTATATAATTTATGCTTATAACCTTTAAAAATCAATCTAAACTTCATAAAATCATCATAAATTCACCCAACAACAATTCATGATCATAATATTGTAGTTTAAATGATTTAAAACCTTAAAATCATAAATTTCATAAACCCCAATTTAAAATTTCGTGATCAACAAATCAATTCAAGCTTTAAACTAATTCATAACTTTATAAAAACAAAATTAAAATTATAGAAACACGATTAATCATAATTATAGACATGAATTTGCAAGATTGAATCAAAAAGAAAAGAAGAAGAATTTTTTTTAAAAAGGGGATTTGAAAATTACAAGCAAGAAGGGGAGGGGGGTGGTCGGCAGACTGCAGGTGGCAGTAGGGGCGGCAGTCGGCAGTGTAGCGGTGGCAACCGGCGAGGTGGACGGACGGCGAGGGAAGAAAAAAAACGAGCGCAAGTTTTTTTCTTTTATTTTTCCAAAAATTTCTTTCGGTTTCTTTTTTTTTTTTCTCTCTTTTTCTCTCAAAATTTTTGGAATCCTAAATCACCATGTTGCAATTTAAATCTAAAAAATTGGGTTTTCAGAGGTATTTATAGGCCCCAAAGTAGGATTTGGTGCAATTACATAAATACCCTTAATGTTTGAAATTACTTTTGTGCCCTTGTTTTAAAACAATTTAGGAAACTCTAAAAATTTCATTTTTAGAAACTTTTCAAAATATTTAATAAAACATGAAATATTATTTATAAACATAAAATAATTACTTTGATTAAAATTTATTTAAATTTCCTTTCTTTGATATTTGTATTGAATTTAATTTCTCAATAAAAATATTGAAAACATCCGTATAAAATAGAAAAATAACTCCGTTAAATTTGTTAAAACACGGGGTATTACAACAGCCCTCAAAGACCATCCATGTGAGACTAAGTCGCAAAGTGAAAAAGTCTACTTGATCGATATAGTCACTTGTCAAGCATATTGAGAGGATGCTTTATGTGAGATGTGAGTGATTAACCATTTCTTATCTCATCTATGCTCTTGTTCTTCATGAAACTCCCTCACGGAGTATATTTCACCTTCATCTTCTTGGTTATCCTTGAATTCCTTCTTGTGAGCTTTCCTTTGTACCTTCCTCTATGAGTTGAGTTTTGGTTCACTCGAGATTTTGTGAAATTTTTGCTAATTACGCCACTGAGGGATTCATCTTACTCCTCCAGTTCTTAAAAGTTAAGAATTGCTTGGGGACAAGCAATGGTCTAGCTTAGGGGAGTTTGATGTAGTGTTTATTTGTTTATTTTTTTTATAGTTTCTTTAGTTAGTTTAGTTAATTTCCCTTCCCTTTTTAGGTCGTTTCCCTTTCTTTTATTAGTTTTTAGTAAATCCTGTTCCCCCCGCATTTTCATAGTTTTTATGCTCGTATTTGTCATGTTTTGTGTGTTGTCTCCATTTTGTAGGATCTTTCTTTGAAAATTGGAAACCGAGGCAACAATCTCACAAGATCTTATGGAATATGTAGCAAGGAACGGTTTACTATAGTCTTGGTTTAGGCGATTTGATCTTTTGCTTCACGTCTCGCGATATCGCAAGCCTTGGCTCGGCGACATAGACAAACTCCTAGTAGCCCCAGCAGAAGAAGCTTACTCCTTTACATCCCCCACTTGACTAACGAACTGAAGCAGGGGAAGTACATAATATGGGGTTGCGGCTACATGGTACCTGGTATGCGGCCGCATGCCTCTGTTTCGTACAAAGTTGATTTTTGCTTCTTGCTCTTCCACTTGCTTGGGTCTTGTTTTGTTTATATATTTCTTGTAAAGCAGTTAATTAGATATAGTTAGAAGTTAGTAGAAGACATTTAGAACTCTCATTTTTCTATTTGGATTAAATTTGTATTCAATTTGATTAGTGACTTAGTTCTTTGAACAATTTAATACTTCTAATTCAATCTCTTTTAATTCAATTCAAAGTTGTTATTCAAGGTTCTTGAGTTCTTGTTCTTGGTTTCTTATCTATTCTAGGTTACTTGGTTTGATTTTCTTGGCTTCATGTTGTTGGTTTGATATTCTTGATTGATCATCATTGCAATTGGGCATCATTGGAATAAGCTTCAAGGTTTTATAATTCAAGTTTCAAGCTTCATAGTAAAACTCTAAACTCATATTTATTTTCCATTTCAATTTACATACTTTGAAGCTATCTTTCTCTACTTTGTAGTTTTGTTTCATAGTTCTTCTCAAGTTAAACTTGTTCTAGCTCTTAGTTTCCTTTGCTTTTTGTGCTTATTTTCTTCTCAAGTTGAACTTGTACTTGTTCTTAGTTACTTTACTTGAAGTTGTTAAATTCATCTCCAGTTAATCTTGTCCTTGCTCTTTGTCTTAATTCTTCTCATGATTAAACCTTGTCCTTGCCTTCATTTTCTCTATTGCTTTTCTAGTTTGACTAAATAACTTGCGTAACTTATTTCTTTGTATTAATATTGATAAATAAACAAATCTCTTTCCTTTTTATATTTTTTTAGTTATAATCCATTCTCATAGCTTACTTCTTTGCTATAAATTGTAATCATAAATAAAAATGTGTATTTAAATAGTAAAATGTGTAGTGAGTAGTTATTAGTGCTAAGGTGTGGGTGAAACGCTTACCACCTACATGATATAAATAAGTTCTTAGTAAAAACAGTGCTTGGGGGTGCTTAGAATCGTTACATGGGGTAATAAATCGCGTAGTCTATGACTTGCATCCATAGATGTCGTCTTAGGTTCCTCAACAAAGGATCGACAAATGAAGTTGGGTGAAGACTCCCCGTGTTTGATTAGTTTGAAAACCATGAGAATAGTTGTTCAAGTTAAGGGAAGTTACTAGTCTTCATGAAAAAGTGTTTAGGAGCCGTTTTATGCTCACGCCATGAGAATAGGTCATGTTCATAGTTTCGCTCGTCATGCTAGCTCGAGAGAGTAGACATGACTCTTAGAACGACTTCCCCTTGACATTTCCCTTTACGTTCGATTTGACCTAGGAATCCGTGCCTTCATGTAAGAAGTGAGCGATGTATCCCTTACCTTAGTTGTATTTAATCTTAAATATCTAGTTAAAATAAATCAACATTAGTGACAATTTTTCCTCTAAAGCAAACCAACTTAAACTTACTCCCGGGACCATCTTAGTGCAAAAACATTTATCTCATGGGATTCAATCCTTACTTGCCCTTACTAGTACGCTAGTGTGCCTTGTATGGTTTATCATTGGTAGCCACTTCGACAGGCTATCAGATGTCACCCTTTTCCATAAACCAATCGATATGTAGAAGTACCTATTTGGAGTCTTAAAAGTCGTTCTATATGCCCATAGAGTGTCATGAAGCTTGCTACTCCAATCCTTCCTCGATTTTGGAACCATTTTCTCTAGGATGGACAGGATTTCTCGATTCGAAACTTCCACTTGGCCACTAGTTTGTGGATGGTATCCCAACCCGGTTTTGTGGTAAACACCATACTTCTTTAGCAGCTTATCTAGCCTCTTCTCATGGAAATGCGTTCCCCCATCACTAATGATAGATTTAGCGACTCCGAACCTAGGAAAGATAACTTGCATAAACAATCTCAAATAGGTGTTGGAATCGTAATGGGGGTAGCAATGGCTTCCACCCACTTAGAAACATAATCCAAAACAACAAAAATATAACGATTACTATTGGAAGAAGGGAAAGGACTCATGTAATAAAGACCCCAAACATCAAAAATTTGAACTTCTAAAATACCAGTTTGAGGCCTTTCATACCTTTTTGAGATATTACCTGTTCTTTGGCACGCATCACCAAATATAACAAAGTCTCGAGCATCCTTAAGTATTGTTGGCCAATAAAAATCCGAGAGTAATACCTTAAACATCGTTTTAGTGGGATCGACATATCCTCTATAAGGTGATGAATGACAGTGATGTAAGATTCCATAGACTTCCCAATCAAGTACACAACTGCGATATAATCCATCTGCACACTCATGAAACAAATTAGGATCATCCTAGAAATAACGCCTATAGACATCATGTAAAAATCTTTTATGCTGCTGATATGTAAGATCAGGAGGTAAGACTCCTCCAACAATATAATTAGCATAATCAGCAAAACATGGAGTGTTAGAAAGAACAGCTAAAAGAAGATCATCAGGAAAGGGATCATCAATGGGGGTTGAGATCTACCCATTGTCATAACGAATCATGGATAAATGATCGGCTACCACATTCTCTACTCCTTTCGTATCACGTATTTCTAGATCAAACTCTCGGAGTAGTAAAATTCACTTGATAAGTCTCGGTTTTGCTTCTTTCTTTCCAAATAAGTACTTAAGAGTTGCATGGTCAATATAAATAATAACTTTCGAACCTATGAGATAAGAATGAAATTTATTTAGAGCATATACTATAGCAAGAAATCCCTTTTCAGTAGTAGCATTATTAACCTGAAGTAGATCTAAATTCTTACTGGCATAGTAAATAGCATGGAACACCATATATTTTCTTTGACCTAACACTCTGCCTACTGCATAATCACTAGCATCACACATAATTTCAAAAGGTAGATCCCAATCAAGTGAATGGATAATATGTGTTGAGATTAGTTTTTTTTTTTTTATCAAATTAAAACATTAAAGACATTCGTAAGTGAATTTAAACTCGGTATCTTTTAGCAACAATTGAGTTAAGGGTTTAGCAATTTTAGAAAAATCTTTAATAAAACGACGATAAAACCATGCATGACATAATAAACTTCTAACACCTTTTACACTTACTGGTGAAAATAGTTGTTCAATAAGCTGGATTTTAGCTTTATCTACCTCAATACCGCATTGAGAGACCAAGTGCCCTAAAACTACTCCTTTTGCCACCATAAAATGGCAATTTTCCAATTAAGCACCAAGTTTACCTACTCACATCTTTTAACCAGTTTAGTCAAATTAGTCAAACACGAATCAAATTTAGTACCATAGACACTAATATTATCCATGAAGACCTCCATAATAGAATCTGTGTACTTAGAAAATTTGGCCATCATACAACATTGAAAGGAAGCGGGAGCATTACACAGGCCAAAAGGCATTCTACGATAAGCAAAAGTACCATAAGGGCATGTAAATGTTGTTTTTGCTCTATCATCAAGATGTATAGCAATTTAAAAGAAACCGGAATAGCCATCTAGATAACAGAAATATTTATTCTTTGCTAGTCTTTCTAACATTTGATCAATAAAAGGGAGAGGGAAATGATCCGTTATAGTGGCAACATTTAATTTTTGATAATCAATGCACATATGCCATCCAGTAATAACTCTAGTAGGAATAAGTCCATACTTATCATTACGCACAACAACTGTTCCTCCCTTCTTAGGGACTACTTGTACGTGATTTACCCATTGAGAATATGGCACAACATAAATAATACCTGCGTCAAGGAACTTAAGAACCTCCTTCTTTACAACCTCATGCTTGTTTTAGGATTGAGTCATCGTTGTCCCTGTATACAAGGCCTATGACCTTCCCCTAAATAAATACAAAAGTCAGAACTTATACCAGTTAAATCATCAAGTGTATAACAAACAACCTTTTTATGAGACTTAGGCACATAAAATAATCTTTCAAGTTGGCTATAAGTAAGATCAGAAAAAACAATAACTGGATACATCTCATTCTCATCTAAGAAAGCATATTTCAAATTAGAGGGGAGAGATTTCATTTCAGGCTGTGTTACCTCCTTGACAAAACATGATTGTTGAGGTAATGCATTGTACCTTTGGCAGTCTTCGAGAGTCATCTTCTCACCATTTAACTCATGAGCTATAGCATCAACTTTAGAATCTCCTTCTCGTGCAGTAATATTCAAGCATAGAATAGCCTCCAGAGGATCCTTTTTAAAAGGTCAAGGCATGCCATCTAAAACAATTTAATTCACAATATCAATTCTATAACATGATTACTCTATGATGTAGCGTTTATTTGTTTACTTTTTCTGTAGTTTTCTTAGTTAGTTTAGCTAGTTTTCTCTCCCTTTTCTCTCAGTTTTTCCGTGTTTATATAGTTTTTTTTTCTCTTTTCCCTTTCCCATATATTTTAGCTTATTATTCCTTGTATTACTCTATTTTGTGTTTTATCTCATTTTTGTAGGATTTCCCGGCTGATTCAAAAATCGAGACATTACATGAAATGGGAGGAGTAGTATGTTTTGCGAAAATTTGGGTCGGTTTTATCGATGTTTAAGGATTTTTGTCAAGATCCTTTCGGCTTTTGCTCAAGGTTTTAACAATATCGTAAGTTTTACTACTGATATCGCAAGCTTGGTCCAGGGACATGGGAAGGCTATGAGAGGTTCTTGGTAACTCGTATTCACAAATAACATAAGATAAAAGCCACTGCCTCAAACAAGGAAAGAAAGGAAAACAGGGAGGAGCGCCCGCAACCCCCTACTCTGGCGAACTTCAGTTTTCTCTTCTTCAACTTACCCACTTGCTTTGGGTTTAAACTTTAGTGTATATATATATATATATATATATATATATATATATATATATATATATATATATATATCTGTTTTTTATAGTAGATAAATAGATATGATAAAGTTATAAACTGTATAGCCTTTTCAAGAATTGGAGTTTCAAGAAAATTGTTATGAAAGTGCAAATCNGAATTTGATTATTGATTAGTCCTTGATAAATTCAATAGTAGTAATTCAAACTTTCCTTAATTAATTCAAAGTTGGGTATTTAAAGTTCTTGGTTTGATATTATTAAGTTCATGGTTTAAGTATTATAAAGGTTCTTGGTTGATCATCATCTTAAGTATTATAAAGGTTCTTGGTTGATCATCATTTTAATTCATCATTGGAATAATCTTTAAGGTTTTATACTTCAAGGATTGAAGCTTCATGGCACAATTCTTAATTCATCTTCAATTTCCATTTCAATTATATTTCTAGTAGCTATTTTTCTTACTTTGAAGTTTTGTTTTATAAAGCTTTTTTTTATCAAGTTAAACTTGTCCTTGTTCTATTGCTTACATTATTTCAAGTTCTTAAGCTTTCTTTATTAAGACTAACTGGTCCTTGTTCTATTTCTTATATTATTTCAGGTTCATAAGTTTTCTTCTCAAGTTAATCTTGTCCTTGCACTATTGCTTTATGTCTTAAATACTCTCAATATTAAACCTTGTCCTTGTCTTCATTTTTCTCTATTGCTTTTGTAGTTTTATTAAATCACTTGCATAACTTATTTCTTTGTAATAGTATTGATAATTAAACAAGCTATTTCCCTTTTTACAACTTTTGTTTAGGTTAGCTTATAATCCATTTTCATAACTTATTTCTTTGTTATAATTTGTAAATCATGAATAAAAATATGTGTTTAAATAGTAAATTGTGTAGTGAGTAGTTTTTAGTGCTAAGGTGTGGGTGAAACCCTCACCTCCTTCATGACATTAGTAGGTTCTCACATTGGGTTTTAAATCACGTAATCTATGACTTGCTTCCATAGATGTCGTCTTAGGTTCCTCAATGAAGGATCGAGAGATGAGTGAAGACTCCCCATGTTTGATTAGTTTGAAAAACAATGAAAATAGGTGATCAAGTTAAGAGACGTTACTAGTCTTGGTGAAAAATTACTTAGGAGTCGTTTTATGCTCACGCTATGAGAATAGGTCGTTTTCATAGTTTCGCTCATCATGCTAGCTTGAGACAGTAGACATGAATCTTAGAACGACTTCCCCTTGATATTCCCCTCTACGTTCGATTTACCCTAGGAATCCGCGCCTTAATGTAAGAAGTGAGCGGTGTATCCCTTACGTTAGTCGTCTTTAATTCTTAAAATCAAATTAAAATAAATCAACATTAGTGACAATCTTTCTTCTAAAATAAAACCGACTTAAATTTACTCCTTAGACCGCCTTAGTGTAAAGACCTTTATCTCGTGGGATTCGATCCTTACTTGCCCTTACTAGTAGCCTAGTGAGCCTTGTATGGTTTGTCTTTGGTAGCCACTTTGACGGGCTATCGCTCTAACATGGAATTCTCTAGACTTTCCTGAAATATAATATAAAAATAATAAAGAATAATATTTGTTAAAGCTACTAATTAACTCGGAAAAACCAAAGTATTACCGCCACCGTGATAATGGCTAAGGCTTTTATCAAAGTACTACAGTGGAAGTCTTTAAAACAAAAACCAACTTAAAACTAAAAAAAACTTGAAATAAACTCAAAAACAAAACAACGTCAAAGCCAAGAGAAAACCAAAATAAATCTTTATTACACTTCGGAAACGTCTTAACGGCCCTTAAAATCTAAACAAACTTTTAAACTTTGAAACAAAAGACAACATCAAATAATAAATAACTACCAAGTCCATAAAGCATTAAACTAAGAAAACTATGATGCAAGCACTCTCACTCCAGCCTAGCATGATTGACTTATGCCCACTTGTACCTGTAGCTTTCTCTTATTCTAGACAACTACTCGCCATCAAGTGGGTCATTATGCGCCAAGTCAAAGACAAAGCCATGCACATAAAACACACAATCAGCAAAGCTGAATACATAAATACTAATGACTATGCAAATTATGATTAATATTAAAATAAAATAAAAGTATAACACACATATTTCTTACCGTTGACAACTCTTCACTTGTGCATAGACTCAACTCAAAGAAATTATTTATTATATTTAAGCTTTGGAATTTGCATCGAACGGGTTTCCTTTCCTTTAAAACCGCCCTATTAGGCACTAACATGGGAGAAATTCCAAGAAAGGTATTACCTATGTCACAAAAAGTGACGGGCATAATTCCAGCACATTAAAAATATAGAAGAGTACAACGTCTTGTACCAAGTCATCGATCATTGCTCCATACGACTCCCCATATTGTTCATACTCGAGATATATATATATATATATATATATTCTAAGAGTTTTTGTGAGAATCCTCTTTCACTTTTCCTGATTAACAAGTTTAACAATATTATGACTCACACTTATCAACACATAAAAGCATGCAAGACATCAAACAAAGCCATATTAATTATCTTGAATTTAAAGTGGTTCTAAAATTAACTGTGTGTGTCCTTTAATTAAACTAAATTTCCTTTACCACACATTAACTGTGAGTGGCTAAATATTTATCATTCTTGACCACACATTAAACTGTGAGTGGCAATATAAAAATATTTGCTCATTTAACTGTTATTAAACATTTGAATAAAGATTCACAAACTACCTTTCTTGTTGATTAAGTAACCAACCAACTTAACTAACTTCTTTTCCTTCTTTATTAGCGATTGGCCAACTTAAAAAATAACTTTAATATTCTAATTACTCATGATAAATTAATAATGAATAATTGTGGAATGTCAATTAAATATGAGATTCGTACATTCATACTAGCATAATTCTCATGCAAGTCAACTAAGCAACAATTCATATTCACATTCATAACATGTAAGATCATTAACCAAGCATGGAAGTCTAGTTTTACTTTCGCCTTTAGTAGTTAGGTACCTTGTATTGTAGTGATGATCCGCCAAAACTCCTAAAAGTCAACTCGAATTCTCCTACATAGAGAAAATCGAAAGTTAAACCTTGCTGACTAACTTCTACAACAACTCTAAAGTAACTTTTTTTGTTGGAAACTTGTCTAAAACGTTCCTTAAAAGGTCTCTATTCAATTCCATACTTTATTTTAATTTTTCTTTTGCAAAACACTTGATTTCCGGTAATTTTCTACAAATGGTAGCTTTATAAAATTTCTTAAAAACACTTTAAAACTCTTCTAAATATCATATTTTGATCATAAAACATTATAGTCATGTCCTAGGATCATCATACAATATTTTGAAGGAATAAAAATAATTATAATTACTTATTTCACGTTTTACTATTTTTATTAAGTCATGAACAAGTGATAATATAAATACACAACTTTCTTTAATTATTCTAAACTTGTAAAAACTTATCAAAACATCATAAATGAGCATAAAACTCTATTACAATCTATTATCATCATTATACATCTAATCTATGCCTTAAAATAATTTTTCGTGAAGTAAAACACTTTCATAATAGTTTTTGACTCTTTGTTTTCATGATCATAAAAACTTGACAGCAATACTAAACAACTTTAAAACCCTTCAAAACAAATCTTAACTTCATAAAATCATCACAAATTCATACTAAAACAATTTATGATCATAATATAAAAGTTTAGAGCATTAAAAACCATAAAACTACAATTTTCATGATTTCATAGACCCTAATTTAAGATTTCATAACTTTAAACATAATCATAGCTTTATAAAACATGATTAAACATAATCATAAACATGAATTTTGCAAGATTGAATTAAAAAGAAAAGAAGGAGAAAAGTTTTTCTTATAGTGCTCGAAACTTACCAAGAGCGGAGGAATTGAAGAGGATAGGTGGTCGGCGGTGGGACAACCGACGAGCAGGCGGCTTAAGAAGAGGACGTCGGCGAGGAAAGGGGACGCGCGAAGGGTAGGGCGAGCAAAGAAGAACGAGCAACGAAATTTTTTATTCCTACGAAAATTTCGGACAATATATATATATATATATATATATATATATATAGAAAGAGGATCCACTAAAAACCATAAGTTTGCTGAAAACTGTGAAAACCACAAAAAAGGGGTACATATAAAAGTTAAAGCGGTACATGTTAAGATTAAAGTGGTATAGGTACATTTACAACAATTTTTTTATTATTTATGAAAATGTCATCAATAAAGTATGTGTACCCTTTATACCTCTATTGTAGCCTTTTTTGTGTGGTTTTCACGGTGAAAACTGTTTTGACATGATCCTCTTTATATATATATATTTATATATAGAGAGAGTAAGGATCCACTAAAAACCTTAAGTTTACTAAAAACCATGAAAACCACAAAAAAAAGGGTAGATATAAGATTTTAATCAGGGTACATATTAAGATTAAAGTGGTATAGGTACATTTACAACAATTTTTTTATTATTTATGAAAATGTCATCAATGAAGTATGTGTACCCTTTATACCTCTATTGTACCCTTTTTTGTAGTTTTCACGCTGAAAAAAGTTTTCACATGATCCTCTTGCTATATATTTATATATATATATATATATAGAGAGAGAGAGAGAAAGAGAGAGAGAGAGAGACAAGGATCCACAAAAAACCTTAAGTTTGCTGAAAACCACAAAAAAGGGGTACATATAAGCTTTAAAGTGTTACATATTAAGATTAAAGTGGTATAGGTACATTTACAATAATTTTTTATTATTTATGAAAATGCCATCAATGAAGTATGTGTACCCTTTATAGCTCTATTGTACCCTTTTTTTGTGGTTTTTATGGTGAAAACAGTTTTCACATGATCCTCTTTCAATATATATATAAATCCTAATTCACTAAAGTTTCAAAATAAATCGGAAACTTTTGGTTTTAAGGGGTTGGTGCAATTACATAAATACCCTTAATGTTTGAAATTAGTTTTGTGCCCTTGTTTTAAAACACTTTAGGAAACTCTAAAAATTCTATTTTCATAAACCTTTTAAAATATTTAAGAAACCTCAAAGTGACTTGAAATATAATTTAGAAAATTTAGAAAACATAAAATAATTATTTTAATGTTAATTTCTTTCTTTATTGAGCTTAAATTCTCAATAAAAAAAAATAAAAACATATACATGAAATAGAAATTAACTTCTTAAAATACGTGAAAATATCTAGTATTACAGCATAACACTAACACTAGATCCTAAATCACATAAAGCTTTATCAATGTATAGAGGATCGATATTGCATGGAATCGAAAAGCTACCTAGATCCTTCAACTTAGGTGGAGATTTGTTTTTTAGTATGGCGTTGCACTCCTTAGTAAGTGTAACCGTCTCTGTCACACTCAACTCACATTTCCGACTTAAAATAGCTTTCAAAAATTTAGTGTAAGTAGGAATTTGAGTAACCAAATCAGTAAGAGGCACGGTGAGGTGTAAATTCTTAACTATTTCTAAAAACTTTTGGAAATGATTGTCATTCTTACTTCTGGTTACCCTGTTCGGAAAGGGTAACGACACCTTAGAGGGTGGCAAAGTATCAGTAACTGAGTCAGCTACAGGAGGTTACTTCTTTTTGGCTTCCTTTTCTTTTGATGTTTCACTCTCCTTCTGTACAACTGCTTCTTCAAGGTCTTCGATCAATCACAACCAAACTAGTCTTCTTCTTCCCATCTGCAACATTGTTGGTGTCGTCAGTAGGCATGCTAGGACCTTCATAATAATTACCACTCCTTGTGGAAATGGAATTGCATTGATCTTTAGGTGGATTTGAAGGAGTAGGTTGAGGAGGAAGTTACCCTTGTTGCCTTTGAGTTTAGGATTGAGCAATTGGTGCAACTAGAGTCTCCAATTGCCGGTTTGTGAGCTTGCATTGCTTCCATAGTTTTTTGTATCTACATCATCATATTCTTCTATTATGAAAGCTCATTGTTGATTGGTTGTGGTGGTGCTGGGAGGGGTGCTGGAGGTGGTGGCCTATTGAAACCAGGTGGTTGAAGTTGTATAAATCTTTGCACCTGCTTATGGGGCACGAACTGCTGCGGATTCCGAATGTTGCTGGTGTTCTTGTAAGAGAGGAATGGATGATCCTTCCAACTTGAATTATATTTGTTGAAAAATGGATTATTCTTGTAAGCTTGAAATGCACACACTTGCTCCACAAAACTACGACATGTCTGAACATTATGACCAAACGATCCGCATGAATCACATAAGACATCATTGCATCCCAAAAGTGAAACTATTGCACCTACCGTCATTGGTGAAGAAGGTGTAGTGCTAAACTTATCTAGCTTCTCACCTATTGCATTGATTTGTGAAGCCAATCTCTCATACTTATCATCTTTCACATGTTACCCTCCTCTTTTAGCAAGTCCTCTGGGATTATCGAATTGAGAATTATGAATTGCAATTTCCTCAATTAAATCGAATGCAGCGTTAACATCTTGGTTTATAAATTGACCACTAGCAATAGAATCAGGAAATGTTCTACTCTCGTTTCCCAACCCATTATAGAATTATTAAACAAAATACCACTTCTGAAGACAGTGACATTGACATAATCTCAATAAATCCTTGAATCTCTCCCATGGATCATAGAGTGTCTCATCGGTTTCCTGGTTGAAATTCGTGATCTAACTTCTAAGGGTTACAGTCTATTCCGGAGGATAGTACTTCCTTTGAAATACAAGACCCAACTCATCCCAACTATTAATATTATCCATGTTGAGACCGTTCAACCAAGCACGAGCCTTGTCCTTCAATGAGAATGGGAACATCATTCATTTGATATAGTCTTGAGTTACACCGGCTTGCTTCATCGTGTTAGAATACTGGACAAAGTTATTCAAATGTAAATCCAGATCTTCCATCAATGTTCCTGCAAATTGGCTCCTTTCCACGATATTCACCAAAGCTGTCTTCAATTTGAAATTAAGAGCCTCCGTATCAAGAACTCGATAACCACCTCTTACTATTGCAAAACTCGACTTAGAATGAACCCTTAGTGAACTTTCTTGTGGAGGTGGAAGCGCTGGTGGTGGCAAGTTGTTCTCGTTGTTCTCGAAACTCGACATCTCTTCTTTGTCAGAAAGATCCAATTCATCCAAAAGTCGTGACAGAGCAGATATTGTTTGTTCAGAAAGATAAGGCCTCTGCAATCTCCACTTCCTTCTACACGTTCGCTTATGGAATGATCTTTGTGGTTCAGGATCAATCCACACCAGCATGCAAATTGAAGATCTGCAAAAGCATAAAACTCTGAAAAAATATGAGAACTGCCTCAAAGAACGTAGTAGTCCCTTGAGGCCATGAAAACAAAAATAACAGTTTCAACACGACTAACAGAGTTAAAAATTGCCTCCCCAGCAACGACACCAAAAATTGAACACGCTATCGCACACTTCTAAAAAATACCGAACAACACTAACTAATATAGCTAAGGAAGTAGATATCGAATCGACAAGGAAGCTATTAAACTCTATTAGTTCTAAAAAGTCTAAACCGTATAAAGGGCCTTTGCTCAATTATGATTAAACTACTATTGACTAGAAAAACAACGACAATTATGAAATAAACTCTAATTATTTTTGAAAACCTAGGTCGGTCGGTTAACTACGAACAATCAACAAACTCATAAAACATTCCTCAATCAATTCATGAACTTTCATTGAACTAGGGCACACTAATTCTATTGAACTTAGACTCACTCAAAACTCCTTTACCAGTTCTCGCTTGCATAAATTCGTTCGGCCTATTATTCAGTGGTCTTATTGTGGTAATCTTACCTCTTGGCCTCGATTCGACAATTATCTAATTTACAAATGAATCTTGCCTCAATTTAATTGCAATCGATAGTAGTCAATAATAGGAATTCAATTAATAATTAAGAATTAATTAACAAACATAAAATTAATTCATAACATATTCATAGATCCCCTAGCCCTAGAAAAATTGACTACTCACTTATAGTTATGAAAACAAGAACAAAACAAATAAATAAACATGATTATCAATATAAACTAAATTAACAAGAATTAAAACCATAAACTAATTGCTAGAAATTAAACTACTTAACAAAAAAATCTAAACAAAAGTAAAAACTAATCTAACAAAAAAACTAAACTAAATAATGAAAACTAAAAAGAAATTATAAAATAAAAGGGAAACAAAATTACCAAATAAAAGCTTGAATTGAATTGCAACTATTTAACAAAACTAATCTAATCTAGAGAGAAAGTCATTAGAGAGCTAATTAGAATTCTAAAATCTAAAAATTGCTAAAAAACTATGTTAGGTCGTCCATAAGCATTATGGCCCTTATATACTACATGGGCTTTGTACTAAATCGAGCCCACAACAAAAATCACGAGAAAATAACAATCGGGCTGCAAAAGAGGCGCCCTAGCCCGCATAAGTTAAAAATAATTGTTCCCTACGCCCGCGTGAAATTTATTTTACAAGTTTTGATGAGTTTGTCTCAATCTACGGGTGCATAGAAGAGAAAGGGTTTAAGGGTTGCGCCCGCATGGCCCCTCTTGAGCGACTTTTTTACAATCTTCTTAAATTCTTCGCTCGATTCTTTCAAATCCTGTTTGTAGCTTGTCGTACCTTGGCATGCATCCCGAGGCAAGTCCATTTTGACTCGTTTAAGCTCTTAGTGACTTCATAACTCCCTATTACACTCCTATAACACATAAACAAACCAAAGTCAACGTGTCATACTGATTAAGCTTATAATTAACATTAAATGCTCTAGAAATCAACTAAAACCACTAAAACTTATCCAAATTATAAATTAACTCCGATAAACGATATATTGACCAAAATAAAATCAGAAACTCAATTATCAAACATAGAAAACGGTCGAAAATTAGGGAAAAACAATATCTAAAAATATGTATACCAATAAGCATGTTCCATGTTGTTCAGAATCTCTCCTGTCAAAGCATACAATAATGCGGCACCACTGTAGCGAATAGAGGTTTCATGGTACCATCACATCTCAAATCAAATATTCTACGAAAATCCCGTGCAAATAATTCCCAAGGTCGATTTCCATGTTTATATATAACAACCCCAAATGGCCGAGACGTATTCAGATGGTCTATTGAAAAACTCAACAAAAGATCAAAAGTAAGATCTGCATATGTATAATACCCCCATATTTTTAGGTATTTTTAAAAATTTAATTTCATATTTTATTTGGGCCATTTTAGTATTTTTATTTAAAAAATAAGTTAAATAAATAAATTAAAGAAAGAAAATTTAATTAGTTGTGACTTAAAATTATTATTTTTGTGTTTTTTAAAGTTTATAAGTTATTTTACGACACATTAAATTTTAGAAAGTATTTTAAGTTGTTTCTAATATTAGAATTTTAAAAATTTCCCTATTTTTTTAAAACGAGGGCATAAATTAAAGTAATTTCAAGCATTAAGGGCATTTACGTAATTTCACCAAAACCTAATTTGGGCCTATAAATACCCCATAAAACAAGAATTTTCAGAATTAGAATTTCAAAAAAAAAAAGAAAAAAAAGGAATTTTCGAAAAAAAATTCAAAGCTCTCTTTGCCACCTACCTCACTCCGCTGGACCACCACTGCTCGCCAGTACCACCACCGGTGCGCCACCCCTGCTCGCTTGCCACCTGCTCCCCTACATGGTGAATTTCAAATCTATTTAAAAAAATCTTTTTTCATTTAAAATCAATGTTGCATAAATTCATGTTTTATAATTAGTTTAAACATGTTTTACAGTTTTAATCATGTTTTATAGTCTATGATTATGGTTAAGAATTTAAATTCATGTTTATAAGTTCTTGTTCATGAAATTATAAAAATTAGGGTTTAGAAAGTTATGAAAATTATTAGTTTTATGATTTTTAATACTCTAAACTTTCATATTATGATTATAACTTGTTGCAGTATCAACTTGTGATGATTTTATGAACTTTAGATTTGTTTTTAAAGGTTACAAAATAATTTAATATTGCAGTCAAATTTTAAAACGCATGAAAATTAAGAGTAAAAATATTATAAGCATGTCTTTAAGCATGAAGAATTATTTTAATGCATACATTATAAGTATGATGATAGTATAAGATTCTAAAGTGTTTTATACTTGAAATATAAAGTCTTAAAAAAGGATTTTGATGAGTTTCGAAATAAAATCTATTGCGCTAAATTTTTTATTAACATGCGTTCATGCATAATAAAATAGTAACACATGAAATAATAAGTTATAATTGTTTTTAATCCTAGAGTATTACATGGTGATTTTAGGACATGAAACTAATGTTTTAGGGTCAAATTATAATATTTAAAATGGTTTTAAGGAGCTTTTAAGCAACTTTACAAAGCTACCATTTTTAGAAAATTATTGAAAATTAGGTGTTTTGCAAAGAACTATTAAAATAAAGTATGGAATAGAATAGAGATCATATAGGGAGGGTTTTGGACAAGTTTCCAATGTAAAATAGTTAGTTTAGATTTGTTGTATAAATTAGTCAACATGGTTTTTAATTTGTTTCGATTTTTCTTATGTAGGAGATTTCGAGTTGAGTTATTTCTAAAAGTAGTGGCGGATCACCGTTATAACACAACGTACGTAAGTACTAAAGGCAATTATTTAAATAGTGTTCATCCTAGATTTTATTGATTTCCATGCTATATGTACCAGATTTAAAAGTTGATGCTTGGTTAACTTGAGATGACTTGCATGAGAAGTTATGTTAGTATGATTGTATGAAAAGTATGTTATGTTTATCAAGTTGACATTCCATATTTATAGTATTACTATTACATCATAAATATTGGAATGTTATTTATATTGGAAGTTTTGACAAGTAGTCAATCAAGAAAGGAATAGTAGTTTAGTTGATTAATTATTTGATCAACAAGAAAGGTAGTGAATATTTATTCACATGTTTATAGATGCAAATGAACAAATAGTTAGTCACTCACAGTTAATGTGTGGTAAAGGAAGTTTAATTGTAATACGCCATATTTTCACGTATTTTAAGGAATTATTTTTTGTATTTTATACGTATGATTTTAATATTTTTATTGAGAAGTTGTATTCAATAAGTATATTAAACAAAAGAATTTACATAGATTTTAATTAAAATAATTATTTTGTGTTTGTAAATAATATTTTATGTTTTATAAAATATTTTGAAAAGTTTCTTAAAATAGAATTTTTAGAGTTTCCTAAATAATTTTAAGGCACGGGCATAAAAGTAATTTCAAATATTTAGGATAATTGTGGGCTTTCACCAAATCTTACTTTGGGGCCTATAAATACCCCTTAAAATCCAGTTTTCAGATTTTATTTTGCGAATTGGTGATTTAGAATTCCAAAAATCTAGAGAGAGAAAGAGAGAAAAAAAGGGAAGGGAAGTTCGAACAAGAAAAAAAAAATTTGTGTTCGATTTTGGTGAAGGAAAAGAAAAAACAAAACTTGTCGTTCCTTTGCTCGCCAGTTTCCGCCGGAGCCCCGTCGTGTGCCGCCTACTCGCCTGTCGCCGGCCACCTCCGACAACCACCCTCCTCCCCAGCTTGGTATTTTTGGACTTCTATAAAAAAAATGAAAAATTCTTCCTCTTTCGTTTTGATTTAATTTTGCAAATTTATTTTTATAATGATGATTAATATTGTTTTTTTTTATAAGTTTCAATCATGTTTTATGAAGTTTTGATTTATTTTAAAGCATGAAATTATTTGTTATACATTAAATTTTAGATAGGGTTTATAAAGTTATGAAATTCTTGATTTTTATGAGTTTAATTATTTAAACTTTAATATTATGATCATGAATTGTTGTTGGGGGAATTTATGATGATTTTATGAAGTTTGGATTGATTTTTAAAGATATTAAAATTGAATTATATTGTTGTCCAAAATTTGAAATCATGGAAATTAATAGAATAAATATTATGAACATATTTTGGGTTATGAAAAATTATTTTAAAGCAAAGATTGGTTTCATAATGATGTTAGTATATTGTAAAAGACTTTTATGGTGAATTTATGATGTTTTTATGAGTTCTTAATGAGTTTTAGATGAATAAACAAAGCTGTAAATTTTATTAACTATTGTTTATGCCCATTAAAAATAATCACATGCAAAATAGTAAGATATAAATATTTCTAGTGCATCTAAGTAATGTATATTGATCTTACGACATGACTATAGTGTTTTATGATCAAAATATGATATTGGAAAGTTTTTGGAGTGATTTTAAGAAGGTTTACAAAACTGCCATTTTTGGAAAATTAGCGAAAATCAAGCATTACTAAATAGAAAAATTAAAGTAAAGTATGGAATTGAATAGAGACTATTTTCTCCAAGGGTAAGGGAAAGGAAGGGCAAGGGTCACGGTTCAAGGGAAATTCAACAAGATGTCAGCAAAAGGGTTTCTAAGGAAATACGGGAGGAAGGGTAATCTAACAAGCCGGGAATAGGAATGGAAGAAGCAATGGAGGAGGCCAGGCTAAGACCTCAAATGCTGGAAAGTTGAATGTGATGGCACAAAGTGAAGCTGATGCTAGTAAGGATGTGATTACTGGTACTTTCTCTATTCACTCTCATCCTGTTAATGTTTTGCATTTCTAGAGCAACATATTCTTTTGTATCCATTAAAATTTTGGAATAGTTCATGCCTGTTTTGGAAAAAGTAGATACAATAGATATATCGATAGTGTTACTATCAAAACAAGAAGTACGTGTTCAAGGAGATTTTTGGATGTTCTGATTGAGATAGAGGAAATGGAGTTTAAGGCTAAACTACTTGAGTTTGAGTTGGGTGACTTTAAGGTGATCCTAGGGATGGATTGGTTAAGTGAACATAAGGCTGAGATTTTTTGTGAGCCGTAGAAAATCTCGTTAGTTAAAAAGGGTAAGAAGGTGAGCTATTGGAGGGCGGGAAGGCCAAAACACAACAATATAGTGTCAATGTAGAGGTTTTCTAGGTACGTGAATAGTGGTTTCCCAATCTACTTTTGTAGTTTGAGGGATGTAGAACACGTCGAGTCTTCTCAACCAGAGGACATTGATGTAGTGAGGGATTTCCTAGACGTGTTTCCAGAGGAGATTTCGGGAATGGTACTGAAGCGAGAAATCGACTTCACCATAGACTTAGTGCCAGGAACGACACCTATTTTCAAAACACCATATTGAATGGCACCTGCGGAAATGAGTGAGTTGAAGGAGCAATTACAGGATTTGTTAGAGAAAGGTTACATTAGGCCTAGTGCTTCACCTTTGGGAGCGCTGGTGCTGTTTGTTAAGAAGAAAGATGGGAGCATGAAATTGGGTATGGACTATAGGGAGTTAAATAAGGTGACAATCAAGAACAAGTATCCTTTACCAAGAATCAATGATTTGTTTGATCAGTTGAAAGGAGCTACTATGTTCTCAGAGATCGGTGTAAGGTCAGGATACCATCAATTGAGAATTACTGATGAGGATATAGGAAAGACGACTTTTTGTACGAGGTATACACACTATGATTTCACAATTATGCCTTTTGGGTTGACGAATGTGCCAGCAATTTACATGGACTTAATGAATCGTAACTTTCAACAGTTTTTGGATAAGTTTGTGGTAGTGTTTTTCGATGATATTTTGGTGTATTCTTAGAGCAAGGAAGAGCATGTGGAACATTTATGGACGATTTTGACGACCCTGAGGGAGAATAAGTTGTATGCCCAAAAGTGTGAATTTCGGTTTGAGAAAGTTGCATTTTTTTGATATTTTGTGTTAAAGGAGGGAGTTGAGGTAGATCCAGCAAAGATCAAAGTAGTGAAAGAATGGCCTACACCTAAATATGTGTCGGATGTGCAAAGTTTCTTGCGTTTAGCCGGATATTGTAGGAGGTTTATGAAGGACTTTTAAAGGATCGCAAAGCCATTGACATAATTAATGAAGAAAAACTGTAAGTTTGTTTGGAGTAATAACTGTGAGGAGGCATTCGAAATTCTAATGGAGCTTCTGACTATGGTTGCAGTGCTGACATGGCCAGATGGCAATGGTTCTTATGACATGTATAACGATGCTTATAAAAATTTTTTGGGGTGTGTTTTAATGCAAATTAGAAAGGTTATCGCGTATACTTCGAGACAATTGAAGCCGTACGAAGTAAACTATCCCACACACGATCCCGAGCTAGCAGTGATCGTGTTTGCCTTATAGTTATGGAGACACTACTTGTATGGAGTGAAATGTAGAATCTACACAAATCACAAGAGCTTAAAGTACTTTTTCACTCAAATGATTTTAACATGGGATAAAGGAGATGGGATTACGATTTAGATATCCAATACCATTAAGGGAAGGGTAATGTGGTAGCGGATGCTCTGAGTCGTAAAATGAAGCATGGAGTGAATTCTCTAGTGGTCACTAACGAACTGTGTAAAGACATCGAAAGAATGAATTTGGAAATGGTGAAAGAGGGATCATTAGAAGGAATACTTTGTAACCTTAGTATCCAACCAACAGCGTTTGAGAATATCAAGGAGAACCGGTATGTAGATGTGAAACTAGATAGAATAAAGGAAAAATTAAAGTCAAGAAAGGCTATAGATGTCAAAATCTATGAAGATGGAAGTTTTAGGGACAAAGGAAGGTGGTGTGTACCGCAGAAATGCGAAGACTTGAAAAGGAAGATTATAGAGGAAGGTCATAATACACCATATTCAGTTTACCCCAGAGGTGATAAAGTTTATAAGGATTGGAAGAAGGTGTATTGATGGCCCATAATGAGGAGGGAAGTAGCTGAATTCGTGAGTAAGTGTCTTACTTGTCAAAAGGCGAAATTTTAGCATAAAAGGCCACAAGGAGAGGTTCAACCACTTAAAATACCAAGGTGGACGTGGAATTCATATTAATGGATTTTGTAACTTGCTTGACAAAGTCAAGGAATCAAAATAAAACCATATGGGTTGTGGTGGATAGATTTAATAAATCAGCGTTATTTATACGTGAAGCAGACTTAAATGATGGAACAACTTGCAAAGGCTTTCATAAAGCATGTTGTGAGAGTACGTGGAGTTCCAAAATATATCATGTCAGATAGGGATTTTAGGTTTCTTTAAATTCTAGAAAAGTATCTAGGAGAACTTTGGTACAACGCTAAAAATGATTACAGCTTTCCATCCAGCAACTGATGGACAAACAGAGAGCACCATACTGATACTAGAAGACATGTTGAGAGCATGTATAATGGATTTACAAGGGAATTTGGAGGATTTTTTTTTATTTGATCGAATTCCCGTAATAGCTACCATGCAATTATTAGCGTGGCACCTTTTGGGGCCCTATTAGCAAGGAAGTACATAAGTCCCTTATATTGCAGCGACATAAGTGAGACAGCAATTCTAGGATCTTAATTGTTTGAAGAAACTACAAATAAGGTAAGAGTGATACAAGCAAAGATTCAAGCTGCATAGGATAGGCAGAAACCCTATATACAGACCAAAACCGTCAAGAAGTCGTTTTGAATTTGGTGACAAGGAGTTACTAAAACTATCACAGACGAAAGGTATGAAGAGGTTTGGGAAGAAAGGAATGTTGAGCCCAAAGTACATTGAACCTTATGAGATCTTGCGAAGGATTGGAAAGGTTGCGTTTAACTAGCTCTAGCAATGGACTTGAGAAAAGTTCACAATGTTTTTCATTTGTCTCAATTAAGAAAGTATGTGCCGGATAAGTCGCACCTGTTGCAACATGAAACGATAGAGTTAGACCAAAGTTACACTTATGAAGAAAATCTAATCAAAATACTTGATAGTAAGGTTCGTGATACTCGTAGGAAAAGTGTCAAAATAGTGAAGTGTTTTGGTATAACCAAGAAACTGAAGAAGCAACGTGAGAAGCTGAGGATATGATGAGGGAAAAGTATCCAGATTATTTCAAGTTAGTAGAGTTACGATGACGTAACTCGATTCTTAAGGGGGTAGAGTGCGATAGAATTTCGCACGTTATTCCCTTAAATTTTGAAAGTTTTTACCTCATTTAGCGAAAACTTATGGAATTTTATATTTGTTTCCTAGAGTTGTGCCAAGGAAATGTATGAGTAAGTGTCTAAAGTCTACTAAAACATAGGATGAAAATGAAGAGTTTTAAAGGAAATGCAGTCTCTATTCAAGCTCCATACAATAATTTACACAAATATTCAAAACAAAACTTATTTTAAAGGGGATAGACTTTAATACCCCATATTTTTACGTATTTTAAGAGTTTAATTTCATATTTTATTTGGGCCTTTTTAGTCTTTTTATTAAAAAAAAAGTTAAATAAATAAATTAAAGAAAGAAAATTTAATTAGTTGTGTCTTAAAATAATTATTCTTATGTTTTATAAAGTTTATAAGTTATTTTTATGTCCCTTTAAATTTTATAAAATATTTAAAGAAGTTTCTAATTTCAGAGTTTTCGAAATTTTCGTAATTGTTTTAAAACGAGGGCACAAAAGTAATTTCAAGCATTAAGGGTATTTATGTAACTTTACCAAAACCTAATTAGGGCCTATAATATCCCATAAAATTAAACCAAAAATTTAAGATTTAGAATTAGAACTTGTTATTTAGGATTTAAAAAAAAAAAAAAAGCTCCCTTCGCCACCCTTTCACTTCGCTAGACCGCCACAACTCGCCGGTACCACCACCAATGTGTCGCCCCTACTCGCCGGCCTGCCACCACTCACCGGCCACCTCCCTCCCTAGTTGGTGAATTCTAAGTTAAACCTATTGTGAAAAAAATAAAAAATTTCACCTCTTTTCTTTTTAATTCAATCTTGCTTAAATTCATATCTTATAATTACATTTAAGCATGTTTTGTTATTGTAATCATGTTTTATAGTTTATGATCATTTTTTAAAACTTAAAATTCATGTTTATATGTTTGTTCACGAAATTATAAAAATTAGGGTTTATAAAGTTATGAAAATTATTAGTTTAATTATTTTTAATATTATAAACTTTCATATTATGATTATAAGTTGTTGTAGTATTAATTTGTGACAATTTTATGGCGTTTAGTTTTGTTTTTAAGGGTTTTAAAGTTTATTAATATTGCCGGCAAATTTTTAAAGTTATGATAACTAAGACTAAAAATATTATGAGCATGTTTGAAAGCATGAAAAATTATTTTAAAGCATAGAATGAATGTATAATGATCAATATGAGATAAAAAAATTAGGGTTTATAATATGATGAAAATTATTAAGTTTATGATTTTAAATACTCTAAACTTTCATATATGATCATAGATTGTTGTAGTATTAATTTGTGATGGTTTTATGAAGTTTGGATTTGTTTTTAAAGGTTTTAAAGTAATTTAGTATTACCGTCAAATTTTTAAAAAATGGAAATTAAGAGTAAAAATATTATCAACACGTTTTAGAGCATGAAAAAATATTTTAATGTACATATTATAAGTATGATGATATTATAAGGTTCTAAAAGTGTTTTATGCTTGAAATATGGTCTTAAAAGGATTTTGATGAGTTCTGAATTAAAATGTATTAATGTAAAATTTTTATTAACATGTGTTCGTACATAATAAAAATACTAACACATGATATAATAAGTTATATAATTGTTTTTAACACGCCAAAGTATTATATGATGATCTTAGGATATGAATCTAATGTTTTAGGATCAAGTTATAATATTTAAAAAGGTTTTCAGGAGTTTTTAAGCAACTTTACAAAGATGCCATTTTTATAAAATTATCGAAAATTAGGTGTTTTGCAAAGGAAATATTAAAATAAAGTATGAAATTGAATAGAGACCATATAGGGAGGGTTTTGAAAATATATCTAATATATAAAGTTAGGTTAGAGTTGTTGTAGAAGTTTGCCAACACTAGTGGAAAAAATGACATTTGCTTCGGTCAAAACCCCCTTTTTTGCGGCGGTTTTGGACCGGAGTATACCCAGGAGCAGCAATAAGTCTTAAGACATTTTGCTCCGGTTGTTTAAAGAACCGGAGCAAAAAGTATGTTTCCCACCAAAAAAAAAGTGATGTTTTGCTCCGGTTGTTTAAATAACCGGAGCAAAAAGTGTGTTTCCCACAAAAAAAAGTGACTTTTTGCTCCGGTTCTTTAATAACTTGAGCAAAAATTGTGTTTCCCACAAAAAAAGTGACTTTTTCCTGCGGTCATTTAAATAACCGAAGAAAAAAGTACCCTACAAAAACAAAAAAATAAATAAATAATTTTTTTTCGCTTTTTTGATGCTAAAATGACTCATTACATGTTACATATTCAATGTGTGTAAGCTTGCACTCAACAATCCAATTTTGCACAAAGTAGCCTATAAAATCTCAACTACTCAAAAACACAACCAAACAAATCTATACAAAGGAAACAAAAAGACCAAAAAGCTATAGAACAAGAACTTTCATTGATTTCCCTTCTTTTCACATAAAATCTAACTAATATGTTTTCTTCAAACTCTTTTTTTCATTAAAACTCTTTCATTTTCCGGCAGACTGCCTGTAATAACACCTCAATTTGTCCCAATTCAATCAAGTTGCCAATGCAAACAAAAGATACCAGAGCATGCACAAATGAGAAGCTACCCAAAATTGCAAAGTAATGTTTTATTCCAAAAGATGGTGTAATATAAATATTCAAAAGCAAAATACATAAGTAAAAGTATCCATTAAGGTTGTTCTCATGATACAAGTTTGCAAACATTACTGACTTGGTAGTCCAGGGTACATGGTGCTTGATGTGAATTTTGTTATAAACAAACGCCACTCACACAAGGTAAGCTTAGAGCACAAATTTGATAAAGCGACGCACCACAAATTTGAAGTTCTAAGGCGAATAATTGATAGAATTTGATTAAAGCAAAGCACCCTCAAATCCTAAAAACTATCCTCACGTGAGATAAAGCTTAATAGCACCACTCACTCGTCGAATTCCTCACAAAAATTTGTTTACTTACGTGAAACAATAAAGACGGAAACAATGTGTTTTCAATCAATCTAATCTGAATTTTATTGATGTACTTTACATCCTATTTATAGCTAAACATGTCACACAATATGTGAATATCCTAAACAAATCCTAACTACCCTAGATTTAAGGTATAAACAAACTAACATTAGGATAACAAAAATTTCTACGAAACCGGATACAATCTTTGCGCATTATTCTTGTAATCTGATTTTCTAGGCTAAATCTTAGATATTTTGAGAAACAAATCTAAGGACAATATTTTGTACTAACTAACTAAAGTTGACCGAGTCAAACAACACGGAAAACACGCTTAACAACGTTGCCCAAAATCGTCAAAATCGTTCAAAAATCCCGCCATATAACTCGCTATATTTTCCCTTGATTTTGATGGACTTCCATTTTCAAGAACTTCAAGAAACCCTTTGAGCTTCGATCTTTCTTTCAAGAAACCTTCAATTTTGTGTTTCCCATGTTTGATTCCATCAACCATGACTCATAAACTAAATAAGAAAATCACAAAACACCATATGGTAAAACCCTATCAAATGAAGTGGGAAGAAAACCCATATAGCTCAACATTCCTAAACTACTAATTACTCTTGCTTGATTTTTACGTGAGGAAACTTGTACATGTCACCATGCACACGTAAAAATTCACCCTAGCCAACCCTAAGAGTCTTGTGTCTCCATAAGCCACTAGCTCTCCCATGGTTGCATCTTGTTTTGCACCTTCTATCAAACCATCGAAGTTTTGCTCATTGATATTCGTATCATCCTCCTCTTCTTCAGAAGAGTTTGTCCTCAAACCTCGAAGTTGGTCATCAGGAACATAAGGAGCTAAATCACCAATGTTGAAAGTGGCATGAACTCCATATTCTCCTGGCAACTCTAATTTGTATGCATTGTCCCCCACTTTACTTACGATTTTGAACGGTCCATCACAACGAGGCATAAGCTTATTCTTCCGTTTATTTGGAAACCTTTCCTTTCTCAAATGTAGCCAAACCAAATCCCCTTCTTTGTAAACATGTTGTGATTTGTGTTTGTTTGCTCTTGCCTTGTAAATATCATTTACCTTTTCAATTCTAGCCCTTACTTCTGCGTGAAGCTTCTGCATGTAATCAACCTNTTTACTTCTGCGTGAAGCTTTTGCATGTAATCAACCTTTGTCTTGGCATCTTTGTGTACCAACTCCCCTTTAGGAATACTTACAAAGTCAATTGGTAATTTAGGGTTGATTCCATAGACAATTTCGAAAGGTGAGTGTTTAGTAGCATAAGTAGGTGATCTATTGTAAGCAAACTCAGCATGAGCAAGTTTCAAATCCCAATCTTTTTGTGTTTTACTAACCAAACCACGCAACAAACCCTAGTGTACGATTTGTCACCTCTGTTTGGCCATCTGTTTGAGGATGATAAGATGTGCTAAACAAAAGTTTCGTACCTATCAATCTCCAAAGTGACTTCCAAAAATAACTCATGAACTTTGTGTCTCTGTCACTTACAATGGTTTTTGGAACTCCATGTAACCTTATTATATCTCGAAAATACAAGTCAGCTACATTTATAGCATCATCGATTTTGTGACATGGTGTGAAGTGAGCCATCTTAGAAAACCGGTCAACCACTACCATAATTGCATCCTTGCCTCTTGCTGTCCTTGGTAACCCCACAATGAAATCCATAGAAACATCCTCCCAAGGTCCCTCTGGCACTGGCAATGGAGTGTAGTAGCCTTGATGGAAGGCCGCCTTTGCCTTTTGACAAGTAGCACATTGAGCTATGATAGATTCAACATCAACAATCATCTTTGGCCAATAGAAATGCTCTTGCAACATGGTTAGTGTCTTTGTAATTCCAAAATGTCCAGCAATGCCTCCTCCATGCGTCTCCCTCACTAGCAATTTACGTATAGAACACTTTGGTATGCACAATAGATTGCCTTTGAACAAAAACCCATCATGTAGCACATATGAACTCATCGACCCTTTGAAAGTTGCGCCAATATGGGTCCAAAGTCACCATCTTGTTCGTAAAACTGGATTATACAACTCTAAACCAAGTAATTTGAAGTTTAAAACACCAAGCAAAGTATACCTTCTTGACAAAGCATCAGCAACAATATTAGACTTCCCCGTTTTGTATTTTGAAGAAAAGTGAAATGATTGCAAAATTCAACCCATTTAGCATGTCTTGGATTCAATTTTTTGTTGACCATTGATGTGCTTCAAAGCTTCATGATCAGAGTGTAATATGAAGTGATATGGCCTTAAATAATGACTCGAATGATCCAAAGCTCTGATAATTGCATAGAATTCTTTGTCATAAGTAGAATAGTTCAATTTAGCACCGTTCAATTTTTCACTAAAGTAAGCAATTGGCCTCTTCCCTTGGACTAGAACAGCACCAATTCCTACCCCACTTGCATCTGTCTCAACCTCAAATGGTTTAGAAAAATCTGGTAAGGCTAGTATGGGTGTGTTACAAAGCAACTTCTTGATCAAGTCAAAAGCTTCTTGTGCCCCTTTAGTCCACTCAAACTTTGGTTTATCCTTCTTAAGACATTCGGTCATAGGAGCAACAACAGATGAAAAATTCTTCACAAACCTCCTATAAAACGAGGCTAACCCATGGAAAGCACGTACTTCAGTCACGTTTTTAGGTGTTGGCCATGATTTTATAGCTTCCACTTTAGATGGATCAACAGAAACCCCATCTTTGGACACAATATACCCTAAGAACGTCACACTTGGTACCATGAAATAACACTTTTCGAGCTTAGCATAGAGCTTTTGTTCCCGTAATGTCTCAAACACACTCCTCAAATGAATTAGATGATCATTAACACTCTTGCTATAAACCAAGATATCATCTAAATACACCACCACAAATTTACCAATGTATGGCTTTAAAACTTCGTTCATCAACCTCATAAACGTACTAGGTGCATTAGTTAAACCAAAAGGCATGACTAACCATTCATAAAGCCCTAGTTTTGTTTTGAAGCCTGTTTTCCACTCGTCACCTTCTTTCATTCGAATCTGATGATAGCCACTTCTTAAATCAATTTTTGAAAACAATTGAGAACCATGTAATTCATCTAATAAATCGTCCAATCTAGGTATAGGAAACCTATACTTGACGGTGATATTGTTAACTGCCCTTGAATCAATACACATTCTCCAAGTCCCATCTTTCTTAGGTACTATCAATGTAGGCACAGCACATGGACTCATGCTCTCTCTTACGTACCCCCTCTCCATTAATTCCTCAATCTGCCTTTGTATCTCCTTAGTTTCCTCTGGATTACATCTATATGCAGGCTTGTTGAGAATTTGAGACCCAGGAATAAGATCAATTTGATGCTCAATCCCACGTATTGGTGGTAACCCTGGTGGCAACGCATTAGGAAACACATCCGAAAACTCATTCAACATTGGATGCAAAACCCTAGGAATCTCTGGGGCTTCATCTTTCACCTCCTTGGCTAACAACATATATGACATAGAACTTGTTTTCATCTCTCATTCGAACTCCTTTCCACCAATTAACAAAACACCCTTAGAGTTACTCATGTTTAACTTAGGTTTGGAAATCATCAAAGGTTTTAATGCAAACGATTTCTCATTGGCATTCTTGCGCACAATGTAAACATTTGTTCGCCCATTAAACTTCACAAAACGGTCATATTGCCAAGGTCTGCCCAATAATATATGGCAAGCATCCATAGGACAAACATCACAAAGTACTTGATCCTCAAATTTACCAATCTTAAACGCAATCAAAGGTTGTTTGTTTACCTTAACATCACTTGTGTTGCTAAGCCAATGTAGTTTGTATGGTTGAGGATGTACCTTTGTAGGGATTGCGAGCTTTTCCACCAACAATGTAGAGACTACATTTGTGCAACTCCCAGTGTCTATGATTACATCACAAAGCTTGCCTTGAACATTACACCTTGTGAGAAAGATTTTGTCTCGTTGACTCTCCAAAGGTTGCGCATTTTGGGATTGTAACACCCTACGCAAAACCAAGGATTGGCCTTGTGTTTCTGGTTGAACTTCCTTCGTATCTTCTTCCATAATTTCATATTTGGCATAATCTTCCTCTCCCTCATCCTCATACTCCTTGTAACGAAAAATCCTCTCAACTCTACGAATCCAATCTAAAAATTTTTCAGGACCCATACCTCCATGAAACTCAGGGATTTCAAGTTTAAGGTTTCGATCATCATCCCTCATCTTTCCCTTGCGTTTGTGCCTTGACCTAGGTTCCTCATCTTCACTAGAACTTGACGAGTATCCCTTCTTTGGTTTACGCACACTTCTCACACTTTCTTGCTCACTTGAACTTGATGATGAGCCATCCCCTTGCTTAGATTTAGTAGGAGTTTTCTTGGTAGAAGCCATGATGGTTAAGACTTCATCTAAACGAGCCTTCAACTCGTCAATCTCCCCTTGCATACGTAATTCTTTTGCTTGAGCCAAGCTCAAACCTTTCGTGAATCCTTGTGGATTTTCGTCTCCAACCTCTTGAGCCATGAGAATTTATGATGAACACTTGAGATTGAACGAATCTCTCAACGAGAGCACCAGTAGTTGATGTGAATTTTGTTATAAACAAACGCCACTCACACAAGGTAAGCTTAGAGCACAAATTTGATAAAGCGACGCACCACAAATTTGAAGTTCTAAGGCGAATAATTGATAGAATTTGATTAAAGCAAAGCACCCTCAAATCCTAAAAACTATCCTCACGTGAGATAAAGCTTAATAGCACCACTCACTCGTCGAATTCCTCACAAAAATTTGTTTACTTACGTGAAACAATAAAGACGGAAACAATGTGTTTTCAATCAATCTAATCTGAATTTTATTGATGTACTTTACATCCTATTTATAGCTAAACATGTCACACAATATGTGAATATCCTAAACAAATCCTAACTACCCTAGATTTAAGGTATAAACAAACTAACATTAGGATAACAAAAATTTCTACGAAACCGGATACAATCTTTGCGCATTATTCTTGTAATCTGATTTTCTAGGCTAAATCTTGGATATTTTGAGAAACAAATCTAAGGACAATATTTTGTACTAACTAACTAAAGTTGACCAAGTCAAACAACACGGAAAACACGCTTAACAACGTTGTCCAAAATCGTCAAAATCGTTCAAAAATCCCGCCATATAACTCGCTATATTTTCCCTTGATTTTGATGGACTTCCATTTTCAAGAACTTCAAGAAACCCTTTGAGCTTCGATCTTTCTTTCAAGAAACCTTCAATTTTGTGTTTCCCATGTTTGATTCCATCAACCATGACTCATAAACTAAATAAGAAAATCACAAAACACCATCTATGGGTAAAACCTATCACATTATTCGGAAGAAACCCATATAGCTCAACATTCCTAAACACTACTAATTACTCTTGCTTGATTTTTACGTGAGGAAACTTGTACATGTCACCATGCACACGTAAAAATTCACCCTAGCCAACCCTAAGAGTCTTGTGTCTCCATAAGCCACTAGCTCTCCCATGGTTGCATCTTGTTTTGCACCTTCTATCAAACCCTCGAAGTTTTGCGCATTGATATTCGTATCAGTGCTACCCCCACTTAAAACAATATGCTGATATAGTTGCAAAAAAGAATGTATATATCAGTAGTAGACTTCAACAATCAACATTAAAAAGCATAAAATAAAAATTAGAAGGATGAATGCTTCTCTATGGTTTCTGATACAAAGATGACGAATCGAGTCATCCAGTCCTTTTCAACAAATGATACCCATCACAGAAACAAAATGCACTCCACTTTGCTAACATGGCGACACTAGAGTTGTATTTGCGACAAAACAAACATGTAGCAAACAGTTCTGGACTTCTAGTTTTCAGTTTCATGTCAAAGAACCCTAATTCAGACATGCATCTATTTGAGCATATTTCCCAGCACCTAATGAGTTAAATTCTTCAGAAAAACTTTTTATTTAACAGCAAGCAATTTTGATTAGTTTATGGTTAGTGGATGACCAGTAAATAAAATATTAGTTTCTGGTTAGTGGATGACCAGTGATAAGAAATGGAGAGCGTACCTAGATTCTATAACAACCCAAGAGTAAAGAACACGCGGTATTTAATACAAAACTTACCATCATGCGGTTATCAATATCCATCTCATGGATGCAGCGAAATACTATATCAGCCAAACCATCACCTTCTACATCTATAAGTTCCTGCAACAACAAATATAAAATTAAGCAACAAGAAAAATGAGCGCATGATTTCTCTTTCTTCTCTTCACGTTCGGTATTAGTCTTGCATTACTTTAAACGGTTAAGGACTCGAACTTTTAGCTGTTAATAATATTTATCACACATCCAGATGAAACTTGTTAACATTGATTTAACTAGAGTGAGAAACATTTTTAATCTCAATATTTTGTATCTAAGAACAGAAAACAAAAAAGAGAAGAAATGGTGGTTTACAGCAAGTACCTAAAATTTCAGGCGGGTGATGTACATCAAAGCGTTATTTTGGGATAAATGGAAGGCTGCTTACAGGAGTGAAAAGTGCCTCAGGAGCCTAGAAATGTTTAGTGCCAACTGATATTCTCGCTTGTAATCATAACTACGCCAAACTATAGACAGTCTTAGATGAGATGCAAATAAGTTCAACATGTTTCTTCTAACAAATGTATCATGTCCTTATGTAGCACAGTTTTTCTTGTTTCTTAAATGATCATATGCAAATGTAAGATATTGTAAGATATGCAAATGCACCAAACTATATGTAAGATATCCTGACCTATAGACAGTCTCCATTAACAAACGCACCAAACTATATGCAAATGTTTCTTCTAACTATAAACAATCTTAGATGAGATGCAATTGTAAGATATTGTAAAGTAAACTTACACGAGAAAATAAGACCCCTCTAAATGTTCTTCCATTAATAGTTGCAGTCATTAGGTAACTTGAATCAAAGCAGTCGTCCACTGTTCCATGCACGTCTGCTCCAACCAAAGGAGAAAATGACACTGCTAATGTTAGTCTTGCAACAAGCCCCATGTATAAGCATTTTTACCCACCGAAACTTCGGACTCACCATATAAACATTCCTTACTGATATCAACAACGAAAATATTAGTACACAGATTAAACAAAATTCAATATTAGCCTCTAAACTGTGAACTTACAACACCGAAAGAGAACTCACAATTGCGCCAACTCGAACACTATGAGGCAAAAACAACGAATCATCGGTTAGCAATAGCCATACTTCTCCATCCAACTCAACAACCATACCTTGCATATAAACACCTCTCACAAAACCAACATACATTCCTAATTCCCCAAACCCAAAAACACGCAAACAAAACAAGAATCAAACCAAACCAAAATTGAATGAACCAATACCATACTAATAGTTCATTCAGTGAATGAATCAACCCTCACAGGTCATTCAATTAAACACAAAAACAAGATCCAAAACCCAAACACAGAACCCTAAACACGCATAACTAACCCAAACCCTCAAAACAAACAACAATTGAAAATTTAGAACGAAAAATTGAAACTCAAAAAAGCAAAAATATAATTCTTAGCTTACCAGTTTTGAGTTGAAGACATTATTTCATTATTTCATCACAATAGCCAAGCTAGTTCTATCACATGTCATCTTCTCAGATTCTATAAGTTACAAGCTCACAAGATAACAGAAGGAAAGGGATTTCATGAGAAATTGTGGTCCATAAACAAAATCAAAAACCTTGTTCTGCACTAGTTTTATGTACGTGGTTTCATTCAACAAGTTTCGATTAAAAATCGTGGGTAGAAGGTTTTACGACAAACTATGTGATATTGTGATATTAACATAACTTCCCCACTTATCAACAGCTAAAGGCATGCGCAAAGCCACAATACCATTAAAACTACAACAAAAAAAATCAGGAGAAAAACTCAGGAAAACCCACAAAAATCTACCAAAAAAATTCACCATCGCCAATTCTGCAACCAAAGCAGATGACAACCACCATTAGATCTAAAAAAAGAACAAAATCAAAACAAAAATCATAAAAAAGAACACCTTTAACCTGAAACACAAATTGACATTGAAATCAAGATCTAAAAAAAATTGAAATCACCGGTTTTTCGAGGGTGAGGGGGGCATTTAGGGTTTTCGAGGGTGACGTTTAGGGTTTTTCGAGTGTGAGGGGGAGGCATTTAGGGTTTTTCGAGGGTGAGGGGGAGGCGTTTATGGTTTTTCGAGGGTGTGGGTGAGGCGTTTAGGGTTTGGGAAATAGTTTTTGGTGGTGAGGAGCAGCATGATGGAGGGATGAAGATGACAAGGAAGAGGAGAAGGAGATTATGTTGAAGATGAGAGAGAAAGAAAGAGAATGAGGAGGGAGGATTTCGGTAGAGAGAGAGAAAGAGCTGAGAAAGAGGAGTTCAGTTAAGATAAAGAGAGAATAAGGGATGAGTTGGTTATGCAGTAGTAGTTTTCTTTTTAAAAAAAATTAAATACTTTTTGCTCCGGCAAAAACAAACGGAGCAAAACGTTAAACAACCGGAGCAAATAGCAGCAAATAGTTTTTTGCTCCGGCCTCAATTTTAACCGGAGCGAAAAGTGAGCTTTTTTTTCCCTCCAAAGACTTATTGCTCCGGATTTTTATTTTACCCAAAAAACCGGAGCAAATGTGATGTAGCATATGTTGATTTTTCCACTAGTGCAACGTGGCTTTTAATTAGTTTTGATTTTTCCTATGTAGGAGAATTCGAGTTGAGTGATTTGTAGAAGTTGTGGCGAATCATCGTAATAACAAAAGATACGTAAGCACTAAAGGCAGTTATGTAAATAGAGTTCATGCGAGATTTGTTGATTTCCATGCTATATGTTATAGACATAAAAGTTGATGCTTGGTTGATTTGAGATAACATGCATGAGAAGTTATATTAGCATGATCGTTTGAAATGTATGTTTTATTTATCAAGTTGACATACCGTATTTATAGTATTACTATAACATCATAAAAATTGGAATGTCAATTTAGGAAGTTTTAACAAGTAGTCAAACAAAGGAAAAAAAAAGTAGTTTAGTTGATTAACTATTGATCAACAAGTAATGTAGTTACGGAATATTTATTCACATGTTTATAGAAACCAATAAGCAAATAGTTAGCCACTCACAACTAATATGTGGTAAAGGAAGTTTAATAAAAAAAGGAGACACAAGTTAATCTTAGAATTACATTATAACAAAGATAAATAATATGGTGTTGCTTGTTGCCATGTATGCTTTAATGTGATTATTGTGAGTCATAACAACTGTTAAACCTGTTAATCACGTAAAGTGAAAGAGGATTCGCACCAAAACTCTTGGAATGTACATACCTTGAGTCTGAACAATGGGGGGAGTTATGGGTATAGTTAGTGTAACTTCTAAACGGGATACAAGATGTTGGACTCTTTAATATCTTTTTAAATGCACAGAAATTCCGTCACTTTACATTAATACTTATTTTACAGTAATATTATGAACATGTTCGGAAACATGAAAAATTATTTTAAAGCATATAATGGATGCATGTATAATGATCAATATGATATAAGAAAAACAATTTAGGGTTTATAAAGTAATAAAAATTTAGGGTTTATAAATTAATGAAAATTATTGGGTTTATGATTTTAAATACTCTAAACTTTCATATATGATCATAGATTGTTGTAGTATATTAATTTGTGATGGTTTTATGAACTTTAAATTTGTTTTTAAAGGTTTTAAAGTAATTTAGTTTTACTGTCAAATTTTTAAAAACATGAAAATTAAGGGTAAAAATATTATGAACATGTGTTAGAGCATGAAAAATTATTTTAATGTACATATTATAAGTATGATGATATTAGAAGGTTCTGAAAGTGTCTTATGCTTGAAATATAGTCTTAAAAGGATTTTGATGAGTTTTGAATTAAAAAATGTTACTGTAAATTTTTTATTAAAAGTGTTCGTGCATAATACACATGAAATAATAAGTTATAATTGTTTTTAACACACCAAAGTATTATATAATGATCTTAGGACATGAATCTAATGTTATAGGATCAAGTTATAATATTCAAAAATGTTTAAAGGAGTTTTTAAGCAACTTTACAAAGATGCCATTTTTAGTAAATTATCGAAAATGAGGTGTTTTGGAAAGGAAATATTAAAATAAAGTAAGGAATTGAATTGAGACCATACAGGGAGGGTTTTGGAAAATTTTCCAATGTAAACAGTTAGTTTAGAGCTGTTGTAGAAGTTTGTCAATGTGGTTTTTATTTAGTTTCGATTTTTCCTATGTAGGAGAATTCGAGTTGCGTGATTTATAGAAGTTGTGGAGGATCGTCGTTATAACACAAGATAAGTAAGCGCTAAAGGCAATTATGTAAATAGAGTTCATGATAGATTTGTTTGATTTCCATGCTATATGTTATAGACATAAAAGTTGATGCTTGGTTGATTTGAGATGACTTGCATGAGAAGTTATGTTAGCATGATCATATGAAAAGTATGTTTTGTTTATCAAGTTGACATTCTGTATTTATAGTATTACTATTACATCATAAAAATTGGAATGTTAATTATTTAGGAAGCATTAACAAGTACTCAACAAAGAAAAAAAAAGTAGTTTAGTTGATTAATTCTTGATCAACAACAAACGTAGTTATTGAATATTTATTCACATGTTTATAGAAAGAAATAAGCAAATAGTTAGCCACTCACAGTTAATGTTTGGTAATAGAAGTTTAATAAATAAAGGGGACACAAGTTAATCTTAGAATCAAATTATAATAAAAATAAATAATATGGTGTTGCTTGTTGCCATGTATGCTTTTATGTGATTTTTGGGTGAGTCATAACAATTGTTAAACCTGTTAATCACGTAAAGTGAAAGAAGATTCGCATCAAAACTCTTGGAAAGTATATACCTTGAGTATGAACAATGGGGGAGTTATGGGTATAGTTACTATAACTTCTAATCAGGGTACAAGACGTTGTACTCTTTATTATCTTTTTAAATGCACAGGAATTCCGTCACTTTAAGTGAAATTGGTAATACCTTCTTGGAGTTGCTCCTAAGTTAGTTCCCAATAGGGCGATTGTTAAAGAAAGGAAACTTTTTCTATGCGAAATCCAAAAATCTGAAAACAATAATAAAAAAACAAATTAATGTGATGAGTCTATGTACAGGTTTGTAGTGATGACAATAGTAAGAAGTATGTGATGTTCATTCTTTTATTTTATTGTTAATCATGTTTTGCATAGTCCTCGTAATTATGTACTCAACTTTGCTGATTGTGTGTGTGTTTCTGTGTATGGCTTTGTGTTTGACTTGGCCCTAAAACGACCCTTTTCGATGGCGAGTAGTTGTTTAGAATAATGAGAAAGCTACAGGTATAGGAGGGCATAGCAATCATGCTGGGATTGAGTGATTAGCGCTTGAATTGTTGTTTTCTTTGTTGTGCGGCATTGATAGTTATTTAGTTTTATTGTCGACTTTTGGATTTTTGATGTTTAAAGTTTATTTAGTTTTGAATGGCAGTTAATATGGTTCCGAGTTCTAATAAAATTTATTTTGAATTTGGTTTGAAAGTTCTTTTGGAGTTTTAATTTGGATTTTGAAATAATAGACTTCCGCTGTAGTACTTTGATAAAAACCTTAGCCGTTATCACAGCGGCGGTAATAATTTGCTTTTTCTTTGTTCCATAGGAAGGATATTTTTTATTATTTTTCTAATTTATTTATTTATATATTTCTGGAACTTGAATGGAGAAAGTTAAGGCATTCTAGGGTGTTACAAAGTGGTATTAGAGCTTTGTTTTCGAAATAAACTAAATTATTAATTTTGGGGTACCCTATGTTTTATTTTGGGAAAAAAGGAATTTTTTAGTTTAGAAGGTTACTGAAAATGGAATACTTTCTAAAATTAATAATTTCCAAAAATAGAAAGGTTTGAAAATTAAAAGGTTATTAATTAGTTACATGTCCAGGTATGCAAGGAGTTAAGGTATGTTATTATGTGTTTTTGCTTTCATAACATTTGGTGAGATTGGTTAGGATGTTTGGGCATGTAAGATTGACTTTTATTTCTTTCATGCATTTAAGTGAATGTTTCTAAATGTTGCTTATATGGATAGTTATATATATAAGAAATTGTTTGTTAGCCACCAAACATTTTGTTGTGGAAATTTTTAGCTTGGTTTTATTGTGTGGGAATTGAAGGATGGCCCATTAGTTAATTAAGTGACGTTTTAGGATGTTGGATCACTTACCAAGTAAGGAGACTTAGTTTGGAACTTTGGAGAAAAAGGACTATGAAAGGCCACCTCCGTATGTGTGGAAGATTCGTTGCGATTGTGGTGCTAAATTAACAGGAGTGGGATCAACCTAATCGTGTGTTTGTTTTAACTGTGCGTTGTTTGCCTAAGCGTCCACCTTACTGGGAGATTAAGGTTAAGTTCGATGACTTTCATTTCATTGGAGAACTACCAAGTTATGCTAAGTATATGGATCAAAATGGTCGTTGGGGTTGTGATTGGAGATACTTAGATGACAATATTGAAAACAAGGAGCAAGAGTTTCTGAAGTCAAATTTAGGCAAGGACTCCCCACCCATACCAGTCCCAAATGATCAAGAGAATGCTGCAATGAATAAAAATGAAGTTGCTTTAGGTTCTCCACGTTGCGAGTTGAAGGATAGTTCATGCAATGAGATTGAGGATCCTGATATAGTGTAGGGGTGTTAATGAGGCGAGACAACTCGTGTGTTACTCGCTAGCTACTCGGTCAAAGCTTGGTCAACACTTGGCTCGAATAAGCTTTGCTCGAGTTCGAGCTCGACTCGGGGTTCTAACGAGTCCAGTCGAGCAAGCCCCTACTCGACTCGAAAAGCTCGTGAGTAGCTCGATATATAATTATATATAAGTCATTTTTTTAATGTACCCCAAACAAATTTTATAAATTATACACTTAATGGCTTAAGTTCTTATGTGTTGATTGAGCCGTTGATTTCTTTCCATCTCAACCGTCAAGAGTCAAGCTAATAAATAAAACTTAAACAATAAAAACCAACCTAAAAACTTAAACCCTAAAAAACTTAAACCGTTCACTTTCTCTTGTCCCTTATCCCTTTCCCTTTCCCTATTGACTACTGTCTTATCCCTTTCCCTCTTACTCTCCTCTCTCCAAATATACCATTAAGAAAATAAAAAAAATTTGGAAATCTGGCTTTCAATGAGCACTAAATCTATCTATCAAGGTGTCAAACCAACAACGATGGTATGTATAATTAGATCTTATGTTCAGATTTAATCAAGTTTTAGTTGGTTTTTTTTTTTTTTTGTATTTTATTATCTATGTATAGCAAGTATAACAAATTATATATGAACGATGGTGAACGGTGATAAAAATTACAGTAATGATAATTGATAGCACTTATGTATGAACGTATTTGAAGAAAGTTGTATGATTTACTTCATTATTTTTTGTTTGTTAAGCTACTTGATTATATTATGTTAGTTAATTTGTTAATTAATAACGATTTTAATCGAGGAAGGTGATGCAATTTGTTAATTAATATGCAATTTCATAGATGCAACATACCAACTGGAAGTTTTTCCTTGGCGGATTAATGAAGTAGTTCTATGTTTATGCTCACATTTGTTCTAAATTTCTTAAAATTGTAAAATATTTATTTAGCACATAAGTACATAACTACATAAATTTGGAAGTTTCTAGATAATTATGTAATCTTCTGTTTCTATTAGTTAGTTCTAAAGACAATTATGATAAATTTATTTTCAGGTGACTTATTATTATGAGTTTGAGCTTCATTCCATTCGAGCTAGCTCGAGCTCACCTTGCATCCTACCGAGTCGATTTCGAGCTCCATTTTAAAAGCTCGCGATCTTTCGAGCTCGATCCGAATTAGAGTTTTTAGTTTCGAGTTCGAGTCGAGCTCTATGATACTCGAGCTCACATCATTAACACCCCTAATATAGTGATACCAGCGCTTTTGGGCGATTGATCGAGTGATTCTGAAGAAGAAGAAAATGAATTTGATCCCGATGAGGACATGGATTGAGGAAGATTCGGAGGATGATGTTGAAGATGACATTGAGGATGATCCTCAGTTCATACCTAAGAAATATTTGATGTCCGTGGACAAGCATGATAATTTTATTGTTTCAAATTCTTTGTTAGGAACATGAGTTTAGTTTAAATTTATGTATTCTAGTATTATTTATGTTTAGAGATGTTGGACCTTTCATATTGTTATTTCCTCTTAGAATAAGTAACAATAATCCATACGAAACTCTTAGAAAACTAAGCATTGACGAATTCTTATGAGAATAAAGGAATAAAACGAATCAGTTTTGTTATGGAATTGTGTCTCAAGTAGAGCAAATCCGAGGGAATATTTTTTTTTTAATATATGCTCTTTATTTTACTTGAATGGTTGTGAAAACAATCAACAGTGAATCAGTCGCTCTACAGGAATAGAAATTTCCTTTGTGACGAATTTAAAAGGTGTTTTCATGTGTATTATAAGTTTAGTATTGTTCTAACTTAGAGTTATAAATTAATCAAAAAAGTCTTTACCTCCGCAGCAGAAATAGGATGGTTGAGCGTAACAACAATCAGGTGAATGACGTAGTGAGGCAGTTGGCTACTGTAGCTCAACAATTAGCCGCTAGAAGAAATGGTAATGGAGGCCACCACACTGTGGAACGTTTCAAAAAAATTGCTCAAAGTATGTCTCCTGCATACCAAGGAGAACCTAATGTAACTGTTTTAGAGGTATGGCTGAGAGAGTTCAACAAGTTGTTTAGTACGGTTGAGTGTCCAAAAGAATCCAAGGTAAACCATGCAGTTTACTACCTGAGGGGAGAAGCGGATCTTTGGTGGTCATAGAATGAAGCTGTGCTCCGGGCGTTGCCAGGATTTAATTGGATAGTGTTTCACGAGTAAATTTGTAACAAGTTTTATTCTTTGTTCCTTCAGAAGTAGAAAGCTGATGAGTTTCTGGAGCTTAACATCGGGAGTATGTCGGTTACTGAGTACTACCCGAAGTTTATAGAGTTGTCTAGGTTTGCTAAGGAGGTTGTAGGAACGGAGAAGCTTAAGGCTAGTCATTTTGAGAGAGGGTTGCCCATGGATACTCAATTGTAAGTAGTCGGGCAAGTTTTGAGTCGTTGGATGAGTTATATTGTGGGGCTGCACTCTTGTATGCCTTAGCCAAAAGAAGAAGGAGATGCTGAAAAAAGGTGAGACGAGGGAGAAAAGAAAGGATGGCCGAGAAAACTCTAACCAACACGGGTGTCATGGTGGGGGATTTAGGAAGCATCGTTTCAACAACAATTTTCAAGGGAATAAAGCAACTTTGGAAAGCCTACAAATGAAAATGGGAACAGGGTGCAGACGGCTAATCAAGGTGGTCGAGTGTACTTCTACAAGAAGTATCCTAACAATCTTCCAGGCAAGGACTGTGCTAGAAACCTAGTGACTTGCCCTTTATGCAATAAACTTGGACATCGTAAGTATGAGTGTTTCACCAAGGGTAAGGGAAAGGAAGGGCAAGGGTCACAGTTCCTGGTAATGTTTTGTTTTATTTTGGTGCAACATATTCTTTTGTATCCACTAAAATTTTTGAATAATAAATGCCTTTTTTGGGAGAAATAGATACAATAGATATGTCGGTAGTGTTACCATCAGGACAAGAAGTACATTGTTCAAGGAGAATTTTGGATGTTCCAATTGAGATGGAGGGAGTAGAGTTTAAGGCTAACCTAATTGGGTTTGAGTTGGGTGACTTACAGGTGATCTTAGGGATGTATTGGTTGAGTGAACATAAGGTTGATATTTTGTGTGAGGCGCAGAAAATCACATTAGTTAAAAAGGGTAAAAACATGAGCTATTGTTGGGTAGGAAGGCCAAAACACAACAAAATAGTGTCAATGATGAGTATTGCTAGGTACGTGAATAGAGGTTGCCCAATCTACTTTTGTAGTTTGAGGGATGTAGATCACGTCGAGTCTTCTCAACCAGAGGACAATGAGGTAGTGAGGGATTTCGTAAACGTGTTTCCGGAGGAGATTTCAGGAATGCCACCGAAGCGAGAAATCAACTTCACCATAGACTTAGTGCTAGGAACGGCGCCTATTTCCACATCATCTTGTAGAATGGCATTTGCGGAAATGAGTGAGTGGAAGTACCAATTACAGGATTTTTTAGAGAAAGGTTACATTAGGCCTAGTGCTTCACCTTTGGGAGCGCTACTGCTATTTGTGAAGAAGAAAGACGGGATCATGAGATTGTGTAATTACTATACGGAGTTGAATAAGGGAGAATAAAAAACAAAATAATTGGAACTACTTATGCAAGTCTAAGGTTTGAAAAGTTGTAAAGATTAAATACCAGAGTTTTAAGAGTCGTATAATCTGAAATCTGTAATCTTAGTCATAAGACGATCAGGGCAGATTCGTAAGAATCGTGTATATGTACTCATAATTTAAGAGTCGTATAATCTGAAAATATCATACTGATGGTTATAATCTTAAGACTCTTGGCTTTTGAGAGATGGTGAAGATGAAGGAAGACCTTAGAAGGAGCTTTCACTCCTCTAAGGCCACAAGAAGTCACATAAGACATTATGTGAACCCAAGAATTGGGAGTAAGTTGACATAGGCCAATGTCATATTTTTTGAAGGGATTGAAGATGAATAAGGAAGTGGGGAACGTAAGCCCGAATTCAATAACTTCAGTATATACAGGGAAGCAGTCTTCAGGGGCATCCAAAATTGTATCCCCCTTGTTAGGGATGATCAATTCAAAATACTCATTATTAAAGATCAAGTCACTACTCAGTTTATCTTTATTTACACTATCTACATATTCATCAGAGATGACTACATCATCAGC
Source organism: Suaeda aralocaspica (assembly GCA_016808085.1). Taxonomy (NCBI): domain Eukaryota; kingdom Viridiplantae; phylum Streptophyta; class Magnoliopsida; order Caryophyllales; family Amaranthaceae; genus Suaeda; species Suaeda aralocaspica. The sequence continues at coordinate 289,401 of PYUH01000418.1, read as the reverse complement.
ACGAGGATAGGCACCTCTCTTCTTCTTAGGCTCGGAAGTGGTAGCCTCAGAAGCCTCTCTCTTCCTAGTAAAAATCTCCCTTACTTCCTCCTCAGGAGCTTCCTGTGCAGCACCAGCAACCTCTCTTCCCTCCACCTGGGGAGTAGGATCTTGCTGATCAAGAGGATTCACATCTGAAACTTCGGATGCTGGAAGTCTCAAAGTAGCAGTTTCTCTATAGGTAGTTTGTTTGGTTCTTACCATTGCAACTTCCTGCACGGAAGAGAAGGAAGTAGGAAAAACCTAGACAATAAATGATCAGAAACGACAGAAGATTGAGTTCCAACAGAAGAAGTAGTACGAGGAGAAGGAAGGAATTTAATAGAGTTCTCATTATTATTTGGGGAAGAAGAGGATGAAGAAGCCATTGACAGATTCAAAGGAAAATAAAGACAAAGAAGTAAAAGAAAAATAAGAATTAAATAGAAGAAAAGGAAGAAAAAGAAATCAGGTAAATACCTGAAAAAGAAGAAGAAAACTAGGATCTACTGTTCACACCGGAAACCACCGCACCAACTCGCCGGAAATCGCACCACAGGTCGCCGGAAATAGGCTCTGAAGTTTCTTGGGAGCCTGAGAGGATTCTTGGGAACTTTTAGAGAGAAAAAGTGAAAAGTTGAAGGGGTAGAAAAGTATATTCCACCTTCAAATTTGAAATTCCCCCCAAAAACCTAAAGGGGGTGGTTGAGGCATTAATGACTGCTAAAGAAGGTTACAAAATAACTTCCGAATGGGAAAGAGACGTCTGTTGGGGCATGGATTATGGATCCAAACACCCAACTGAGGGGCAAATGATGTGGCACACCATATCATGCCACATGTAAGCATAATACTGGGCCACGTGTCCCATTAATCCTGCAAATTGCCAAATCATATTCAGTCTACGGACTGCATGGACGACTATGTGTCGCCCTTGAGATCATGCCACGTGTTCAGAGAGACTACTCTATGCTATGGGCCAAAGGCAAAAGGTTAGAAAGGCCCAACAAAGGCTCAAAAAGGCACAAGCCAATCACTAAGGGACAAGTGTCCAAAAACCTTAGGTCACCCTTGGTGATCTTGCCTATAAATACCCCATGGGGGCATTCATTCATTCATTTATTCAAGCACATTAACTCTCCTACAACTCTTACATAATACTAGAGTCTCTCGCTCTAAAATCTCTCTCTAGATTAGTATTGTTAATTATTTTTATTTAACCTTAATCCTCTCACAAATACATACTTAAGCATCGGATGGGCAAAAAATCCTACAAGGATTTTGTTCACTTGTTTTGCAGGAACCGAGGTCTAAGCCATCAGGAAGTGAAGAAGCCAACACCTGTCCATCCGAAGTGTAGCTCTCTAGTTCCCTCTCCACGTATTCAGTTGAAGTGACCCTACCAGGAACTCATACTACATCACCTACCACCCCACAGCCTTCTCAACCTTCCTCCACCCTCTCATCTAAAGAACTACAGAACCTTCGTAAAACGGGGGTTTTCACCTCCACCCACCATTGATGAAGCTGAACAAATTGTGACGCCACCACCTCACTTGGTGCATCCTTCTATTGGTGAAGTGAGTGAGGAGCAGTTACGTGTTATTGAAGATTACAATAGGCTTGACTCAAATCGTGGAATTGTGGAAACTACTGAAATAGAGGAGGTTACTATTCCATTACTTTCTGCTGCTATGAACAACAAAGGTGGGAATTCGACTTCCTCAGGGCCTTCTCCAGTGCAGGATAAGGAGTGGGATGGGCTTTTCAAAGGTAAATTTACTGCTTAAGGTGTGTCATCGTCTTTTGTTTCCCTTGTTGTCAAAGATGGGAAGAAGTTTCCCAAATTGTAGGAGTCTGAGCTTGCTAAAGGTAATTCTAAATGGCAAAGTGCTACTGTGTTTTATGTGGTAGGTTATACCCCTACAATTGGTGTTGTTTCTCGTTATTTTGTTCAAAATTGGATAATCATTGCTAAGCCTACTGTTCTTTGGCATGAGGATGGATATTTTGTGGTGAAATTTCAATCTAAAGATAATATGCAGACTATTTTGTATGATGGTCCATATATGTTTTATGGGAAACCTGCTATTGTGAAGGCTTATAGTGCTAATTTTGATTTTCATAAGGAAATACTGAGAGTTATACTTTTGTGGGTTAAGTTGCCTAATCTTCCTTTGAATTGCTAGACTTATGATATTCATAGTAGAATTGTCAGTACTCTGGGAGTTCATGTTTGTGCTGATGAATGTACTTCAAGGTAGTTGCGTGTGTCTTATGCTAGGCTTTTGATTGAGATAGATGTTACCCGGGCTTTTCTTAACAGTATTTCTATTGAGTTGCCTGATGGTACCGTTCCAAATCAAAAAGTTTTTTTTATGAATGGACACCTCCTTTTTGTGGGAGTTGTAACAAGGTGGGGCATGATTGCTCTAAGAAGAAGCCACCACCTGTCAAAAAGGTGTGGGTTCCTAAGAAGAAGGCTGATGACACTCAGGTGCCGCATGATGCTGCTGTTGTGGTCCCTGTGGAGACTGCTTTAGTGGTTGATGGAGAAAGATGGCAGGAAGTGAGGACAAAGTCCAAAGGCAGGGCAAAAACTGTCTCAAATCCTCATTAAGGCTCTAATACTACTCAGGCTAATATTTTTGAGATCTTGCAGTCTAAAAATGAGGTTCTTCTAGACATAGGGCAACCTATTATGGGTGATGGAAATCCCTCTCAAGGAGGATGATTTTTACAACTTGGAATGTTACGGGTCTGAATGATCCTAATAAAGTAACTAATGTTAAAAGGTTAATTAAGAATAAATAAGTAGACGTTGTAGGGTTGTTAGAGACTAGAAATAAATATCGTAATAATGTTCCTATTCAAAGGAAGATTGGGTCTCATTGGACTCCGGTGACTAACGGCAGTTGCTCTGATAAGGGCATAATTTGGGTAGGATGGCAGAATTATAAAGTCACTTTGACTGTTTTAACTATACATGTTCAGTTTATACATTATCATGTCAGCTCTAAAGATTAACAGCAGTAGCTTTTGCTCATTGTGGTGTATGGTTTGCATACTATTTCTGTTAGGTTCGAGTTGTGGAGGAGTCTTTTGACTTTTGATATTACATCCCTACCCTAGTTGGCAGCTGGTGATTATAATACTATGTTGTCTGTAGATGACAGGATTAATGGCTCCAATGTGACTGATTATGAGATTAATGACTTTAATCAGTTTCTTATTGATTTGGAAGCTATGGCTATTAAAATTAAAGGATGTTATTACTCTTAGTCTAACAAAGCTCATGATGGGTTAAGAATATGGTCAAGGATTGATTGGGGTACTGTGAACCAATTATGGGTTAATGTTTACGGAAATGTGGAGGCTATGTATTTACCTCCTTCTTTGTCAGATCATAGTCCTTTGCTTTTTGATGTTTTCCAAGCTCCTGCTGGTAAAAGGAAGCCTTTCAGGTTTTTAAATTGCTTAGTTGATCATGATGAGTTCAACTCTATTGTGGATACTCCTTTGGGAGGTAATTTCTCTGGAAATCCTATGGCTCAGGTGTGGCACAAGTTCAAAGCAGTCAAACAGGGCCTTAAAAGATTAAACCATCAACAATTTTCTAATATTGATCAAAGGGTGCAGGATGCACAAGATCATTTATGCTACTTTCAGCAGCAACTAGGAGAGAATGTTGGTGATATTGGCTTGTGTATGCAGGAGCAAGAAGCAACTGCTAAGGTGGTCAAATGGCTTTCTGTTCAGGAGAGCATTTATAAGCAGAATTCCAGGCTTAACGAGGTTAAGCTTGGTGATGGGAACAATAAGTTCTTCTTTAATACTGTTAAACAAAAGCAAGGAACAAATAGAATTGACTCAATTCTCAATGGCAATGATGAAATCTTTAAAGACCTTGTCCACATGGAGCAAGAATTTGTTCAATTCTACACAGGCCTGATGGATGGGTACTGCAACTAGATGTTTGCCTGGTATTGATCTTAATATTGTTAACGAGGGTAAACAACTGTCTGTTATAGCTTGCTCCTCTCTTATTGCTGAAGTTACTGAGATGGAAATTGACATTGCTTTGGCTAGTATTGATGATAGCAAAGCTCCTTGTATTGATGGCTTTAATAGCTATTTCTTTAAAAAAGCTTGGCAAATAGTCAAACATGATATGTATGCTGCTGTTAGGTACTTTTTCCATACACTGGAGGTGGCTTATCAGTGGAATTGTACTATAATCACTTTGGTGCCTAAGATTATGCAACCTTCTTATGCAAAGGGTTTTACACCAATTGCTTGCTGTACAGTCCTATACAAAATAATCTCCAAGATTCTCACTACTAGGCTTGCTGTAGTGGTTGGAGAGGTTGTTAATGATGCTCAAGCTAGGTTTATTCCAGGGAAACTTATAGGAGATAATATTTTGCTAGCCACTGAGCTTATCAAAAGATATTACTAGAAGGATGTAACACCTAGATGCATGCTGAAAATTGATTTGAGGAAGGCTTATGATTCTGTTGAGTGAAGTTTTCTTCAAACTGTGATGTTAGAGCTTACATTTCCTAATAGGTTTGTTGGTTGGGTGATGAGTTGTCTGTGAATTGTGTCTTTTTATCTTTTGCTGAATGGGATTCCTTCTAAACCCTTTCAAGCAAAAAAAGGTTTAAGGCAAGGTGACCCTATGTCTCCTTTCTTATTTGCTATAGGAATGGAGTACCTGTCCATATACCTTATTGAGCTTCAAGTTATTCCAGATTTTAACTTTCACCCTAGGTGTTAGAATCTAGGGCTTACTCATTTAATGTTTGCTGATGATATACTAATTTTTGCTAGGGCTGATGTGCCCTCTTTAAGGTTGCTTTTAGGAGCTTTCTCCAAATTTTCTCAAGCCTCAGGTTTATCTGCCAATCTTGAGAATAGTGAGATCTATTTTCGGGGAGTTCCTAGGCAAGACCAAAACCTTATTCAGGCTTCTCTACGCTTTGCTTTAGGGGTTATTCCTTTCAAATACCTAGGGGTTCCTCTATCCTCTAACAAGCTGACATTGGCTCAGTGCAAGCCTTCGGTGAATAAGGTTACAGCTACAATTCAAGGGTGGACTGCTAAGTATCTATCTTATGCAGGGAGGCTTCAATTAATTAAAAGTGTTCTATTTGGGGTTCAGACCTATTGGAGCCAAATTTTTGTCCTTCCTAAAACAGTGATCAAAGACATTGATACCGGATTCAGGGCTTTCCTTTGGACTTGCAATGCTATCCCATCAAAGAAAAACCTGGTTACTTGGGATCAGGTTTGTCTCCCTAAAGTTAATGGGAGGTGGAGTGTTATCTCCTTGGCTGATTGGAATGCTGCTGCTATAGCTAAACTGTTGTGGGATCTGGCTCATAAGACTGATACTTTATGGGTAAAATGGGTGCATACCTACTATTTCAAGCATGTTAGTTGTTGGGAAGCTGCTGTCCCTAATTTTTGTTCTTGGGTTTTGAGGAAAATCATGTAATGTAGGGGATTGATTAACAACATTGGACGATGGGAGGCTATTGAGCATAAGGGAAGATTAAAATCAAGATTTCTATCTTTTGATTAGACCTCATCCTGTTAAAGTGGATAGGAGAAGAGTTATCTGTCATAATCCTGCCACTTCTAGCAGCCTTTTCATAAACTGGGTTGCTCACCATAATAGGCTAATGACTAGGGACATGCTTCATGTTTGGTTCCCTGGCTGTGATACTGTATGCCCCTTCTGCTCTTTCAGGTCAGAGAGTGTGAGTCACTTATTCTTTCAATGCCCCTACTCTGCTGCAATTTGGTCCCAGGCTTTGAAGGTAGTTGGGATTCATAGGGTCCCAATGCATTCGGAGCATGAGCTCAAGCTTGCTCAAAAATGCTGGCATGAGCTCAACAGAGGGTTCTGCTATTGTTGTTTGTTGAGTGTTGTTATGCTGATGTGTTTAGAGAGATTGTGTTTAGAGTTGCCTGTAAATGCACTGCTGCAGATCAGCATCTCTTGATCATAGGTTGAGCTCAACCTGTTGCTGCACATGATTGTCTTGGTTGGGGGTTGAACCCTTCATAGAAGGTGGCAATCCCTACTGATGTGGCACACCAAATCATACCACGTGTCAGCATAACACTGGGCCACGTGCCCACTAAAGTCCAGGTGGCACTACCACAAGGCAATGACTGGACCACCAAGGTGGCCTCCACACAGCCACGGGTCGTTTTAAGATTGGGCCATGTGTCCACAACATCTACTTAAAAGGAGAGAAACCTCTGCCACGTGTCGCAATCCTATTTGAGACTACAAGGTAGGACAAAAGGAGGAATTTGGGCCTCGAGACTTGAATGTAAAAGCCCATGAGGCTTGATCAAGTATCAACCAATTAGACGATGACAAATGTCATCGTCCTATTTGTTGGCCTCCAAACCTAAAGGCTATAAATACCCCTCAATATCACCATTTTGGGGGCATTCAACATTCAATTCAATCTTCATTCATTCTTACATCACACTAAGAGAGTTTCTCTCACTAGTTTCCCTCTCTAGATTACCAAATTGTTAATTATTGTTAATTTGCCTTAATCCTTAAACAAATACTTACTTAAGCATCGGAGGGGGAAAAAATCCTACGAGGATTTTATTCCCTTGTTTTGCAAGAATCAAGGTCCGTGCCGTCAGGAAGTGAACAAGCTAACACCTGTCCGTCTGAACTGTAGCCCTCTAGTTCCCTCTCCACGTATTCAGTTGAAGAGACAATACCAGGAACTCATTCAACATCATTTGGCGCTGTCTGTGGGGAGGGCACCTGAGGATGACTGGTGGTTCACATCCAACCGAGGATGAGACTCGGTACCTTGATCAATCCGGGAACTATGAAACCGGACAAGGAACTGGCTCTCCTAAGGGGAAAGCAACAGAGGATCAACCCATGACTATGGGTAAACTCAAGAGTATCTTGGAAGGTCTCAAAGAGTCCTTTACAGATACTCTACGGGAGCATTCCTCCAAGAGAACTCATGAGGAGGGTGATCCTCGACAGAGAAAACTTAAAGGAAAGATGTATCAGGAAGATCAAGGTGAAGGAAGATTAACTTTCCAAGAGAAAGTTGAAAAAATTAAGAAGGAAAGAACTCCATTGAAAGCTCATTGGGGTACACTCAGAAAGTATCCTGTCACTCCTAAGTATAAACCAAAACGGGAGGTGGCAAAAGGACAAACTGAAGTAAGCAGGACAAGATCTGATGCTAGAGAATTCATTGAATTCAAAACGTCATTAGCTCATGATGCTAGAGAGTATCTTGAGGCTAAGAGAACTTCGAGTAAGGATGCTAGAGATGTTACCAATGAAAAGAGGGCATCTAGCAGAGATGCAAGAGAATATTTGAACTCCAAACGAGCCCAGCTTGAATAGAGTCGCTCTGACTCGTCGGGTTCAACTGCAACCAAAGGGATGTCTAATTCACATCCATTCACTCTTGAATCAGATAAGCATGATGATGAAGAGAATACGAGATACAAGATTGAGAAGAAGAAAGCTGAGAAAGAGAAAATGATCCAATACTGGGAAAACAGGGTGAGACCCGAGGAGCTTTATATGGCCAAGCAGGTACCTAATGATCCTACGGGGATTATCAGGGATAAAGCGAGTTCTATGTCTAAGAATTGGACAACCCCATTTGCTGCATCAATCATGATGGCTCCTCGCCCAGTTAAGTTTAATATGCCTAATGTAGAGGCTTTTGATGGAACAACTGATCCAGAAGAACATTTGGCAACTTAGAAACACTTGATGCATTTTCAAGGTTTGGATGACCCAACTTGGTGCCGCTATTTCCCAGCAACACTTAAGGGAATAGCTCAGAAGTGGTTTAATAGTTTACCTAACCAATCCATCAACAGTTTCCATGAGTTGAGTACAACCTTTGTACATCATTTCATGGCTAACAAACGTGAGAAGAAGACGAGTATGCACTTAGCCAAGATCGTGCAAGGTGAGAAGGAATCATTAAGAAGTTACGTCAAAAGGTTTAATATTGAATCATTGCAGATACCTAACCTCTCTGAAGGAGTTGCCTTTGATAGCTTCTTTAGAGGGCTGCGTGATGGAACCTTTAAGTTTGATGTGGTCAGAAGGAATTGTAAAACCTTGGAGGGGATTCCGGAGGAGGCTGAATGCTTCATCCATGCTCAGGAGCTATGCGCTTCCACCCGCAAGGACAAGAAGAATGATCACGGATCAAAAAACAAAGATCAGAAGAGACATGCTACTTGGATGGCTGGCTCATCAAACAAGTCAAATGATCAAAACTGGAAGAGAAAGTCGAATAATGGGCCGAGAGTTGAATTCACTAAGGATATCCATTCAGTCTTTAAGGATATCCGAGGGAAAAAATTGACATTGATGATCCACCTCCATTGAGAAGTGCAAAAGAAGATCGAGATTCAAGTAAATACTGCTACTTTCACAAGGATGTGGGGCATCATACCAATGATTGCTTCAATCTTCGGAGAACCTTTGAAGCTGTTGATGCTAAAGGAAAGATTAGTCAACATTTAATGAAGTCCTCTGACAAGAGTGCCAAGCAGAAGTCAGACTCTAAAAATGAGGTGACAAAGGAGGGCTATGAGACGGAAGATGTTGTCTACGTAATCTCTGGGGGCTTTGTTGCTGGAGGTCCTACTATGAAGGGAAGTAAGGAATATGTGCGACGCCTAGTTCGGGAATCATCACCTGAAACTGGGGAGATGCTAAAATTAAATTTCCGGAAGTACTGATCAGTGACTGGGACCGGGGCAAAGTCCGAACACCTCATGATGATCCCTTGGTAATGGAGCTGAAAGTAACAAATATGAAGGTAAAGAGAATACTTGTTGAAACGGGAAGTTCATCTGATATAATCAGTTATAGTTGTTTGAGGAAGTTGAAGTATGATTCATCAAAGTTAGAACTAATCCACCATCCCATCATTAGGTTTGGAGGAGGAATTATCAATCCCTTGGGAACAGTGACTTTGCCGGTTCGAGTCGGAGATAAAGACTGTGCTCGAAACATGTTCGTCAAGTTCCTTGTAGTGAAAGAGCTACAGGCATACAATGTGATTCTTGGAAGGCCAACACTTAATGCTATCAGGGCATTTATTGTTACCCACCTCATGCTCATGAAGTATGAGTGTAACAATAGTACTGTGGGAACAATTCATGGAGACCAGCAACTGGCAAGAGAGTGTTATGTTACCACATTAAAAGTGGAAGCCTGGTCAAGTGAAAGTGGCGAACCAAGTAAGAAAAGAAAAGTAGAAGAAGCTCCCAAAGACCAAGTTAAGGATGTTCATAGCTTGAATCAAGCCTCAAGACCTCAACCTGGAGGTGAGCACGAAGATTTTGTGTTGGATGAGATGAAGCCTGATAGAACAGTCAAGATTGGACAAGCACCTGACGAACATGTTGGGGCAGATATAAGAGCCTTCCTTAGACAATACAAAGATGTTTTTGCATTGGAAGTTGAAGAAATGCCGGGGATTGATCCGGAAGTGGCTGTTGACAAGCTCAATGTTAAGCCTGAATTGAAGCCTGCCAGGAAAAAGAAAAGAAATCTTGGTGAAGTTCGTAACAAACCTGCAGATGAAGAGGTAAAAAAGCTATTGGAAGCCGGATTCATTCGTCCATGCCAATATCCTATTCCGGCTTTCATCAAATTCCTCTATGGGAGGAAGATAAGGAAAAAACAGCGTTTGTTACGGAAACAGGCATGTACTGTTATACAAGAATGCCCTTCGGTTTGAAGAATGCTCCAGCTACCTTCCAGAGACTACATAATGAAGTATTCAAGAAACAATTAGGAAGGAATATGGAAGCATACATTGAAGACATGATCGTAAAAAGTAAGGAAGCCAAGGATCATGTAGCCGATTTAAAGGAAACTTTTGAAACTTTGAGGAAGTATAAGATGAGGTTGAATCAGAAGAAGTGTGTTTTTGGTGTCACCTCAGGCAACTTCCTAGGGTTTCTTGTTGATGAAAGGGGGATTGAAGTCAATCCAGACAAGGTCAAGGCCGTGTTGGATATGACTTCTCCCCGAAGTGTTAAAGAAGTGCAGAAGTTAACTGGGTGCTTAGCAGCCTTGGGAAGGTTCCTGTCAAGGGCAGGAGATAAGTGTCACTTCTTATTTGATACGATCAAGAAGAAAGCCAACAAATTTGAATGGACTCAATCAGCTGAGGAAGCCTTTATTAAATTAAAGGGTCATCTCCATTCTCTTCCCAAGCTGGTAAGCCCCAAGGAAAAAGAAATTTTGTATATGTACCTTGCTATATCAGAATATGCACTCTCAGCTGTTTTGTTGGCTGAGAGGGACGGAGTTCAACATCCGGTTTATTTTGTCAGCCATATTCTCCAGAAAGCCGAACTGAGATATGCTACGATTGAGAAGTTTGGATTAGCATTGTTTTTAGCAAGCAGAAAACTGATGCCCTGCTTCTTGTCCCACCAAATCATTGTTTACACAGATCAGCCGCTTAAGTCATGCCTAACTAAAGAATCTTCTGGTAGGATGCTTAAGTGAGCTTTCGAGTTGGTTTCATTTGAGATTTTGTATGAGCCTAGGAAAGCGATTAAGGGACAAGCGTTTGCCGACTTCATTGTTGAAATGACCAGGCCTTAGATTGAGAAGCCAAGTATTGACTACTGGACACTACATGTTGATAGATCATCCACCCAAAATCGGTGTGGAGTGGGAATCATATGCATATCTCCTGAGGGAGATTTGTACGAGTATGCAATGAGGTTCAAATTTAAAACTTCGAACAATGAAGCTGAGTATGAGGCCTTAATTGCAGGAATTAAGATGTGTAAAGCTGCTGGTACTAGGAAGATAGAGGCTATGTCTGATTCACAACTGATTGTGAGTCAATACTTGAGAGACTATGAAGCCCGCCATGAGGGCATGAGCAAGTATTTGCAAATGTTGCAAGAAGGGAAGTTAAAGATCTCAAAAGTTTTGAGTTAATGCATGTTCTCCGATCCGAGAACAATCAGGCTGACACCCTATCCAAGTTAGCTAGTTCGGCTATAGGAGACTCACCCCGAACTGTGTTTTGGGAAGTTAAGGAAAAGAAGAGTATTGACAAGGAAAGAGATGTAAACTTCATTAGCAGGGGAAGTACCTGGATGGATGAAATTATCGCTTATAAACCAAACCTTGCCAGCTGATGCACGACAAGCTAAGTATGTCAAGGCAAGAGATGCGTGGTTTGTGCTATGGCAAGGGAAATTATACAAGAAATCGTTCACTCATCCACTATTGAAGTGCATCACACCCGAGCAAGATAAAGAAGTTTTGGAAGACATTCATGAGGGGTTTTGTGGGTCTCATATAGGGGGACAAGCCTTAGCTGAAAAGGCACTTCGCACAGGGTATTACTGGCCGTCACTGAGGCAAGATGCTATGAATTACGTCAAGAAGTGTAAGAAATGTAAGTTGTATGTATATTTGCACCACCAACCAACTAATGTTTCAAGTCCAATTATCAGTCCACTTCCTTTTGCCAAGTGGGGCATGGACATCCTTGGTCCATACCTTTAGGCCTCGGGGAAAAGAAAGTATGTGTTGGTAGCTGTGGACTACTTCACAAAATGGGTGGGGGCAGAGCCGATGAAGAATATCAAACACTCGGATGTACAGTGGTTTATATGGAAGAACCTCATCACACGATTTGGAGTTCCGCAATCTATTGTGTTTGATAACGGTCTGAAGTTCGAGACACCACAATTGAGAAAATGGTTAGAAGATCAGGGCATCTCTGCTAACTTCGCTTCCGTAGGCTATCCTTAGGCCAATGGACAAGTTGAAGCTTTCAATAAGATAATCGGTGATGGACTGAGGAAGAAGCTTGAGAAGGCTAAAGGATTATGGGTCGATGAGTTATACAATGTTTTATGGTCGATAAGGACCACCGTCAAGAACTCAACTGGAGAAACTCCCTTCATGTTAGTGTACGGAGCTGAAGTTGTTCTTCCCATCGAAATTTGTGAACCTACTCTCAAAGTGATGCTGTATAATGAAGATGCGAATTGGGAATTGATGAAAGCTGCTCTTGATACCTTACCTGAGGTGAGAGGTAATGCCTTGCTTAGACAGCAACTGTATAAGCTTCGGATGGCTAGAGAACATAATAAAAGGGTTAACAATAGGCCCATGAAGCTTGGAGATCTAGTTTTGACGAAAATGGAAGCCATAGGAAGGGAAAATCAGCAAGGCAAGTTAACTCCGAATTGGGAAGGTCCCTACGAGATTGTTGAAATTGTTCGAGATGGTACTTATCGACTCACGAGTTTGGATGGTTATCAACTGCCACGGACTTGGAATGTTAATAATATAAAGAGGTATTATATGTAATCTTGATTTACGGAATCAGATGAATAGGCTACGGCCATATAAATAAGGTCCAAGTTGATCTTTTTATTAGAAACTGGAGTTTACATTTGTATTAAAATTGGCTACCGGCCATAATTAATGAAAACTCTATTTCTGCATGTGTGATTGCATGTGTGATAATTTAGCTTATTACATTTTATTTTGCTTATTAAGCAAGGCTAGGGTAAGACCCTAGAGCCCTGGTGAATCTTATGAATTCTCATCAGGGCAAGACTAGAGAAAGATCCCAAAGTCATACTTTGTTACTTAAGCAAAAAGAGACTTAAGACAAAGGAAGTAAGACTAAGGGTCTTACAATTAGACCAAGTGTCTTAAAAGTGGAACTAAGGGTCTTAAAATTAGACCAAGTGTCTTAAAAATGTGACTAAAAGTCCTTGAAAATGCTAAGGTCATGAAGATTAAAAAGCTATAATACTTGCTTCGATCCCTTAAGTTTAAGGGCAAACAATAGTAGGACTTCTAGTAAACTTAGGGATCTCAGCAAAAGGCTGATCCTGGTTAACTTGAAGCTTAATTTGGGGGAAAGAGGGTTAGTTATGAGCTTCCTAAGGGAAGACATAATTAAAGTTCCTAAGATCCCATGGGGAACCTTGAGAAGGCAAACTAAGAGTTCGTATTTTTTAAACCTGTGATGCAAGATCCCATTGCCTGGGGAACCTTGAGAAGATGAACCAAGAGTTGATATTCTTGTGTAAAGAAATCAAGCTTCAAGATTTAAAGAGTTAGAACAAGGATCACATTAAAAGAAATTTAAAATCAAATATTACAAGAAACATTTAAAAGTGTTCCTATTCAAATCACTGTTCCAATCATTCTAATATTGTTCAAAGAAATTATAATTGTTCAAAGAAAACTAAACAGTCATTAAAATTTTGAAGAGCATCAGCCTTGATGTTTGTCATTATGAACTTCTGAAGCCTCTTTGCTATTCTCTTCTTCTTCTTGCTTCTCCTTCTCAAAACTCTCCTCTTCTTCATCTTCACTCCCTTCTTGAACTTCTTCTTCTGAATAATCAAAGGAAGGAGGCGTAGTTGCTTCAACTTGTTTTTTGATATGACCATGTTGACATAGTTCAATATTATTTCAAAGGAGTTAAAGGCTAGATATTCCTCTAACCCCATTCCCCAAGCTTCCAAGCACATCTCTCTAAGGAAAGCTTGGCCCTCCATGTACTTCTCAATAGCAGTGGTTGAGATCTTTTGTTCAGTCTCCTCCTTTTCATTTTTCAGCTTCTCCTTCTCCTCCTCAGCTTCCGCTTCAGCTCATCCACTTCCTCTCTGAGTCTTTTGGCCTTTTCCTTGGCATCCTTGGCGTCTTTTTCAGTGTGGCCTTGGTTAGCAATGACAGCAGCAGCTAGTTCCATGCTCCTCTCCAAGACTACTTAATAGTCTTCCTTGGTTTTGTGGAGATCTCTGGAGAGAACATTCATTGCATGCTGCCACTTGGCCTCAATCTTGTTTGTTTGAGCCACTACATAGGTACCAGCTTGCTCATAGAATTGCATGCATTTTTTTTTGTTTTCAGCCTTCATGAAGCCATAGAGTTTGGCCAAGTGTTCCAGTCGGAACATAGACTACAAGAGAAGGGGAACAAAGAGTTAGTTGATAAAATAATAATAATGGGAAGAGAATAAAAAAGAAAACAGTTGTTGGAAGCATACCTCAGAGAAGTTATTGAAGATGGGAAGAAGATGGCCTCTGACAGATCCCTTGAGTGAATCTTTGTACTCAAGTTCTCCACAGCTTAAGATCTCCCTAATCAAACCCCTTTTGTAGTTGGAGTCAAATTTTTTGCTGGTTTAAGGGAGATCCTCCTCGTCATCAAGGAAGTTGGGGGATTCAGCCTCATCTGTTATGGGAACCGGTAAACTTATGCCATTAGGGTTCCTAGGAGAGTTAATGGTATCTGAAGATGAGCATATAGTTTGACATAATCTATGACTAAACTTACTCCCAGAAGCTCTAGCCTGTGCCTTAACACTTTCGGGGATGTTTCTCTCAACATATTTGGAGAGACTAATAACAAGGTCCTCATCAGGAGGAGAAGAAGGAGTTTCAGAAGCGCCAACAGATTGGGAAGCAGGCATTGTGTTGAGGGGAGTGGCAGAAATGCTTTCCTTCTGGAGAATGGTTAAGGCAGTCAAAGGATCAACCAACCCATTGTCACACTCCAAGGGGTTATCTTGCTCAGCCGGAGGAGTTCTGTTCCTCACCCCTATCACGAAATCACTCTTCTCAATCACAAAGACACTCTTCCCAGAAAGGGAGGAAGTATGGGGACTTGACTCGGTAATCTCAATCGGAGTAGCAACAGCTTTGGAGGAAGCACCCTTTCTTTTGCTCTTCTTTGAGCTTGTACCCTGTGCTTCTGGTACTTCCTCCTTCTTCCTCTTATGGGAGGGTTTTGGCTTCCTCCCAGAAGGCTTGCTTGTCTCCTGAAAAATAACAGTGTTAGAAGAGTATAAAGTAATATTCAACAGATCCTACTAAGATGAACAACTTTCAGAGCAAAACCAATAACTTCCCATTTTGTGTACATCCTAGTTTACCGACTTGAACGTACATTGACACAAAGTGGGGAAGCCATTGCTTACAACTTCCTAGAAGGAGACATTAAACAATACTTCCACTCTTGTGCCTACCCAGTTTCAACTTGCAACTTCCGAAGCCTAAGTTTCCTAGTTTGCTGAGTTGAACGTAGAATGACACAAAAGAGGGAAGTTGAATTAATACTTCCTAAGGGGAAGTGACATACTAAATCTTCCTAAGGGGAAGTAATGAATTAATGCTTGCTAAATGGAAGTACTAAATTAAAACTTCCTAAGGGGAAGTAATGAATTGATACTTCCTAATAGGAAGTGTCATATTTAATCTTCCTGAGGGGAATTGGTGAACTAATACTTCCTAAGGGAAAGTAGGAACCTAAAGCTTCCTAAGGGAAGTAAAAGGGACTTCCCCTCCTTATGCCATTGTACGTTCAACCTAACAAACAAGGAAGTCAAAGACTTCCCACTTTGACGAGTTGAACGCACATGGACACGATGAGGGGAACTCTAAAAGTTACTTAAACATCCTAAGGGAAGAGACTTCCTATGAAAGGAAGTCAAAACATACTTCCTAAGGGGAAGTATGATGTTAAAAGCTTCCAAAGGGGAAGTACAAAGAATTCCCCCTTTAGTGCCATTTTACGTTCAACCCGACAAATAAGGAAGTCAAAGACTTCCCACTTTGCCGAGTTGAACGCACATGGACACAAAGGGGGGAACTTTAATGTTATTTAAACTTCCTAAGGGAAGAGACTTCCTATGAAAGGAAGTCTAAACATACTTCCTAAGGGGAAGTATGCTGTTAAAAGCTTCCTAAGGAGAAGTAAAAAGGACTTCCCCTCCTTCTGCCATTCTACGTTCAACCCGGCAAACATGGAAGTCAAAGACTTCCCACTTTGCCGAGTTGAACGCACATGGACACAAAGGAGGGAAGTCTAAAAAAATTTCTAACTTCCTAAGAAAGGAAGTCTAAACATACCTAAGGGGAATTATGATGTTAAATGTTTCATAAAGGGAAATAAAAAGACTTCCCCTCTTTATACCATTGTACGTTCAACTCGGCAAGCAAGGAAGTCAAAGACTTCCCACTTTGCCGAGCTGAACGCATATGGATGCAAAGGAGGGAAGCCTAAAAATTCTAACTTCCTAAGGGAAGAGACTTCCTATAAAAGGAAGCCTAAACATACTTCCTAAGGGGAAGTATGAATTTAAAAGCTTCCTAAGGGGAAGTAAAAAGACTTCCCCTCTTTGTGCCAATATGATAAAATATATATATATATATATATATATATAACTAAAATGCAAGTCTTAGTTTTGCATAAATGTAAAATACTTGAGTCTTCACCTTCTTTGAGGAAGTATCCTCCCCCATCTTTTGAGAAACTTGCTTCCAGAACTCTTTTTGATTCATACTTCCTTTTTTGAATGGAGGAAGGTCAGCAAGAGCTTCTTCTGCAAAAAGAAAGAATACTTGGTTATATAAGTGGAGAAAGAAACATAAGTTCAGTATCAAATGATAAAGCAAAAATTACCCTGGTTATACTCATCCCCATAAATTACACCAGCAGCAACAAGGAAGTTGCGATCTAAGAAGAATTCGCTAAAGGGGATCCAGTTGTAGGGAACTGTCAGAAATTGTTTCTTGATCTCCACTGTGGTAGATCTGAAATATTCTAAGNTTCTAAGTTTTGTTGGTCATTATCACTCAATCTAAGAAGCTCAAAGGATCTTCCTAGGCACTTTGGAAAAGGATTCCATATTTTCAACACTTTTACCAATTTTTTTTCATGGGACTTCACAAACACAAAATGGTTCCTCTAGTTGGGAACCTTGTTGGCTTTTTCTACACAAGTGAGGAAGCCCTCACTGTTTTTCAGATAGAACCACCCACGTTTGCAGTGGGAGGCCTTTGAGAGATGGTGAAGATGAAGGAAGACCTTAGAAGAAGCTTTCACACCTCTAAGGCCACAAGAAGTCACATAAGACATTATGTGAACCCAAGAATTGGGAGTAAGTTGACATAGGCCAATGTCATATTTTTTGAAGAGATTAAAAATGAATAAGGAAGTGGGAAACCTAAGTCCTAGGTCAATAAATTCAGTATAAAAAGGGAAGCAGTCTTCCGGGGTATCCAGAATGGTATCCCCCTTGTTAGGGATGATCAGCTCAAAATACTCATTATTAAAAATCAAGTCACTACTTAGTTTATCCTTATTTACACCATCTACATATTCATTAAAGATGACTACATCATTAGCACCAAGATAGGCACCTCTCTTCTTCTTAGGCTTAGAAGTGGTAGCCTCAGAAGCCTCTCTCTTTCTAGTAGGAACCTCCCTTACTTCCTCCTCAGGAGCTTCCTGTATAGCTTCAGCATCCTCTCTTCCCTCAACCTAGGGAGTATGATCTTGCTGATCAAGAGGATTCACATCTGAAACTTCCGATGTTGGAACTCTCAAATTATCAGTATCTTTATAGGCAGTTTGCTTAACTCTTGCCATTGCAACTTCCTGCACAGGAAGAGAAGGAAGTAGGAAAGACCCAGACAATAAGTGATCAGGAACAACAGAAGATTGAGTTCCAACAGAAGAAGTAGTACGAGGAGAAGGAAGTAATTTAATAGAGTTCTCATTATTATTTGGGGAAGAAGAGGATGAAGAAGCCATTGGAAAATAAAGACAAAGAAGTAAAGGAAAAACAAGAAAGAAAAAGAATTCAGGTAAATACCTGAAAAAGAGAAGAAAACTAGAATCTATTGTTCACACCGCAAATCGCCGCAACAATTCGCCGGAAATCGCAGTACAGGTCGCCGGAAATCGCCTCTGAAGCTTCTTGGGAATTTGAGAGAAATCTTGAGAACTTTAATAGAGAGTAAGTGAAATAAAATGATTGAAAATGATTGGTTCACAATCATTTTCAATCATCCTGTATATATAGAAATTTGAAGGGGCACAAGAGTACATTCCCCCTTCAAATTTGAATTTCCCCCCAAAAAATCAAAAGGGGTGGTTGGGGAATTAATAAATGCTAAGGATGGGTAAAAAATAACTTCTGAAAGGGAAAGAGACGTCAGTTGGGGCACGGATTATGGATCCAAACACCCAACTGAGGGGCAAATGATGTGGCACGCCAAATCATACCACGTGTTAGCACAATACTGGGCCACGTGTCCACTAAAGTCCAGGTGGCACTGCCACATGCCAATGACTGGACCACCAAGGTGGGCTCCACACGGCCACGTGTCGTTGTAAGATTGGGCCATGTGTCCACAACAACTACTTAAAAGGAGAGAAACCTCTGCCACGTGTCGCAATCCTATGTGAGGCTACAAGGTAGGACAAAAGGAGGAATTTGGGCCTTGAGGCTGGAATGTAAAAGCCTATGAGGCTTGATCAAGTATCAACTAATTAGACGATGACAAATGTCATCGTCCTATTTGTTGGCCTCCAAACCTAAAGGCTATAAATACCCCTCAAAATCACCAATTTGGGGGCATTCAACAATCAATTCAATCTTCATTCATTCTTACATCACACTAAGAGAATTTGTCTCACTAGTTTCCCTCTCTAGATTACCAAATTGTAAATTATTGTTAATTTGCCTTAATCCTTATACAAATACTTATTTAAGCATCAGAGAGGGAAAAAATCCTACGAGAATTTTATCCCCTTGTTTTGCAGGAATCAAGGTCCGTGCCGTCAGGAAGTGAACAAGCTAACACTTGTCCGTCCGAAATGTAGCCCTCTAGTTCCCTCTTTACGTATTCAGTTGAAGAGACCCTACAAGGAGCTCATTCAACATCACCTACCACTTTGATGCTTTTGCAACGAGGTGTTTGTGGTAGGCCTTTTGGCTTTTGGTTTTTGTATTCCTTTCCGTTTGGTTAATAATATTTTATTTACAAAAAAAGGATATGGAGGCATTACTTGTATAGAGAAATGTGTAGGATATACACGGACCACAAAAGTTTAAAGTACTTTTTTACTCAAAAAGATTTAAACAAGAGACAGAGGAGATGGATTGAGTTGATCAAGGATTACGATTTAGACATCCAATACCATGAAGCGAAGGCAAATGTGGTAGTGGATGCTTTAAGTTGTAAAACGAAACATGGAGTACTTTAGTGGTCGCTTATGAACTATGTAGAGACATGGAGAGAATGAACTTGGAGATAGTAAAAGAGGGAGAGTGGGAAGGAATACTTAGTAATCTTACTATCCAACTAATAGTATTTGAGTAGATTAAAAAGAACCAGGAGGGAGATGTGAAATGGGATAGAATAAAGGGAAAATTGAAAGCAGGAAAGGCTATGGACTTCAAGATCCATGATGATATGATGGAAGCTTAAGATATAAAGAAAGGTGGTGTGTACCATAGAAGCGCAAAGATCTGAAACGGAGAATCATTGAGGAAGGTCATAATACACCGTATTCAGTGCATCCTGGAGGCGATAAGGTGTATAAGGATTTGAAGAAGGTGTATCGGTGGCCTATGATGAAAAGGGAACGGCTGAATTTTTGAGTAAGTGTCTTACTTGTCAAAAAGTGAATTTGAGCATAAAAGAGGACAAGCAGAAGTCCAACCCGTTGACATACCAGGATGGAAATGGGATTGCATATCAATGGACTTTGTAACTTGCTTGCCCAAGTTGAGGAATAAAAACGATATCATATGGGTCGTGGTGGATAGACTTTCCAAGTCAGCGGTGTTTATACCAATGAAGGAGACATGAAGGATGGAACAACTTGCAAAGGCTTACATAAAGCATGTTGTGAGGCTACGTGGAGTTCCAAAGGATACCGTATCAGATAGGGATTCTAGTTTTCTTTCGAAATTCTAGAGAACTGTCCAGGAGAACTTTTGTAAAACGTGGAAAATGAGTATAGCTTTCCATCCAACAACCGATGGACAAACGGAGAGAACCATACAAACTTTGGAAGATATGCTAAGAGCTTGTATCATGGACTTTCAAGGGAATTGGGAGAATCATTTAGATCTTATTGAGTTTTCATATAACAATAGCTACCGTGCAAGTATTGGCATGGCACCTTTTGAGGCCCTGTATGGAAGGAGATGCAAAAATCCCTTATGTGGAAGTGACATAAGTGAGACAGTGATTCTAGGACCTCAATTGATTGAAGAAACCACCGATAAGGTAAGGGAATAAGAGATAAGATTCAAGTGGCGCAAGATAGATAAAAGTCTTATGCGGACCAAAAACGCCAAGAAGTTGTGTTTGAAGTTGGTGATAAGGTGCTACTTAAGGTATCACCGATGAAAGGTGTAATGTGGTTCGGGAAGGAGGAGAAACTAAGCCCAAAATATATTGGATATTGGATACTATGAGATTGATGTGAATGTTGATAAAAGAAATCGTCACTCACAAATATAGAAGCTTAGTTAGGTTTTCTCTAAAGCTAAGCACCAAGAAAATCGATCTAAGTCGAATAATTTTATGAATTGATTAAAGCTATGCACCCACAATCCCAAAAATTATCCTCACAAGAGTCTAAAGCCTAAGCACCAACTCTTTCAAGATGTTCGAAGATTCCCTCACACTCAAAAATTTTCACACCTTTGGTTTTTTTTTTTTTTTTTGTTTGTTTTGTAGAAAACAAATGAAACTTAAACAATCAATGTTTATTGAATTCACTAATCTGCATTTTTACAAGCTAATGTTGAGATTATTTATAGTCATAATCATCAACAAAATCCGAACTAAACTATGTTAAAAATACACGCATAACATAGGTAAATTCACCCTAACCTAGTGACTCATCGATAACTCACAAGATAAGAACGCTACACATCACTGCATGTCGTGCAACTTGCTAAAATATCCTAACAAACTCTATCTATTCAGAAAAATATCCTAACAAACTTATTCTTACCTTGATAATCAAGATAATCAAAAAATTACAACCAGATTTACACAACAACAACATTTACACAAATCCCCCAAAAATCATCCAAATTGACGCAAGCCTTGTTCGTCCAAATTTGAACAATTTTTGCGGTTTTATCTCAAATATTCAAGAAACCTTTCAAGATTCAATATTTTAATCAAGAAACTTTCAAGAAGCCATTCTCCAGGTGTATAAGGTTGTAAATGATGATTTAGACACTTCAAGAATTAAAAGACTCAATGCCTAAAAATGAGAAAACCCCATCAAGTGAAGTGGGAAAAACTCATAGGCAAAATCATCATATTCCTCTAATTCCACCATTCTTTCCTTTGCTTCAATGATCAAGTAAAATGAAGTGAATTCAATACCATTAGAAGGGAAGGGTAATGTGGTAGCGGATGCTCTGAGTCGTAAAATGAAGCATGGAGTGAATTCTCTAGTGGTCACTGACGAACTGTGTAAAGACATCGAAAGAATGAACTTGGAAATGGTGAAAGAGGGATCATTAGAAGGAATACTATGTAACCTTAGTATCCAACCAACAGTGTTTGAGAATATCAAGGAGAACCAGTATGTAGATGTGAAACTAGATAGAATAAAGGGAAAATTAAAGGCAAGAAAGGCTATAGACGTCAAAATCCATGAAGATGGAAGTTTTATGGACAAAGGAAGGTGGTGTGTACCGCAGAAATGCGAAGACTTGAAAAGGAAGATTATAGAGGAAGGTCATAATACACCATACTCAGTTTACCCCAGAAGTGATAAAGTTTATAAGGATTGGAAGAAGGTGTATTGATGGCCCAGAATGAGGAGGGAAGTAGCTGAATTCGTGAGTAAGTGTCTTACTTGTCAAAAGGTAAAATTTGAGCATAAAAGGCCACCAGGAGAGGTTCAACCACTTAAAATACCAAGGTGGACGTGGAATTCATATTAATGGATTTTGTAACTTGCTTGCCAAAGTCAAGGAATCAAAATAAAACCATATGGGTTGAGTGGATAGATAACAAAGAAATAACCGGAGCAAAAAGTACCCACAAATAAATAAATAATTTTTTTTCGCTTTTTTGATGCTAAAATGACTCATTACATGTTACATATTCAATGTGTGTAAGCTTGCACTCAGCAATCCAATTTTGCACAAAGTAGCCTATAAAATCTCAACTACTCAAAAACACAACCAAACAAACCTATACAAAGGAAACAAAAAGACCAAAAAACTATAGAACAAGAACTTTCATTGATTTCCCTTCTTTTCATATAAAATCTAACTAATATGTTTTTTTCAAACTCTTTTTTTCAGTAAAACTCTTTCATTTTCTGGAAGACTGCCTGTAATAACACCTCAATTTGTCCCACTTCAATCAAGTTGCCAATGCAAACAAAAGATACCAAAGCATGCACAAATGAGAAGCTACCCAAAATTGCAAAGTAATGTTTTATTCCAAAAGATGGTGTAATATAAAAATTCAAAAGCAAAATACATAAGTAAAAGTATCCATTAAGGTTGTTCTCATGATACAAGTTTGCAAACATTACTGACTTGGTAATCCAGGTTACATGGTGCTACCCCCACTTAAAACAATATGCTGATATAGTTGCAAAAAAGAATGTATATATCAGTAGTAGACTTCAACAATCAACATTAAAAAGCATAAAATAAAAATTAGAAGGATGAATGCTTATCTATGGTTTTTGATACAAAGATGACGAATCGATTCATCCAGTCCTTTTCACCAAATGATACCCATCACAGAAACAAAATGCACTCCACTTTTCCAGCATGGCGACACTAGAGTTGTATTTGCGACAAAACAAACATGTAGCAAACAGTTCTGGACTTCTAGTTTTCAGTTTCATGTCAAAGAACCCTAATTCAGACATGCATCTATTTGAGCATATTTCCCAGCACCTAATGAGTTAAATTCTTCAGAAAAACTTTTTATTTAACAGCAAGCAATTTTGATTAGTTTATGGTTAGTGGATGACCAGTAAATAAAATATTAGTTTCTGGTTAGTGGATGACCAGTGATAAGAAATGGAGAGCGTACCTAGATTCTATAACAACCCAAGAGTAAAGAACAAGCGGTATTTAATACAAAACTTACCATCATGCGGTTATCAATATCCATCTCATGGATGCAGTGAAATACCATATCAGCCAAACCATCACCTTCTACATCTATAAGCTCCTGCAACAGCAAATATAAAATTAAGCAACAAGAAAAAAGAGCGCATGATTTCTCTTTCTTCTCTTCACGTTCGGTATTAGTCTTGCATTGCTTTAAACGGTTGAGGACTCGAACTTTTAGCTGTTAATAATATTTATCACACATCAAGATGAAACTTGTTAACATGGATTTAACTAGAGTGATACACATTTTTAATCTCAATATTTTGTATCTAAGAACAGAAAACAAAAATGAGAAGAAATGGTGGTTTACAGTAAGTAGCTAAAATTCCAGGCGAGTGATGTACATCAAAGCGTTATTTTGGGATAAATGGAAGGCTGTTTACAGGAGTGAAAAGTGCCTCAGGAGCCTAGAAACGTTTAGTGCCAACTGATATTCTCGCTTGTAATCATAACTACGCCAAACTATAGACAGTCTTAGATGAGATGCAAATAAGTTCAACATGTTTCTTCTAACAAATGTATCATGTCCTTATGTAGCACAGTTTTTCTTGTTTCTTAAATGATCATATGCAAATGTAAGATATTGTAAGATAGGCAAATGCACCAAACTATACGTAAGATATCCTGACCTATAGACAATCTCCATTAACAAATGCACCAAAC
The DNA here is from genome assembly GCA_016808085.1 of Suaeda aralocaspica. Classification (NCBI taxonomy): domain Eukaryota; kingdom Viridiplantae; phylum Streptophyta; class Magnoliopsida; order Caryophyllales; family Amaranthaceae; genus Suaeda; species Suaeda aralocaspica. Next base: position 265,705 of record PYUH01000418.1, on the reverse strand, counting down.
TATATGCAAATGTTTCTTCTAACTATAAACAGTCTTAGATGAGATGCAATTGTAGGATATTGTAAAGTAAACTTACAAGAGAAAATAAGACCGCTCTAAATGTTCTTCCATTAACAGTTGCAGTCATTAGGTAACTTGAATCAAAGCAGTCGTCCACTGTTCCATGCACGTCTACTCCAATCAAAGGAGAAAATGACACTGCTAATGTTAGTCTTCCAACAAGCCCCAAGTATAAGCATTTTTACTCACCGAAACTTCGGACTCACCATATAAACATTCCTTACTGATATCAACAACGAAAATATTAGTACACAGATTAAACAAAATTCAATATTAGCCTCTAAACTGTGAACTTACAACACCGAAAGAGAACTCACAATTGCATCAACTCGAACACTATGAGGCAAAAACAACGAATCATCGGTTAGCAATAGCCATACTTCTCCATCCAACTCAACAACCATACCTTGCATATAAACACCTCTCACAAAACCAACATACATTCCTAATTCCCCAAACCCAAAAACACGCAAACAAAACAAGAATCAAACCAAACCAAAATTGAATGAACCAATACCATACTAATAGTTCATTCAGTGAATGAATCAACCCTCACAGGTCATTCAATCAAACACAAAAACAAGATCCAAAACCCAAACCCAGAACCCTAAACACGCATAACTAACCTAAACCCTCAAAACAAACAACAATTGAAAATTTAGAACGAAAAATTGAAACTCAAAAAAGCAAAAATATAATTCTTAACTTCCCAGTTTTGAGTTGAAGACATTATTTCATTATTTCGTCACAATAGCCAAGCCAGTTCTATCACATGTCATCTTCTCAGATTCTATAAGTTACAAGCTCACAAGATTACAGAAGGAAAGGGATTTCATGAGAAATTTTGGTCCATAAACAAAATCAAAAACCTTGTTCTGCACTAGTTTTATGTACGTGGTTTCATTCAACAAGTTTCGATTAAAAATCGTGGGTAGAAGGTTTTACGACAAACTATGTGATATTGTGATATTAACATAACTTCCCCACTTATCAACAGCTAAAGGCATGTGTCAAATCCACAACACCTTAAAACTACAAAAAAAAAAAAAAAAAAAAAAAACAGAGAAAATCTCAGGAAAACCCACAAAAATCTACCAAAAAAATTCACCATCGCCATTCTTGCCACCAAAGTAGATGACACCACCATTAGATCTAAAAAGAACAAATCAAAACAAAATCATAAAAAGAACACCTTTAACCTGAAACACTAACTGACATTGAATCAGATCTAAAAAATTGAAATCACCGGTTTTTCGAGGGTGAGGGGGGCATTTAGGGTTTTCGAGGGTGACGTTTAGGGTTTTTCGAGTGTGAGGGGGAGGCATTTAGGGTTTTTCGAGGGTGAGGGGAAGGCGTTTATGGTTTTTCGAGGGTGTGGGTGAGGCGTTTAGGGTTTGGGAAATAGTTTTTGGTGGTGAGGAGCAGCATGATGGAGGGATGAAGATGATGAGGAGGAGGAGAAGGAGATTATGTTGAAGATGAGAGAGAAAGAAAGAGAATGAGGCGGGAGGATTTCGGTAGAGAGAGAGAAAGAGCTGAGAAAGAGGAGTTAAGTTAAGATAAAGAGAGAATAAGGGATGAGTTGGTTATGCAGTAGTAGTTTTCTTTTTAAAAAAAATCAAATACTTTTTGCTCCGGCCAAAACNTTAAAAAAATTAAATACTTTTTGCTCCGGCCAAAACAAACGGAGCAAAAAGTTAAACAACCGGAGTAAATAGCAGCAAATAGTTTTTTGCTCCGGCCTCAATTTTAACCGGAGCAAAAAGTGAACTTTTTTTCCCTCCAAAGACTTATTGCTCCGGATTTTTATTTTACCCAAAAAACCGGAGCAAATGTGATGTAGCATATGTTGATTTTTCCACTAGTGAAACGTCTGTCTCTTATACACATCTAGACAGACTATAGACAGTCTTAGATGAGATGCAAATAAGTTCAACATGTTTCTTCTAACAAATGTATCATGTCCNACGTTATAACAAAAGATAAGTAAGCACTAAAGGCAGTTATGTAAATAGAGTTCATGCTAGATTTGTTGATTACCATGCTATATGTTATAGACATAAAAGTTGATGCTTGGTTGATTTGAGATGACATGCATGAGAAGTTATATTAGCATGATCGTTTGAAAAGTATGTTTTGCTTATCAAGTTGACATACCGTATTTATAGTATTACTATAACATCATAAAAATTGGAATGTCAATTTTGGAAGTTTTAACAAGTAGTCAAACAAAGGAAAAAAAAGTAGTTTAGTTGATTAACTCTTGATCAACAAGTAATGTAGTTACGGAATATTTATTCACATGTTTATAGAAACCAATAAGCAAATAGTTAGCCACTCACAGCAAATGTGTGGTAAAGGAAGTTTAATAAAAAAAGGAGACACAAGTTAATCTTAGAATTACATTATAACAGAGATAAATAATATGGTGTTGCTTGTTGCCATGTATGCTTTAATGTGATTATTGTGAGTCATAACAACTGTTAAACCTGTTAATCATGTAAAGTGAAAGAGGATTCGCACCAAAACTCTTGGAATGTACATACCTTGAGTATGAACAATGGGGGGAGTTATGGGTATAGTTACTGTAACTTCTAAACGGGGTACAAGATGTTGGACTCTTTAATATCTTTTTAAATGCACAGAAATTCCGTCACTTTACAGTAATACTAATTTTACAGTAATATTATGAACATGTTCGGAAGCATGAAAAATTATTTTAAAGCATAGAATGGATGTATAATGATCAATATGAGATAAGAAAACCAATTTAGGGTTTATAAAGTAATAAAAATTTAGGGTTCATAAATTAATGAAAATTATTGGGTTTATGATTTTAAATACTCTAAACTTTCATATATGATCATAGATTGTTGTAGTATATTAATTTGTGATGGTTTTATGAACTTTAAATTTGTTTTTAATGGTTTTAAAGTTATTTAGTTTTACTGTCAAATTTTACAAACATGAAAATTAAGTGTAAAAATATTATGAACATGTTTTAGAGCATGAAAAATTATTTTAATGTACATATTATAAGTATGATGATATTAGAAGGTTCTAAAAGTGTCTTATGCTTGAAATATAGTCTTAAAAGTATTTGGATGAGTTTTGAATTAAAATATGTTACTGTAAATTTTTTACTAAAATGTGTCCGTGCATAATACACATGAAATAATAAGTTATAATTGTTTTTAACACACCAAAGTATTATATAATGATCTTAGGACATGAATCTAATGTTATAGGATCAAGTTATAATATTCAAAGATGTTTGAAGGAGTTTTTAAGCAACTTTACAAAGTTGCCATTTTTAGAAAATTATCGAAAATTAGGTGTTTTGCAAAAGAAATATTAAAATAAAGTAAAGAATTGAATGGAGACCATATAGGGGGGGTTTTGGAAAAATTTCCAATGTTTATCAAAAGTATTGAGACCATATTAGAAGTTATGTTAGCATGATCATATGAAAAGTATGTTTTGTTTATCATGTTGACATTCCGTATTTATATTATTACTATTACATCATAAAAATTGGAATGTCAATTATTTAGGAAGCATTAACAAGTACTCAACAAAGAAAAAAAAAGTAGTTTAGTTGATTAATTCTTGATCAACAACAAACGTAGTTACTGAATATTTATTCACATGTTTATAGAAAGAAATAAGCAAATAGTTAGCCACTCACAGTTAATGTGTGGTAATAGAACTTTAATAAATAAAGGGGACACAAATCAATCTTAGAATCACATTATAATCAACAGAAATAATATTGTGTTGCTTGTTGCAATGTATGCTTTTATGTGATTTATGGGTGAGTCATAACAATTGTTAAACCTGTTAATCACGTAAAGTGAAAGAGGATTCGCATCAAAACTCTTGGAATGTATATACCTTGAGTATGAACAATGGGAGGAGTTATGGGTATAGTTACTATAACTTCTAATCATGGTACAAGACGTTGTACTCTTTAATATCTTTTTAAATGCACAGGAATTCCGTCACTTTAAGTGAAATTGGTAATACCTTCTTGGAGTTGCTCCTAAGTTAGTTCCCAATAGGGCGATTGTTAAAGAAAGGAAACCAGTTCTATGCGAAATCCAAAAATCTTAAAACAATAATAAAAAAACAAATTAATGTGATGAGTCTATGTACAGGTTTGTAGTGATGACAATAGTAAGAAGTATGTGATGTTCATTCTTTTATTTTATTGTTAATCATGTTTTGCATAGTCCTCGTAATTATGTACTCAGCTTTGCTGATTTTGTATGTGTTTCTGTGTATCGCTTTGTGTTTGACTTGGCCCTAAAACGACCCATTTCGATGGCGAGTAGTTGTTTAGAATAATGAGAAAGCTACAGGTATAGGAGGGCATAGCAATCATGTTGGGATTGAGTGATTAGCGCTTGCATTGTTGTTTTCTTTGTTGTGCAGCGTTGATAGTTATTTAGTTTTATTGTCGACTTTTGGATTTTTGATGTTTAAAGTTTATTTAGTTTTGAATGGCGGTTAATACGGTTCCGAGTTGTAATAAAATTTATTTTGAATTTGGTTTGAAAGTTCTTTTGGAGTTTTAATTTGGGTTTTGAAATAATAGACTTCCGCTGTAGTACTTTGATAAAAACCTTAGCCGTTATCACAACGGCGGTAATAATTTGATTTTTCTTTGTTCCATAGGAAGGATATTTATTATTAATTTTCTAATTTATTTATTTATATATTTCTTGAACTTGAATGGAGAAAGTTAAGACATTATAGGGTGTTACAAAGTGGTATTAGAGCTTTGTTTTCGAAATAAACTAATTTATTGTTTTTGGGGTACCCTATGTTTTATTTTGGGAAAAAAGGAATTTTTTAGTTTAGAAGGTTACTGAAAATGGAATACTTTCTAAAATTAATAATTTCCAAAAATAAAAAGGTTTGAAAATTAAAAGGTTTTTAATTAGTTACATGTGCAGGTATGCAAGGAGTTAAGGTATGTTATTATGTGTTTTTGCTTTCATAACATTTGGTGAGATTGGTTAGGATGTTTGGGCATGTAAGATAGACTTTTATTTCTTTCATGCATTAAAGTGAATGTTTCTAAATGTTGCTTATATGGATAGTTATATATAGAAGAAATTGTTTGTTAGCCACCAAACATTTTGTTGTGGAATTTTTTAGCTTGGTTTTATTGTGTGGGAATTGAAGGATGGCCCATTAGTTTTAAGTGACGTTTTAAGATGTTGGATCACATACCAAGTAAGGAGACTTAGTTTGGAACTTTGGAGAAAAAGGACTATGAAAGGCCACCTCCGTATGTGTGGAAGATTCGTTGCGATTGTTCGTACATGAGTGTGGTGCTAAATTAACAGGAGTGGGATCAACCTAATCGTGTGTTTGTTTTGACTGTGCGTTGTTTGCCTAAGCGTCCACCTTACTGGGAGATTAAGGTGAAGTTCGATGATTTTCATTTCATTGGAGGACTACCAAGTTATGCTAAGTATATGGATCAAAATGGTCGTTGGGGTTGTGATTGGAGATACTTAGATGACAATATTGAAAACAAGGAGCAAGAGTTTCTGAAGTCAAATTTAGGCAAGGACTCCCCACCCATACCAGTCCCAAATGATCAAGAGAATGCTGCAATGAATAAAAATGAAGTTGCTTTAGGTTCTCCACGTTGCGAGTTGAAGGATAGTTCATGCAATGAGATTGAGTATCCTGATATAGTGTAGGGGTGTTAATGAGGCGAGACAGCTCTTGTGTTACTCGCGAGCTACTCGGTCAAAGCTTGGTCAACACTTGGCTCGAATAAGCTTTGCTCGAGCTCGAGCTCGACTCGGGGTTCTAACGAGTCCAGTCGAGCACGCCCCTACTCGACTCGAAAAGCTCTTGAGTAACTCGATATATAATTATATATAAGTTATTTTTTTAATGTACCCCAAAAAAATTTTATAAATTATACACTTAATGGCTTAAGTTCTTATGTGTTGATTGAGCCGTTGATTTCTTTCCATCTCAACCGTCAAGAGTCAAGCTAATAAATAAAACTTAAACAATAAAAACCAACCTAAAAACTCAAACCCTAAAAAACTCAAACCCTTCAACTTCTCTTGTCCCTTATCCCTTTCCCTCTCACTCTCCTCTCTCCAAATATACCATTAAGAAAATAAAAAAAAATTGGAAATCTGGGTTTGAATGAGCACTAAATCTATCTATCAAGGTGTCAAACCAACAACGATGGTATGTATAATTAGATCTTATGTTCAGATTTAATCAAGTTTTCGTTTTTTTTTTTTTTTGTATTTTATTATCTATGTATAGCAAGTATAACAAATTATATATGAACGATGGTGAGCGGTGATAAAAATTACAGTAATGATAATTGATAGCACTTATGTATGAACGTATTTGAAGAAAGTTGTATGATTTACTTCATTATTTTTTGTTTGTTAAGCTACTTGATTATATTATGTTAGTTAATTTGTTAATTAATAACGATTTTAATCGAGGAAGGTGATGCAATTTGTTAATTAATATGCAATTTCATAGATGCAACATACCAACTGGAAGTTTTTCCTTGGCGGATTAATGAAGTAGTTCTATGTTTATGCTCACATTTGTTCTAAATTTCTTAAAATTGTAAAATATTTATTTAGCACATAAGTACATAACTACATAAATTTGGAAGTTTCTAGATAATTATGTAATCTTCTGTTTCTATTAGTTACTTCTAAAGACAATTATGATAAATTTATTTTCAGGTTACTTATTATTATGAGTTTGAGCTTCATTCCATTCGAGCTCGAGCTCACCTTGCATCCTACCGAGTCGATTTCGAGCTCCATTAAAAAAGCTCGCGAGCTTTCGAGCTCGAGTCGAGTTAGAGTTTTAAGTTTCGAGTTCGAGTGGAGCTCAATGATACTCGAGCTCAACTCGCATCATTAACACCCCTAATATAGTGATACCAGCGCTTTTGGGCCATAGATCGAGTGATTCTGAAGAAGAAGAAAATGAATTTGATCTCGATGAGGACATGGATTGAGGAAGATTCGGAGGATGATGTTGAAGATGACATTGAGGATGATCCTCAGTTCATACTTAAGAATTATTTGATGTCCGTGGACAAGCATGATAATTTTAATGTTTCAAATTCTTTGTTAGGAACATGAGTTTAGATTAAATTTATGTTTTCTAGTATTATTTATGCTTAGAGATGTTGGACCTTTCATATTGTTATTTCCTCTTAAAATAAGTAACAATAAGCCATACGAAACTCTTAGAAAACTAAGCATTGACGAATTCTTATGAGAATAAAGGAATAATACGAATCAGTTTTGTTATGGAATTGTGTCTCAAGTAGAGCAAATCCGAGGGAATATTTTTTTTAATTTATGTTCTTTATTTTACTTGAATGGTTGTGAAAACAATCAACAGTGAATCAGTCGCTCTACAGGAATAGAAATTTCCTTTATGACGAATTGAAAAGGTGATTTCATGTGTATTATAAGTTTAGTATTGTTCTAACTTAGAGCTATAGTTTAATCAAAAAAGTCTTTACCTCAGCAGCAGAAATAGGATGATTGAGCGTAACAACAATCAGGTGAATGACGTAGTGAGGCAATTGGCTACTGTAGCTCAACAATTAGCCGCTAGAAGCAATGGTAATGGAGGCCACCTCGCTGTGGAACGTTTCAAAAAAATTGCTCAAAGTAAGTCTCTTGCATACCAAGGAGAACCCAATGTAACTGTTTTAGAGGTATGGCTGAGAGAGTTCAACAAGTTGTTTAGTGCGGTTGAGTGTCCAAAAGAATCCAAGGTAAACCATGCAGTTTACTACCTGAGGGGAGAAGCGGATCTTTGGTGGTCATAGAATGAAGTTGTGCTCCGGGCGTTGCCAGGATTTAATTGGATAGTGTTTCACGAGTAAATTTGTATTAAGTTTTATCCTTTGTTCCTTCAGGAGTAGAAAGCTGATGAGTTTCTGGAGCTTAACATGGGGAGTATGTCGGTTACAGAGTACTACCCGAAGTTTATAGAGTTGTCTAGGTTTGCTAAGGAGGATGTAGGAACGGAGAAGCTAAAGGCTAGTCATTTTGAGAGAGGGTTGCCCATGGATACTCAATTGTAAGTAGTCGGGCAAATTTTGAGTCGTTGGATGAGTTATATTGTGGGGCTGCACTCTTGTATGCCTTAGACCAAAAGAAGAAGGAGATCCTGAAATAAGGTGAGACGAGGGAGAAAAGAAAGGATGGCCGAGAAAACTTTAACCAACACGGAAGTCATGATGGATTTAGGAAGCATCGTTTCAACAACAATTTTCAAGGGAATAAAGACAACTTTGGAAAGCCTACAAATGAAAATGGGAACAGGGTGCAGACGGCTAATCAAGGTGGTCGAGTGTACTTCTACAAGAAGTATCCTAACAATCTTCCAGGTAAGGACTGTGCTAGAAACCTAGTGACTTGCCCTTTATGCAATAAACTTGGACATCGTAAGTATGAGTGTTTCTCCAAGGGTAAGGGGAAGGAAGGGCAAGGGTCACAGTTCCTGTTAATGTTTTGTTTTATTCTGGTGCAACATATTCTTTTGTATCCACTAAAATTTTTGAATAATGAATGCCTTTTTTGGGAGAAATAGATACAATAGATATGTCGGTAGTGTTACCATCAGGACAAGAAGTACATTGTTCAAGGAGAATTTTGGATGTTCCAATTGAGATGGAGGGAGTAGAGTTTAAGGCTAACCTAATTGGGTTTGAGTTGGGTGACTTACAGGTGATCTTAGGGATGGATTGGTTGAGTGAACATAAGGCTGATATTTTGTGTGAGGCGCAGAAAATCACATTAGTTAAAAAGGGTAAAAACATGAGCTATTGTTGGGTAGGAAGGCCAAAACATAACAAAATAGTGTCAATGATGAGTATTGCTAGGTACGTGAATAGAGGTTGCCCAATCTACTTTTGTAGTTTGAGGGATGTACATCACGTCGAGTCTTCTCAACCAGAGGACAATGAGGTAGTGAGGGATTTCCTAAACGTGTTTTCGGAGGAGATTTCAGGAATGCCACCGAAGCGAGAAATCAACTTCACCATAGACTTAGTGCTCGGAACGGCGCCTTTTTCCACATCATCATGTAGAATGGCATTTGCGGAAATGAGTGAGTTGAAGTACTAATTACAGGATTTTTTAGAGAAAGGTTACATTAGGCCTAGTGCTTCACCTTTGGGAGCGCTACTGCTATTTGTGAAGAAGAAAGACGGGATCATGAGATTGTGTATTGACTATACGGAGTTGAATAAGGGAGAATAAAAAATAAAATAATTGGAACTACTTATGCAAGTCTAAGGTTTGAAAAGTTGTAAAGATTAAATACCAGAGTTTTCCCCTTCTTCGAGGAAATGTCCTCCCCCAGCTTCTGAGAGACTTGTTTCCAGAAGTCTTTTTGGTTCATGCTTCCTTTTTTGAATGAAGGGAGGTCAGCAAGTGCTTCTTCTACAGAAAGAAAAGACACTTGGTTAGATAAGTGGAGAAAAGGAACAGAGGTTCAATGTCACATAATAAAGCAAGAATTACCCTGGTTATACTCATCCCCATAAACACCAGCAGCAACAAGGAAGGTGCGGTCTAAGAAGAACTCGCTAAAGGGGATCCAATTGAAGGGAACTGTTAGAAATTGCTTCTTGATCTCCACTGTGGTAGATCTAAAATATTCTAAGTTTTGTTGCTCAGAATCACTCAAGCTAGGAAGCTCAAAGGATCTTCCTAGGCACTTTGGAAAAGGATTCCATTTTTTCAACACTTCTACAAGTTTTTTGTCATGAGACTTCACAAACACAAAATGGTTCCTCCAGTTGGGAACCTTGTTGGCCTTCTCCACACAAGTGAGGAACCCCTAACTGTTTTTCCGGTAGAAAAAATGCTTGATACATTGCGTCCACCGGAATTGATGCCATTCTTATCATGAATTTCTAAGATTAGTATGAATCATGGTAGTTTAATCTGAAATCTGTAATCTTAGTCGTAAGACGATCAGGGCAGATTCGTAAGAATCGTGTATATGTACTGATAATTTAAGAGTTGTATAATCTGAAAATATCATACTGATGGTTATAATCTTAAGACTCTTGGCTTTTGAGAGATGGTGAAGATGAAGGAAGACCTTAGACGGAGCTTTCACTCCTCTAAGGCTACAAGAAGTCACATAAGACATTATGTGAACCTAAGAATTGGGAGTAAGTTGACATAGGCCAATGTCATATTTTTTGAAGGGATTGAAGATGGATAAGGAAGTGGGGAACGTAAGCCCGAATTCAATAGCTTCAGTATATACAGGGAACCAATCTTCAGGGGCATCCAAAATTGTATCCCCCTTGTTAGGGATGATCAATTCAAAATACTCATTATTAAAGATCAAGTCACTACTCAGTTTATCTTTATTTACACTATCTACATATTTATCAGAGATGACTACATCATCAGCACCAGGATAGGCACCTCTCTTCTTCTTAGGCTTGGAAGTGGTAGCCTCAGAAGTCTCTCTCTTTCTAGTAGGAACCTCCCTTATTTCCTCCTCAGGAGCTTCCTGTGCAGCACCAGCATCCTCTCTTCCCTCAACCCGGGGAGTAGGATCTTGCTGATCAAGAGGATTCACATTTGAAACTTCAGATGCTGGAACTCTCAAAGTAGCAGTTTCTCTATAGGCAAATTGTTTGGTTCTTGCCATTGCAACTTCCTGCACGGGAAGAGAAGGAAGTAGGAAACACCCAGACAATAAATGATCAGGAACGAGAGAAGATGGAGTTCCAACAGAAGAAGTAGTACGAGGAGCAGGAAGTAATTTAATAGAGTTCTCATTATTATTTGGGAAGAAGAGGATGAAGAAGCCATTGATAGATTCAAAGGAAAATAAAGACAAAGAAGTAAAAGAAAAATAAGAATTAAATAGAAGAAAAGGAAGAAAAAGAATTCAGGTAAATACCTGAAAAAGAAGAAGAAAACTAGGATCTACTGTTCACATCGGAAACCACCGCACCAACTCGCCGGAAATCGCACCACAGGTCGCCGGAAATAGGCTCTGAAGTTTCTTGGGAGCCTGAGAGGATTCTTGGGAACTTTTAGAGAGAAAAAGTGAAAAGTTGAAGGGGTAGAAAAGTATATTCCACCTTCAAATTTGAAATTCCCCCCAAAAACCTAAAGGGGGTGGTTGAGGCATTAATGACTGCAAAAGAAGGTTACAAAATAATTTCCGAAAGGGAAAGAGACGTCTGTTGGGGCATGGATTATGGATCCAAACACCCAACTGAGGGGAAAATGATGTGGCACGACATATCATGCCACGTGTAAGCATAATACCGGGCCACGTGTCCCAATAATCCTGCAAATTGCCAAATCATATTCAGTCTACGGACTGCGTGGACGACTATGTGTCGCCCTTGAGATCATGCCACGTGTTCGGAGAGACTACTCTATGCTATGGGCCAAAGGCCAAAGGTTAGAAAGGCCCAATAAGGGCTCATAAAGGCACAAGCCAATCACGAAGGGACAAGTGTCCCAAAACCTTAGGTCACCCTTGGTGATCTTGCCTATAAATACCCCATGGGGGCATTTATTCATTCAATTATTCAAGCACATTCACTCTCCTACAACTCTTACATAATACTAGAGTCTCTCGCTCTAAAATCTCTCTCTAGATTAGTATTGTTAATTATTTTTATTTAACCTTAATCCTCCCACAAATACATACTTAAGCATCGGAGGGAGAAAAAATCCTACAAGGATTTTGTTCCCTTGTTTTGCAGGAACCAAGGTCCAAGCCATCAGGAAGTGAACAAGCCAACACTTGTCCATCCGAAGTGTAGCTCTCTAGTTCCCTCTCCACGTATTTAGTTGAAGTGACCCTACCAGGAACTCATACTACATCACCTACCACCCCACAGCCTTCTCAACCTTCCTCCACCCTCTCATATAAAGAACTACAGAACCTTCGTAAATCGGGGGTTTTCACCTCCACCCACCATTGATGAAGCTGAAGAAATTGTGACGCCACCACCTCACTTGGTGCATCCTTCTGTTGGTCAAGTGAGTGAGGAGCAGTTACGTGTTATTGAAGATTACAATAGGCTTGACTCAAATCGTGGAATTGTGGAAACTACTGGAACATAGGAGGTTACTATTCCATTACTTTCTGCTGCTATGAACAACAATGGCGGGAATTCGACTTCCTCAGGGCCTTCTCTGGTGCAGGATAAGGAGTGGGATGGGCTTTTCAAAGGTAAATTTGCTGCTTAAGGTGTGTCATCGTCTTTTGTTTCCCTTGTTGTCAAAGATGGGAAGAAGTTTCCCAAATTGTAGGAGTCTGAGCTTGCTAAAGGTAATTCTAAATGGCAAAGTGCCACTGTGTTTTATGTGGTAGGTTATACCCCTACAATTGGTGTTGTTTTCGTTATTTTGTTCAAAATTGGATAATCATTGCTAAGCCTACTGTTCTTTGGCATGAGGATGGATATTTTGTGGTGAATTTTCAATCTATAGATAATATGCACACCATTTCGTATGATGGTCCATATATGTTTTATGGGAAACCTGCTATTGTGAAGGCTTAGAGTGCTAATTTTGATTTTCATAAGGAAATACTGAGAGTTATACTTTTGTGGGTTAAGTTGCCTAATCTTCCTTTGAATTGCTAGACTTCTGATATTCAAAGTAGAATTGCCAGTATTCTGGGAGTTCATGTTTGTGCTGATGAATGTACTTCAAGGTAGTTGCGTGTGTCTTATGCTAGGCTTTTGATTGAGATAGATGTTACCCAAGCTTTGCCTAACACTATTTCTATTGAGTTGCCTGATGGTACTGTTCAAGATCAAAAAGTTATTTTATGAATGGACACCTCCTTTTTGTGGGAGTTGTAACAAGGTGGGGCATGATCGCTCTAAGAAGAAGCCACCACCTGTCAAAAAGGTGTGGGTTCCTAAGAAGAAGGCTGATGACACTCAGGTGCTGCATGATGCTGCTGTTGTGGTCCCTGTGGAGACTGCTTTAGTGGTTGATGGAGAAAGATGGCAGGAAGTGAGGACAAAGTCCAAAGGCAGGGCAAAAACTGTCCCAAATCCTCATTAAGGCTCTAATACTACTCAGGATAATATTTTTGAGATCTTGCAGTCTAAAAAATGAGGTTCTTCTAGACATAGGGCAACCTATTAAGGGTGATGGAAATCCCTCTCAAGGAGGATGATTTTTACATCTTGGAATGTTACGGGTCTGAATGATCCTAATATAGTAACTAATGTTAAAAGGTTAATTAAGAATAAATAAGTAGACGTTGTAGGGTTGTTAGAGACTAGAGTTAAATATCGTAATAATGTTCCTATTCAAAGGAAGATTGGTTCTCATTGGACTTGGGTGACTAACGGCAGTTGCTCTGATAAGGGCATAATTTGGGTAGGGTGGCAGAGTTATAAAGTCACTTTGACTATTTTAAATATGCATGTTCAGTTTATAAATTATCATGTCAGGTCTAAAGATTAACAGCAGTAGCTTTTGCTCATTGTGGTGTATGGTTTGCATACTATTCCTGCTAGGTTCGAGTTGTGGAGGAGTCTTTTGACTTTTGATATTACATCCCTACCCTAGTTGGCAGCTGGTGTTTATAATACTATGTTGTCTGTAGATGACAGGATTAATGGCTCTAATGTGACTGATTATGAGATTAATGACTTTAATCAGTTTCTTATTGATTTGGAAGCTATGGCTATTAAAATTAAAGGATGTTATTACTCTTGGTCTAACAAAGCTCATGATGGGTTAAGAATATGGTTAAGGATTGATTGGGGTATTGTGAACCAATTATGGGTTAATGTTTATGGAAATGTGGAGGCTATGTATTTACCTCCTTCTTTGTCAGATCATAGTCCTTTGCTTTTTGATGTTTTCCAAGCTCCTGCTGGTAAAAGGAAGCCTTTCAGGTTTTTAAATTGCTTAGTTGATCATGATGAGTTCAACTCTATTGTGGATACTCCTTGGGGAGGTAGTTTCTCTGGAAATCCTATGGCTCAGGTGTGGCACAAGTTCAAAGCAGTGAAATAGGGCCTTAAAAGATTAAACCATCAACAATTTTCTAATATTGATCAAAGGGTGCAGGATGCACAAGATCATTTATGCTAGCTTCAGCAGCAACTAGGAGAGAATGTTGGTGATATTGGATTATGTATGCAGGAGCAAGAAGCAACTGCTAAGGTGGTCAAATGGCTTTCTGTTCAGGAGAGCATTTATAAGCAGAAATCCAGGCTTAACGAGGTTAAGCTTGGTGATGGGAACAATAAGTTCTTCTTTAATACTGTTAAACAAAAGCAAGGAACGAATAGAATTGACTCAATTCTCAATGGCAATGATGAAATCTTTAAAGACCTTGTCCACATGGAGCAAGAATTTGTTTAATTCTACACAGGCCTGATGGATGGGTACCGCAGCTAGATGTTTGCCTGGTATTGATCTTAATATTGTTAACGAGGGTAAACAACTATCTGCTACAGCTTGCTCCTCTCTTATTGCTGAAGTTACTGAGATGGAAATTGACATTGCTTTGGCTAGTATTGATGATAGCAAAGCTCCTTGTATTGATGGCTTTAATAGCTATTTCTTTAAAAAAGCTTGGCAAATAGTCAAACATGATATGTATGCTGCTGTTAGGTACTTTTTCCATACAGTGGAGGCGACTTATCAGTGGAATTGTACTATAATCACTTTGGTGCCTAAGATTATGCAACCTTCTTATGCAAAGGGTTTTACACCAATTGCTTGCTGTACAGTCCTATACAAAATAATCTCCAAGATTCTCACTACTAGGCATGCTGTAGTGGTTGGGGAGGTTGTTAATGATGCTCAAGCTAGGTTTATTCCAGGGAAACATATAGGATATAATATTTTGCTAGCCACCGAGCTTATCAAAGGATATTACTAGAAGGATGTAATACCTAGATGCATGCTGAAAATTGATTTGAGGAAGGCTTATGATTCTGTTCAGTGAAGTTTTCTTCAAACTGTGATGTTAGAGCTTACATTTCCTAATACGTCTGTCAACTGTGTCTTTTTCTCTTTTGCTGAATGGGATTCCTTCTAAACCCTTTCAAGCAAAAAAAGGTTTAAGGCAAGGTGACCCTATGTCTCCTTTCTTATTTGCTATAGGAATGGAGTACCTGTCCATATGCCTTATTGAGCTTCATGTTATTCCAGATTTTAACTTTCACCCTAGGTGTTACAATCTAGGGCTTACTCATTTAATGTTTGCTGATGATTTACTAATTTTTTCTAGGGCTGATATGCCCTCTTTAAGGTTGCTTTTAGGAGCTTTCTCCAAATTTTCTCAAGCCTCAGGTTTATCTGCCAATCTTGAGAAAAGTGAGATCTATTTTCGGGGAGTTCCTAGGCAAGATCAGAACCTTATTCAGGCTTCTCTACGTTTTGCTTTAGGGGTTATTCCTTTCAAATACCTAGGGGTTCCTCTATCCTCTAACAAGCTGACATTGGCTTAGTGCAAGCCTTCGGTGAATAAGGTTACAGCTACAATTCAAGGGTGGACTGCTAAGTATCTATCTTATGCAGGGAGGCTTCAATTAATTAAAAGTGTTCTATTTGGGGTTTAGAACTATTAGAGCCAAATTTTTCTCCTTCCTAAAAAAGTGATCAAAGACATTGATGTCGGATTCAGGGCTTTCCTTTGGACTTGCAATGCTATCCCATCAAAGAAAAACCTGGTTGCTTGGGATCAGGTTTGTCTCCCTAAAGTTAATGGGAGGTGGAGTGTTATCTCCTTGGATGATTGGAATGTTGCTGCTATAGCTAAACTGTTGTGGGATCTGGCTCATAGGACTGATACTTTATGGGTAAAATGGGTGCATACCTACTATTTCAAGCATGTTAGTTATTGGGAAGCTGCTGTCCCTAATTTTTGTTCTTGGGTTTTGAGGAAAATCATGTAATGTAGGGGATTGATTGATAACATTGGAGGATGGGAGGCTGTTGAGCATCAGGGAAGATTAAAATCAAGATTTCTATCTTTTGATTAGACCACATCCTATTAAAGTGGATAGGAGAAGAGTTATCTGTCACAATCCTGCCACTTCTAGCAGCCTTTTCATAACCTGGTTGGCTCACCATAATAGGCTAATGACTAGGGACAAGCTTCATGTTTGGTTCCCTGGCTGTGATACTGTATGCCCCTTCTGCACTTTCAGGTCAGAGAGTGTGAGTCACTTATTCTTTCAATGCCCCTACTCTGCTGCAATTTGGTCCCAAGCTTTGAAGGTAGTTGGGATTCATAGGGTCCCAATGTATTCGGAGCATGAGCTCCAGCTTGCTCAAAATGCTGGCTGAAAGAGAAATCCTCAACAGAGGGTTCTGCTATTGTTGTTTGTTGAGTGTTGTTATGCTGATGTGTTTAGAGAGATTGTTTTTAGAGTTGCCTGTAAATGTACTGCTGCAGAGCAGCATCTCTTGATCATAGGTTGAGCTCAACCTGTTGCAGCACATGATTGCGTTGGTTGGGGGTTGAACCCTTCATAGAAGGTGGCAATCCCTACTGATGTGGCACACCAAATCATACCACGTGTCAGCATAACACTGGGCCACGTGTCCACTAAAGTCCAGGTGGCACTACCACATGGCAATGACTGGACCACCAAGGTGGGCTCCACACAGCCATGTGTCCACAACAACTACTTAAAAGGAGAGAAACCTCTGCCACGTGTCGCAATCCTATGTGAGGCTACAAGGTAGGACAAAAGGAGGAATTTGGGCCTTGAGGCTGGAATGTAAAAGCCCATGAGGCTTGATCAAGTATCAACCAATTAGACGATGACAAATGTCATCGTCCTATTTGTTGGCCTCCAAACCTAAAGGCTATAAATACCCCTCAAAATCACCATTTTGGGGGCATTCAACATTCAATTCAATCTTCATTCATTCTTACATCACACTAAGAGAGTTTCTCTCACTAGTTTCCCTCTCTAGATTACCAAATTGTTAATTATTGTTAATTTGCCTTAATCCTTAAACACATACTTACTTAAGCATCGGAGGGGGAAAAAATCCTACGAGGATTTCATTCACTTGTTTTGAAAGAATCAAGGTCCGTGCCGTCAGGAAGTGAACAAACTAACACCTATCCGTTCGAACTGTAGCCCTCTAGTTCCCTCTCCACGTATTCAGTTGAACAGACCCTACCAGGAACTCATTCAACATCATTTGGCGCCGTCTGTGGGGAGGGCACCTGAGGATGACTGGTGGTTCACATCCAACCCAGGATGAGACTCAGTACCATGATCAATCCGGGAACTATGAAACCGGACAAGGAACTAGCTCTCCTAAGGGGAAAGCAATAGAGGATCAACCCGTGACTATGGGTAAACTCAAGAGTATCTTGGAAGGTCTCAAAGAGTCCTTTACAGATGCTCTACGGGAGCATTCCTCCAACAGAACTCATGAGGAGGGTGATCCTCGACAGATAAAACTTAAAGGAAAGATGTATCAGGAAGATCAAGGTGATGGAAGATTAACTTTCGAAGAGAAAGTTGAAAAAATTAAGAAGGAAAGAACACCATTAAAAGCTCATTGGGGTACACTCAGAAAGTATCCTGTCACTCCTAAGTATAAACCAAAATGGGAGGTGGCAAAAGGACAAACTGAAGTAAGCAGGACAAGATATGATGCTAGAGAATTCATTGAATTCAAAACGTCATTAGCTCATGATGCTAGAGAGTATCTTGAGGCTAAGAGAACTTCGAGTAAGGATGCTAGAGATGTTATCAATGAAAAGAGGGCATCTAGCAGAGATGCAAGAGAATATTTGAACTCCAAACGAGCCCAGCGTGAACAGAGTCGCTCTGACTCGTCGGGTTCAACTGCAACCAAAGGGATGTCTGATTCACATCCATTCGCTCTTGAATCAGATAAGCATGATAATGAAGAGAATCTGAGATACAAGATTGAGAAGAAGAAAGCTGAGAAAGTAGTTCAAGCTAGAAGAGAGCAAATGATCCAATACTAGGAAAACAGGGTGAGACCCGAGAAGCTTTATATGGCTAAGCAGGTACCTAATGATCCTACGGGGATTATCGGGGATAAAGCAGGTTCTATGTCTAAGAATAGGACAACCCCATTTGCTGCATCAATCATGATGGCTCCTCGCCCAGTTAAGTTTAAGATGCCTAATGTAGATGCTTTTGATGGAACAACTGATCCAGAAGAACATTTGGCAACTTACAAACACTTGATGCATTTTCAAGGTTTGGATGACCCAACTTGGTGCCGCTACTTCCCAGCAACACTTAAGGGAATAGCTCAGAAGTGGTTTAATAGTTTACCTAACCAATCCATCAACAGTTTCCATGAGTTGAGTACAACCTTTGTACATCATTTCATGGCTAACAAACGTGAGAAGAAGACGAGTATGCACTTAGCCAAGATTGTNTACGAGTATGCACTTAGCCAAGATCGTGCAAGGTGAGAAGGAATCATTAAGAAGTTACGTCCAAAGGTTCAATCTTGAATCATTGCAGATACCTAACCTCTCTGAAGGAGTTGCTTTTGATAGCTTCTTCAGAGGGCTACGTGATGGAACCTTTAAGTTTGATGTGGTCAGAAGGAATTGTAAAACCTTGGAGGGGATTATGGAGGAGGCTAAATGCTTCATCCATGCCCAGGAGCTATGCGCTTCCACCCGCAAGGACAAGAAGGATAATCACGGATCAAAAAACAAAGATCAGAAGAGACATGCTACTTGGATGGCTGGCTCATCAAACAAGTCAAATGATCAAAACAGGAAGAGAAAGGCGAATAATGGGCCGAGAGTTGAATTCACTAAGGATCTCCATTCAGTCTTTAAGGATATCCGAGGGAAAAATTGACATTGATGATCCACCTCCATTGAGAAGTGCAAAAGAAGATCGAGATTCAAGTAAATACTGCTACTTTCACAAAGATGTGGGGCATCATACCAATGATTGCTTCAATCTTCGGAGAACCTTTGAAGCTGTTGCTGCTAAAGGGAAGATTAGTCAACATTTGATCAAGTCCTCTGACAAGAGTGCCAAGCAGAAGTAAGACTCTAAAAATGAGGTGACAAAGGAGGGCTATGAGACGGAAGATGTTGTCTACGTAATCTCTGGGGGCTTTGCTGCTGGAGGACCTACTATGAAGGGAAGTAAGGAATATGTGCGACGCCTAGTTCGGGAATCATCACCTGAAACTGGGGAAGATGCTAAAATTAAATTTTCGGAAGTACTGATCAGTGACAGGGACCGGGGAAAAGTCCGAACACCTCATGATGATCCCCTAGTAATAGAGGTGAAAGTAACAAATATAAAGGTAAAGAGAATACTTGTTGACACGGGAAGTTCATGTGATATAATCAGTTATAGTTGTTTGAGGAAGTTGAAGTATGATTCGTCAAAGTTAGAACCAATCCACCATCCCATCATTAGGTTTGGAGGAGGAATTATCAATTCCTTGGGAACAGTGACTATGCCGGTTCGAGTCGGAGATAAAGACTGTGCTCGAAACATGTTCGTCAAGTTCCTTGTAGTGAAAGAGCTACAGGCATACAATGTGATTCTTGGAAGGCCAACACTTAATGCTATCAGGGCAGTTATTGTTACCCACCTCATGCTCATGAAGTATGAGTGTAACAATGGTACTGTGGGAACAATTCATGGAGACCAGCAACTGGCAAGAGAGTGTTATGTTAGCACATTAAAAACGGAAGCTTGGTCAAGTGAAAGTGGCGAACCAAGTAAGAAAAGAAAAGTAGAAGAAGCTCCCAAGGACCAAGTTATGGCTGTTCATAGCTTGAATCAAGCCCCAAGACCTCAACCTGGATGTGAGCACGAAGATTTTGTGTTGGATGAGATGAAGCCTGATAGAATAGTCAAGATTTGACAACCACCTAACGAACATGTTGGGGCAGAGATAAGAGCCTTACTTAGACAATACAAAGATGTTTTTGCATTGGAAGTTGAAGAAATGCCGGGGATTGATCCGGAAGTGGCTGTTCACAAGCTCAATGTTAAGCCTAAATTGAAGCCTGTCAGGAAAAAGAAAAGAAATCTTGGTGAAGTTCGTAACAAAGCTGCAGATGAAGAGGTAAAAAAGCTATTGGAAGCCGGATTCATTCGTCTATGCCAATATCCTATTCCGGCTTTTATCAAATTCCTCTATGGGAGGAAGATCAGGAAAAAACAGCGTTTGTTACGGAAACAGGCCTGTACTGTTATACAAGAATGCCCTTCGGTTTGAAGAATGCTCCAGCTACCTTCCAGAGACTACTTAATGAAGTATTCAAGANCTTAATGAAGTTTTCAAGAAACAATTAGGAAGGAATATGGAAGCATACATTGATGACATGATCGTCAAAAGTAAGGAACCCAAGGATCATGTAGCCGATTTAAAGGAAACTTTAATTTGAAACTTTGAGGAAGTATAAGATGAGGTTGAATCCGAAGAAGTGTGTTTTTGGTGTCACCTCAGGCAACTTCCTAGGGTTACTTGTTGATGAAAGGGGGATTGAAGTCAATCCAGACAAGGTCAAGGCCGTGTTGGATATGACTTCTCCCCGAAGTGTTAAAGAAGTGCAGAAGTTAATTGGGTGCTTAGCAGCCTTGGGAAGGTTCCTGCCAAGGGCAGGAGATAAGTGCCACTTCTTATTTGATACGATCAAGAAGAAAGCCAACAAATTTGAATGGACTCAATCAGCTGAGGAAGCCTTTATTAAATTAAAGGGTCATCTCCATTCTCTTCCCAAGTTGGTAAGCCCCAAGGAAAAAGAAATTTTGTATATGTACCTTGCTATATCAGAATATGCACTCTCAGCTGTTTTGTTGGCTGAGAGGGACGGAGTTCAACATCCGGTTTATTTTGTCAGCCATATTCTCCAGAAAGCCGAACTGATATATGCTACGATTGAGCAGTTTGGATTAGCATTGTTTTTAGCAAGCAGAAAACTGACGCCCTACTTCTTGTCCTACCAAATCATTGTTTACACGGATCAGCCGCTTAAGTCATGCCTAACTAAAGAATCTTCTGGTAGGATGCTTAAGTGGGCTTTCGAGTTGGGTTCATTTGAGATTTTGTATGAGCCTAGGAAAGCGATTAAGGGACAAGCGTTTGCCAACTTCATTGTTGAAATGACCAGGCCTCAGATTGAGAAGCCAAGTATTGACTACTAGACACTACATGTTGATAGATCATCCACCCAAAATGGGTGTGGAGTGGGAATCATATGCAAATCTCCTGAGGGAGATTTGTACGAGTATGGAATGTGGTTCAAATTTCAAACTTCGAACAATGAAGCTGAGTATGAGGCCTTAATTGCAAGAATTAAGATGTGTAAAGCTGCTGCTGCTAGGAAGATAGAGGCTATGTCTGATTCACAACTGATTGTGAGTTAATACTTGGGAGACTATGAAGCCCGCCATGAGGGCATGAGCAAGTATTTGCAAATGTTGCAAGAAGGGAAGTTAAAGATCTCGAAAGTTTTGAGTTAATGCAAGTTCTCTGATCCGAGAACAATCAGGCTGACGCCCTATCCAAGTTAGCTAGTTCTGCTATAGGAGACTCACCCCGAACTGTGTTTTGGGAAGTTAAGGAAAAGAAGAGTATTGACAAGGAAAGAGATGTAAACTTCATTAGCAGGGGAAGTACCTGGATGGATGAAATTATCGCTTATAAACCAAAAGGATCCTTACCAGCTGATGCACAACAAGCTAAGTATGTCAAGGCAAGAGATGCCTGGTTTGTGCTATGGCAAGGGCAATTATACAAGAATTCGTTCACTCATCCACTATTGAAGTGCATCACCCCCGAGCAAGATAAAGAAGTTTTGGAAGACATTCATGAGGGGTTTTGTGGGTCTCATATAGGGGGACAAGCCTTAGCTGAAAAGGCACTTCGCACAGGGTATTACTGGCCGTCACTAAGGCAAGATGCTATGAATTACGTCAAGAAGTGTAAGAAATGTAAGTTTTATGGATAGTTGCACCACCAACCAACTAATGTTTCAAGTCCAATTATCAGTCCACTTCCTTTTACCAAGTGGGGCATGGACATCCTTGGTCCATACCCTCAGGCCTCGGGGCAAATAAAGTATGTGTTGGTAGCTGTGGACTACTTCACAAAATGGGTGGCGGCAGAGCCGATGAAGAATATCAAACACTCTGATGTACAATGGTTTATAAGGAAGAACCTCATCACACGATTTGGAGTTTCGCAATCTATTGTGTTTGATAACGGTCTGCAGTTCGAGACACCACAATTGAGAAAATGGTTAGAAGATCAGGGCATCTCTGCTAACTTCACTTTCGTAGGCTATCCTCAGGCCAATGGACAAGTTGAAGCTTTCAATAAGATAATCGGTGATGGACTGAGGAAGAAGCTTGAGAAGGCTAAAGGATTATGGGTCGATGATTTATACAATGTCTTATGGTCGATAAGGACCACCGTCAAGAACTTAACTGGAGAAACTCCCTTCATGTTGGTGTATGGAGCTGAAGCTGTTCTTCCCATCGAAATGTGTGAACCTACTCTCAGAGTGATGCTGTATAATGAAGATGCGAATTGGGAATTGATGAAAGCTACTCTTGGTACCTTACCTGAGGTGAGAGGTAATGCCTTGCTTAGACAGCAATTGTACAAGCTTCAGAAGGCTAGAGAACATAATAAAAGGGTTAACAATAGGACCATGAAGCTTGGAGATCTAGTTTTGACGAAAATGGAAGCCATAGCAAGGGAAATCAGCAAGGCAAGTTAACTCCGAATTGGGAAGGTCCCTACGAGATTGTGGAAATTGTTCGAGATGGTACTTATCGACTCAAGAGTTTGGATGGTTATGAACTGCCACGAACTTGGAAAGTTAATAATTTAAAGAGGTATTATATGTAATCCTGATTTACGGAATCAGATGTATAGGCTACGGCCATATAAATAAGGTCCAAGTTGATTTTTTTTATAGAAACTGGAGTTTACATTTGTATTAAAATTGGCTACGGGCCATAATTAATGAAAACTCTATTTCTGCATGTGTGATTGCATGTGTGATAATTTAGCTTATTACATT
This sequence comes from Suaeda aralocaspica, assembly GCA_016808085.1. Taxonomy (NCBI): domain Eukaryota; kingdom Viridiplantae; phylum Streptophyta; class Magnoliopsida; order Caryophyllales; family Amaranthaceae; genus Suaeda; species Suaeda aralocaspica. Next base: position 242,560 of record PYUH01000418.1, on the reverse strand, counting down.
TAATTTTGCTTATTAAGCAAGGCTAGGGTAAGACCCTAGAGCCCTGGTGAATCTTATGAATTCTCATTAGGGCAAGACTAGGGAAAGATCCCAAAGTCATACTTTGTTACTTAAGCAAAAAGAGACTTAAGACAAAGGAAGTAGGACTAAGGCTCTTACAATTAGACCAAGTGTCTAAAAAGTGGGACTAAGGGTCTTAAAATTAGACCAAGTTTCTTAAAAATGTGACTAAAAGTCCTTGAAAATGCTAAGGGCATGAAGATTAAAAAGCTATAATACTTGCTTCGATCCCTTAAGTTTAAGGGCAAACAATACTAAGACTTCTAGTAAACTTAGGGATCTCAGTAAAAGGCTGATCCTGGTTAACTTGAAGCTTAATTTAGGGGAAAGAGGGTTAGTTATGAGCTTCCTAATGGAAAACATAATTAAAGTTCCTTAGGTCCCATGGGGAACCTTACTAAGAGTTCCTAAGGAAAAACATAATTAAAGTTCCTAAGATCCCATGGGGAACCTTGAAAAGGCAAACTAAGAGTTCGTATTTTTTAAACCTGTGATGCAAGATCCCATGGCCTGGGGAACCTTGAGAAGATGAACCAAGAGTTGATATTCTTGTGTAAAGAAATCAAGCTTCAAGATTTAAAGAGTTAGAACAAGGATCACATTAAAAGAAATTTAAAATCAAATATTACAAGAAACACTTTAAAAGTGTTCCTATTCAAATCACTGTTCCAATCATTCTAATATTGTTTAAAGAAATTATAATTGTTCAAAGAAAAATAAACAGTCATTAAAATTTTGAAGAGCATCAGCCTTGATGTTTGTCATTGGGAACTTCTGAAGCCTCTTTGCTATTCTCTTCTTCTTCTTGCTTCTCCTTCTCAAAACTCTCCTCTTCTTCATCTTCACTCCCTTCTTGAACTTCTTCTTCTTCTGAATAATCAAAGGAAGGAGGCATAGTTGCTTCAGTTTGTTTTTTTGATATGAACCATGATGACATAGTTCAATATTCTTTCAAAGGAGTCAAAGGCTAGATATTCCTGTAACCCCATTCCCCAAGCTTCCAAGCACATCTCTCTAAGGAAAGCTTGACCCTCCATGTACTTCTCAATAGCAGTGGTTGAGATCTTTTGTTCAGCCTCCTCCTTTTCATTTTTCAGCTTCTCCTTCTCCTCCTCAGCTTCCTCTTCAGCTCATCCACTTCCTCTCTGAGTCTTTTGGGCTCTTCCTTGGCATCCTTGGTGTCTTTTTCAACGCGGCCTTGGTTAGCAATGACAGCAGCAGCCTTCTCCACAGTCTCTTTGTCAGCATGGATCTGGTTAGCCAGTTCCATGCTCCTCTGCAAGACTACTTGATAGTCTTCCTTGGTTTTGTGGAGATCTCTGGAGACAGCAATCATTGCATGTTGCCACTTGGCCTCAATCTTGTTTGTTTGAGCCACTACATAGGTAGCAGCTTTGTCATAGAACTCCATGCATTTTTTTTGTTTTCAGCCTTCATGGAGCCATAGAGTTTGGCCAAGTGTTCCAGACGGAACATAGACTGCAACGGAAGGTAAACAAAGAGTTAGTTGATAAAATAATAATAATGGGAAGAGAATAAAAAAGAAAATAGTTGTTGGAAGCATACCTGAGAGAGGTTATTGAAGATGGGAAGAAGTTGGCCTCTGACAGATCCCTTGAGTGACTCTTTGTACTCAAGTTCTCCACATCTTAAGATCTCCCTAATCAAACCCCTTTTGTAGTTGGAGTCAAATTTTTTGCTGGTTGAAGGGAGATCCTCCTCGTCATCAAGGAAGTTGGGGGATTCAGCCTCATCTGTTATGGGAACCGGTAAAACTATGCCATTAGGGTTCCTAGGAGAGTTAATGGTATCTGAAGATGAGCGTATAGTTTGACATAATCTATGACTAAACTTACCACCAGAAGCTCTAGCCTGTGCCTTAACACTTTCGGGGATGTTTCTCTCAACATATTTGGAGAGACTAATAACAAGGTCCTCATCAGGAGGAGAAGATGGAGTTTCAGAAGCGCCAACTGATTGGGAAGCAGGCATTGTGTTGAGGGGAGTGGCAGAAATGCTTTCCTTCTGGAGAATGGTTAAGGCAGTCAAAGGATCAATCAACCCATTGTCACACTCCAAGGGGTTATCTTGCTCAGCCGGAGGAGTTCTGTTCCTCACCCCTATCACGAATTCACTCTCCTCAATCACAAAGGCACTCTTCCCAGAAAGGGAGGAAGTGTGGGGACTTGACTCGGTAATCTCAATCGGACTAGCAACAGGTTTGGAGGAAGCACCCTTTCTTTTGCTCTTCTTTGAGCTTTTACCCTGTGCTTCTGGTACTTCCTCCTTCTTCCTCTTATGGGAGGGTTTTGTCTTCCTCCCAGAAGGCTTGCTTGTCTCCTGAAAAATAACAGTGTTAGAAGAGTATAAAGTAATATTCAACTGATCCTACTAAGATGAACCACTTTTAGAGAAAAACCAATAACTTCCCATTTTGTGTACATATTAGTTTGCCGACTTGAACGTACATTGACACAAAGTGGGGAAGCCATTGCTTATAACTTCCTAGAAGGAGACATTAAACAATACTTCCACTCTTGTGCCTAACCAGGTTCAACTTGCAACTTCCGAAGCCTAAGCTTCCTAGTTTGCCGAGTTGAACGTAGAATGACACAAAAGAGGGAAGTTGAATTAATACTTCCTAAGGGGAAGTGACATATTAAATCTTCCTAAGGGGAAGTAATGAATTAATGCTTGCTAAATGGCAGTACTAAATTAAAACTTCCTAAGGGGAAGTAATTAATTGATATTTCCTAATAGGAAGTGTCATATTTAATCTTCCTAAGGGGAATTGGTGAACTAATACTTCCTAAGGGGAAGTAGGAACCTAAAGCTTCCTAAGGGAAGTAAAAGGGACTTCCCCTCCTTATGCCATTGTACGTTCAACCCGGCAAACAAGGAAGTCAAAGACTTCCCACTTTGCCGAGTTGAACGCACATGGACACAAAGGAGGGAAGTCTAAAAAATTCTAACTTCCTATGGAAGGAAGTCTAAACATACTTCCTAAGGGGAAGTATGTCCTTAAATGCTTCCTAAGGGGAAGTAAAGGGGACTTCCCCTCCTTATGCCATTGTACGTTCAACCCGGCAAACAAGGAAGTCAAAGACTTCCCACTTTGCCGAGTTGAACGCACATGGACACGATGGGGGGAACTCTAAAAGTTACTTAAACTATCTAAGGGAAGAGACTTCCTATGAAAGGAAGTCAAAACATACTTCCTAAGGGGAAGTATGATGTTAAAAGCTTCCTAAGGGGAAGTAAAAAGACTTTCCCCTTTAGTGCCATTTTATGTTCAACCCAACAATTAAGGAAGTCAAAGACTTCCCACTTTGCCGAGTTGAACGCACATGGACACAAAGGGGGGAACTTTAATGTTATATAAACTTCCTAAGGGAAGAGACTTCCTATGAAAGGAAGTCTAAACATACTTCCTAAGGGGAAGTATGATGTTAAATGCTTCCTAAGGGGAAGTAAAGGGGACTTCCCCTCCTTATGCCATTGTACGTTCAACCCGGCAAACAAGGAAGTCAAAGACTTCCCACTTTGCCGAGTTGAACGCACATGGACACAAAGGGGGGAACTTTAATGTTATATAAACTTCCTAAGGGAAGAGACTTCCTATGAAAGGAAGTCTAAACATACTTCCTAAGGGGAAGTATGATGTTAAAAGCTTCCTAAGGAGAAGTAAAAAGGACTTCCCCTCCTTCTGCCATTCTACGTTCAACCCGGCAAACATGGAAGTCAAAGACTTCCTACTTTGCCGAGTTGAACGCACATGGACACAACGGAGTGAAGTCTAAAAAAATTCTAACTTCCTATGAAAGGAAGTCTAAACATACCTAAGGGGAATTATGATCTTAAATGTTTCTTAACGGGAAATAAAAAGACTTCCCCTCTTTATACCATTGTACATTCAACTCGGCAAGCAAGGAAGTCAAAGACTTCCCACTTTGCCGAGTTGAACGCATATGGATGCATAAGAGGGAAGTCTAAAAATTCTAACTTCCTAAGGGAAGACACTTCCTATAAAAGGAAGTCTAAACACACTTCCTAAGGGGAAGTATGATTTTAAAATCTTCCTAAGGGGAAGTAAAAGGACTTCCCCTCTTTGTGCCGTTCTACGTTCAACCCGGCAAACAAGGAAGTCAAAGACTTCCCACTTTGCCGATTTGAACGCACATGGACACAAAGAGGGGAACTATAAAGTCATTCTAATTTCCTAAGGGGAAGAGGCTTCCTTTGAAGGGAAGTCTAAATATACTTCCTAAGGGGAAGTCTTAAATACTCTAGCTTACTACAAGGGAGGAACTTCCTATAAAAGGAAGTCTACACCTACTTCCTAAGTAAAGTTTTAAACTTCCTAAGGAGAGGGAAGACTTCTACCTATTATATAGCTTCCCTACTTAGTGCCCACCTGCGTTCAAGTCGGCAAAGTGGGAAGTCACTAAGTAGGGAAGTCCCTAATAACATTCCTAAGAGGAAGTGTTTAAATACCTAATTCCCCACTTAGTGCCCGCTTGCGTTCAACCCAGCAAAGTGGGAAGACTCTAAGTGCGGAAGTCTATGCCAATATGATAAAAAAAAAAAAAATATATATATATATATATATATATATAAAACTAAAATGCAAGTCTTAGTTTTGCAGAAATGTAAAATACCTGAGTCTTAGCCTTCTTTGAGGAAGTATCCTCCCCCAGCTTTTGAGAAACTTGCTTCCAGAACTCTTTTTGATTCATACTTCCTTTTTTGAATGGAGGAAGGTCGGCAAGAGCTTCTTCTGCAAAAAGAAAGGATACTTGGTTAGATAAGTGGAGAAAGAAACAGAAGTTCAGTATCAAATGATAAAGCAAAAATTACCCTGGTTATACTCATCCCCATAAATTACACCAGCAGCAACAAGGAAGTTGCGATCTAAGAAGAATTCGCTAAAGGGGATCCAGTTGTAGGGAACTGTCAGAGATTGTTTCTTGATCTCCATTGTGGTAGATCTGAAGTATTCTAAGTTTTGTTGGTCATTATCACTCAATCTAAGAAGCTCAAAGGATCTTCCTAGGCACTTTGGAAAAGGATTCCATATTTTCAACACTTTTACCAATTTTTTTTCATGGGACTTCACAAACACAAAATGGTTCCTCTAGTTGGGAACCTTGTTGGCTTTTTCTACACAAGTGAGGAAGCCCTCACTGTTTTTCAGATAGAACCACCCACGTTTGCAGTGGGAGGCCTTTGAGAGATGGTGAAGATGAAGGAAGACCTTAGAAGAAGCTTTCACTCCTCTAAGGCCACAAGAAGTCACATAAGACATTATGTGAACCCAAGAATTGGGAGTAAGTTGACATAGGCCAATGTCATACTTTTTGAAGAGATTAAAAATGAATAAGGAAATGGGAAACCTAAGTCCTAGTTCAATAACTTCAGTATAAACAGGGAAGCAGTATTCCGGGGTATCCAGAATGGTATCCCCCTTGTTAGGGATGATCAGCTCAAAATACTCATTATTAAAAATCAAGTCACTACTCATTTTATCCTTATTTACACCATCTACATATTCATTAAATATGACTACATCATTAGCACCAAGATAGGCACCTCTCTTCTTCTTAGGCTTGGAAGTGGTAGCCTCGGAAGCCTCTCTCTTTCTAGTAGGAACCTCCCTTACTTACTCCTCAGGAGCTTCCTGTATAGCTTCAGCATCCTCTCTTCCCTCAACCTAGGGAGTATGATCTTGCTGATCAAGAGGATTCACATCTGAAACTTCAGATGCTGGAACTCTCAAATTATTAGTATCTTTATAGGCAGTTTGCTTAACTCTTGCCATTGCAACTTCCTGCACAGGAAGAGAAGGAAGTAGGAAAGACCCAGACAATAAGTGATCAGGAACAACAGAAGATTGAGTTCCAACAGAAGAAGTAGTACGAGGAGAAGGAAGTAATTTAATAGAGTTCTCATTATTATTTGGGGAAGAAGAGGATGAAGAGGCTATTGGAAAATAAAGACAAAGAAGTAAAGGAAAAACAAGAAAGAAAAAAATTTCAGGTAAATACCTGAAAAAGAGATGAAAACTAGCATGTACTGTTCACACCACAAATCGCCGCAACAACTCGCTGGAAATCGCACCACAAGTAACCGGAAATTGCATTTGAAGCTTCTTGGGAGTTTGAGAGAAATCTTGAGAACTTTAATAGAGAGAAAGTGAAATAAAATGATTGAAAATGATTGGTTCACAATCATTTTCAATCATCCTGTATATATAGAAATTTGAAGGGGCACAAGAGTAAATTCCCCTTTCAAATTTGAATTTCCCCCTAAAAAATCAAAAGGGGTGGTTGCGGCATTAATAAATGCTAAGGATGGGTACAAAATAACTTCCGAAAGGGAAAGAGACATCAGTTGGGGCACGAATTATGGATCCAAACACCCAACTGAGGGGCAAATGATGTGGCACGCCAAATCATACCACGTGTTAGCATAATACTGGGCCACGTGTCCACTAAAGTCCAGGTGGCACTACCACATGGCAATGACTGGACCACCAAGGTGGGCTCCACACGGCCACGTGTCGTTGTAAGATTGAGCCATGTGTTCACAGAAACTACCTAAAAGGAGAGAAACCTCTGCCACGTGTCGCAATCCTATTTGAGGCTACAAGGTAGGACAAAAGAAGGAATTTGGGCCTTGAGGCTTGAATGTAAAAGCCTATGAGGCTTGATCAAGTATCAACTAATTAGACGATGACAAATGTCATCGTCCTATTTGTTGGCCTCCAAACCTAAAGGCTATAAATACCCCTCAAAATCACCATTTTGGGGGCATTCAACAATCAATTCAATCTTCATTCATTCTTCCATCACACTAAGAGAATTTGTCTCACTAGTTTCCCTCTCTAGATTACCAAATTGTTAATTATTGTTAATTTGCCTTAATCCTTATACAAAAACTTATTTAAGCATCAGAGGGGGAAAAAATCCTACTAGAATTTTATCCCCTTGTTTTGCAGGAATCAAGGTCCGTGCCGTCAGGAAGTGAACAAGCTAACACCTGTCCGTCCGAAATGTAGCCCTCTAGTTCCCTCTTTACGTATTCAGTTGATGCTTTTGCAACGAGGTGTTTGTGGTAGGCCTTTTGGCTTTTGGTTTTTGTATTCCTTTCCTTTTGGTTAATAAAATTTTATTTACCAAAAAAGGATATGGAGGCATTACTTGTATAGAGAAAAGTGTAGGATTTACACGGACCACAAAAGTTTAAAGTACTTTTTCACTCAAAAAGATTTAAACAAGAGATAGAGGAGATGGCTTGAGTTGATCAAGGATTACGATTTAGACATCCAATACCATGAAGCGAAGGCTAATGTGGTAGTGGATGCTTTAAGTCGTAAAACGAAACATGGAGTGAATACTTTAGTGGTCGCTTATGAACTATGTAGAGACATGGAGAGAATGAACTTGGAGATAGTAAAAGAGGGAGAGTGGGAAGGAATACTTAGTAATCTTACTATCCAACCAATAGTATTTGAGGAGATTAAAAAGAACCAGGAGGGAGATGTGAAATGGGATAGAATAAAGGGAAATTGAAAGCAGGAAAGGCTATGGACTTCAAGATCCATGAGGATGGAAGCTTAAGATATAAAGAAAGGTGGTGTGTACCATAGAAGCGCAAAGATCTGAAACGGAGAATCATGGAGGAAGGTCATAATACACCGTATTCAGTGCATCCTAGAGGCGATAAGGTGTATAAGGATTTGAAGAAGGTGCATCGGTGGCCTAGGATGAAAAGGGAACGTCTGAATTTGTGAGTAAGTGTCTTACTTGTCAAAAAGTGAATTTGAGCATAAAAGAGGAAAAGCAGAAGTCCAACCCCTTGACATACCAGGATGGAAATTGGATTGCATATCAATGGACTTTGTAACTTGCTTGCCCAAGTTGAGGAATAAAAACGATATCATATGGGTCGTGGTGGATAGACTTTCCAAGTCAGCGGTGTTTATACCAATGAAGGAGACATGAAGGATGGAACAACTTGCAAAGGCTTACATAAAGCATGTTGTGAGGCTACGTGGAGTTCCAAAGAATATCGTATCAGATAGGGATTCTAGTTTTCTTTCGAAATTCTATAGAAGTGTCCAGGAGAACTTTTGTAAAACGTAGAAAATGAGTATAGCTTTCCATCCAACAACCGATGGACAAACAGAGAGAACCGTACAAACTTTGAAAGATATGCTAAGAGCTTGTATCATGGACTTTCAAGGGAATTGGGAGAATCATTTAGATCTTATTGAGTTTTCATATATCAATAGCTACCATGCAAGTATTGGCATGGCACCTTTTGAGGCCCTGTATGGAAGGAGATGCAAAAATCCCTTATGTGGAAGTGACATAAGTGAGACAGTGATTCTAGGACCTCAATTGCTTGAAGAAACCACCGACAAGGTAAGGGAATAAGAGATAAGATTCAAGTGGCGCAAGATAGATAAAAGTCTTATGCGGACCAAAAACGCCAAGAAGTTGTGTTTGAAGTTGGTGATAAGGTGCTACTTAAGGTATCACCGATGAAAGGTGTAATGAGGTTCGGGAAGGAGGGGAAACTAAGCCCAAAATATATTGGATATTGGACACTATGAGATTCATGTGAATGTTGATAAAAGAAATCGTCACTCAGAAATATAGAAGCTTAGTTAGGTTTTCTCTAAAGCTAAGCACCAAGAAAATCGATCTAAGTCGAATAATTTTAAGAATTGATTAAAGCTATGCACCCACAATCCCAAAAATTATCCTCACAAGAGTCTAATGCCTAAGCACCAACTCTTTCAAGATGTTCGAAGATTCCCTCACACTCGAAAATGTTCACACCTTTGGTTTTTTTTTTTTTTTTTTTTTTTTAGATAACAAATGAAACTTAAACAATCAATGTTTATTGAATTCACTAATCTGCATTTTTACAACCTAATGTTTAGATTATTTATAGTCATAATCATCAACAACATCCGAACTAAACTATGTGAAAAATACACTCATAACATAGGTAAATTCACCCTAACCTAGTGACTTATCGATAACTCACAAGATAAGAACGCCACATCCTCACTACATGTCATGCAACTTGCTAAAATATCCTAACAAACTTATTCTTACCTTGATAATCAACAAATTACAACCAGATTTACACAACAACAAGATTTACGCAAATCCCCCAAAAATCATCCAAATTGACGCAAGCCTTGTTCGTCCAAATTTGAGCAATTTTTGCGGTTTTATCTCAAACATTCAAGACACCTTTGAAGATTCAATATTTTAATCAAGAAACTTTCAAGAAGTCATTCTCCAGGTGTATAAGGCTGTAAATGATGATTTAGACACTTCAAGAATTAAAAGACTCAATGCTTAAAAATGAGAAAACCCTATCAACTGAAGTGGGAAAAACTCATAGGCAAAACCATCTTATTCCTCTAATTCCACCATTCTTTCCTTTGCTTCAATGATCAAGTAAAATGAAGTGAATTCAATACCATTAGAAGGTAAGGAAAATGTGGTAGCGGATGCTCTGAGTCGTAAAATGAAGCATGGAGTGAATTCTCTAGTGGTAACTGACGAACTGTGTAAAGACATCGAAAGAATGAACTTGGAAATGGTGAAAGAGGGATCATTAGAAGGAATACTTTGTAACCTTAGTATCCAACCAACAATGTTTGAGAATATCAAGGAGAACCAGTACGTAGATGTGAAACTAGATAGAATAAAGGAAAAATTAAAGGCAAGAAAGGCTATAGACGTCAAAATCCATGAAGATGGAAGTTTTAGGGACAAAGGAAGGTGGTGTGTACCGCAGAAATGCGAAGACTTGAAAAGGAAGATTATAGAGGAAGGTCATAATACACCATACTCAGTTTACCCCAGAGGTGATAAAGTTTATAAGGATTGGAAGAAGGTGTATTGATGGCTCAGAATGAGGAGGGAAGTAGCTGAATTCGTGAGTAAGTGTCTTACTTGTCAAAAGGTGAAATTTGAGCATAAAAGGCCACAAGGAGAGGTTCAACCACTTAAAATACCAAGGTGGACGTGAAATTCATATTAATGGATTTTGTAACTTGCTTGCCAAAGTCAAGGAATCAAAATAAAACCATATGGGTTGTGGTGGATAGATTTATTAAATCAGCGTTATTTATACGTGAAGCAGACTTGAATGATGGAACAACTTGCAAAGGCTTTCATAAAGCATGTTGTGAGAGTACCTGGAGTTCCAAAAGATATCATGTCAGATAGGGATTTTAGGTTTCTTTAAATTCCAGAAAAGTATCTAGGAGAACTTTGGTACAACGCTAAAAATGATTACAGCTTTCCATCCAACAACTGATGGACAAACAGAGAGTACCATACTGACACTAGAAGACATGCTGAGAGCATGTATAATGAATTTAAAAGGGAATTTGGAGGATTTTTTTTATTTGATCGAATTCCCGTAATAGCTACCATGCAATTATTGGCATGGCACCTTTTGGGCCCCTTTTTGCAAGGAAGTACAGAAGTCCCTTATATTGCAGTGACATAAGTTAGACAGTAATTCTAGGATCTTAATTGTTCGAAGAAACTACAAATAAGGTAAGAGTGATACAAGCAAAGATTCAAGCTGCATAGGATAGGCAGAAACCCTATATGCAGACCAAAACCGTCAAGAAGTCGTTTTTGAATTTGGTGACAAGGAGTTACTAAAAGTATCATAGACGAAAGGTATGAAGAGGTTTGGGAAGAAAGGAATGTTGAGCCCAAAGTACATTGAACCTTATGAGATCTTGCAAAGGATTGGAAAGGTTGCGTTTAACTAGCGCTAGCAATGGACTTGAGAAAAGTTCACAATGTTTTTCATGTGTCTCAATTAAGAAAGTATGTATCGGATAAGTCGCACGTGTTGCAACTTGAAACGATAGAGTTAGACCAAAGTTTCACTTATGAAGAAAAGCCAATCAAAATACTTGATAGTAAGGTTAGTGATACTCGTAGGAAAAGTGTCAAAATAGTGAAGTGTTTTGGTATAACCAAGAAACTGAAGAAGCAACGTGAGAAGCTGAGGATATGATGAGGGAAAATTATCCAGATTATTTCAAGTTAGTAGAGTTACGATGACGTAACTCGATTCTTAAGGAGATAGAGTGCGATAGAATTTCGCACGTTATTCCCTTGAATTTTGAAAGTTTTTACCTCTTTTAGCGAAAACTTATGGAAATTTTATATTTGTTTCCCAGAGTTGTGCCAAGGAAATGTATGAGTAAGTGTCTAAAGTCTACTAAAACATAGGATGAAAATGAACAGTTTTAAAGGAAATGCAGTCTCTATTCAAGCTCTATACAATAATTTACACAAATTTTCAAAACAAAACTTATTTTAAAGGGGATAGACTTTAATACCCCTTATTTTTACGTATTTTAAGAGTTTAAATTCATATTTTGTTTGGGTCTTTTTAGTCTTTTCATTAAAAAAAATAAGTTAAATAAATAAATTAAAGAAAGAAAATTTAATTAGTTGTGTCTTAAAATAATTATTCTTATGTTTTATAAAGTTTATAAGTTATTTTTATGTCCCTTTAAATTTTATAAAATATTCAAAGAAGTTTCTAATTTCAGAGTTTTCTAAATTTTCATAATTGTTTTAAAGCCAGGGCACAAAAGTAATTTCAAGCATTAAGGGTATTTATGTAATTTTACCAAAACCTAATTAGGGCCTATAAATATCCCATAAAATTAAACCAGAATTTCAGATTTAGAATTAGAACTTGTTATTTAGGATTTAAAAAAAAAAAAAAAAGCTCCCTTCGCCACCCTCTCACTTCGCTAGACCGCCACTACTCGCCGGTACCACCACCAGTGTGTTGCCCCTACTCGCCGGCCTGCCACCACTCACCGGCCACCTCCTTCCGTAATTGGTGAATTTTAAGTTAAACCTATTGTGAAAAAAAGCAAAAATTTCACCTCTTTTCTTTATAATTCAATCTTGCATAAATCCATATCTTATAATTACATTTAAGCATGTTTTGTAATTGTAATCATGTTTTATAGTTTATGATCATTTTTTAGAACTTAAAATTCATGTTTATATGTTTGTTCACGAAATTATAAAAAATAGGGTTTATAAAGTTATGAAAATTATTAGTTTAATTATTTTTAATATTATAAACTTTCATATTATGATTATAAGTTGTAGTATTAATTTGTGACAATTTTATGGCGTTTAGTTTTGTTTTTAAGGGTTTTAAAGTTAATTAATATTGCTGGCAAATTTTTAAAGTTATGATAACTAAGAGTAAAAATATTATGAGCATGTTTGGAAGCATGAAAAATTATTTTAAAGGATAGAATGGATGTATAATGATCAATGTGAGATAAAAAAAAATAATAAATAGGGTTTATAATATGATGAAAATTATTAAGTTTATGATTTTAAATACTCTAAACTTTCATATATGATCATAGATTGTTGTAGTATTAATTTGTGATGGTTTTATGAATTTTAGATTTGTTTTTAAAGGTTTTAAAGTAATTTAGTATTACAGTCAAATTTTTAAAAAATGGAAATTAAGAGTAAAAATATTATCAACATGTTTTAGAGCATGAAAAATTATTTTAATGTACATATTATAAGTATGATGATATTATAAGGTTCTAAAAGTGTTTTATGCTTGAAATATGGTCTTAAAAGTTTTTTTGTTGAGTTCTGAATTAAAATGTATTACTGTAAAATTTTTATTAACATGTGTTCGTACATAATAAAAATACTAACACATGATATAATAAGTTATAATTGTTTTTAACACACCAAAGTATTATATGATGATCTTAGGATATGAATCTAATGTTTTAGGATCAAGTTATAATATTTAAAAAGGTTTTAAGGAGTTTTTAAGCAACTTTACAAAGATGCCATGTTTAGAAAATTATCGAAAATTAGGTGTTTTGCAAAGGAAATATTAAAATAAAGTATGAAATTGAATAGAGACCATATAAGGAGGGTTTTGAAAATATATCTAATGTAAAAAGTTAGTTTAGAGTTGTTGTAGAAGTTTGCCAACACTAGTGGAAAAAATGACATTTGCTCCGGTCAAAACCCCCTTTTTTGCGGCGGTTATGGACCGGAGTATACCCAGGAGCAGCAACAAGTCTTAAGACTTTTTGCGCCGGTTGTTTAAAGAACCGGAGCAAAAAGTATGTTTCCGACCAAAAATAAGTGATGTTTTGCTCCGGTTGTTTAAATAACCGGAGCAAAAAGTGTGTTTCCCACAAAAAAAGTGACTTTTTGCTCTGGTTCTTTAATAACTGGAGCAAAAATTGTGTTTCCCACAAAAAAAAGTGACTTTTTGCTCCGGTCATTTAAATAACCGAAGCAAAAAGTACCCTAAAAAAACAAAAAAATAAATAAAAATTTTTTTTTGGCTTTTTTGATGCTAAAATGACTCATTACATGTTACATATTCAATGTGTGTAAGCTTGCACTCAGCAATCCAATTTTGCACAAAGTAGCCTATAAAATCTCAACTACTCAAAAACACAACCAAACAAACCTATACAAAGGAAACAAAAAGACCAAAAAACTATAGAACAAGAACTTTCATTGATTTCCCTTCTTTTCATATAAAATCTAACTAGTATGTTTTCTACAAACTCTTTTTTTCAGTAAAACTCTTTCATTTTCCGCCAGACTGCCTGTAATAACACCTCAATTTGTCCCACTTCAATCAAGTTGCCAATGCAAACAAAAGATACCAGAGCATGCACTAATGAGAAGCTACCCAAAATTGCAAAGTAATGTTTTATTCCAAAAGATGGTGTAATATAAAAATTCAAAAGCAAAATAGATAAGTAAAAGTATCCATTAAGGTTGTTCTCATGATACAAGTTTGCAAACATTACTGACTTGGTAGTCTAGGGTACATGGTGCTACCCCCACTTAAAACAATATGCTGATATAGTTGCAAAAAAGAATGTATATATCAATAGTAGACTTCAACAATCAACATTAAAAAGCATAAAATAAAAATTAGAAGGATGAATGCTTCTCTATGGTTTCTGATACAAAGATGACGAATCGAGTCATCCAGTCCTTTTCAACAAATGATACCCATCACAGAAACAAAATGCACTCCACTCTGCCAACATGGCGACACTAGAGTTGTATTTGCGACAAAACAAACATGTAGCAAACAGTTATGGACTTATGGTTTTCAGTTTCATGTCAAATAACCCTAATTCAGACATGCATCTATTTGAGCATATTTCCCAGCACCTAATGAGTTAAATTCTTCAGAAAAACTTTTTATTTAACAGTAAGCAATTTTGATTAGTTTATGGTTAGTGGATGACCAGTAAATAAAATATTAGTTTCTGGTTAGTGGATGACCAGTGATAAGAAATGGAGAGCGTACCTAGATTCTATAACAACCCAAGAGTAAAGAACAAGCGGTATTTAATACAAAACTTACCATCATGCGGTTATCAATATCCATCTCATGGATGCAGCGAAATACCATATCAGCCAAACCATCACCTTCTACATCTATAAGTTCCTACAACAGCAAATATAAAATAAAGCAACAAGAAAAAAGAGCGCATGATTTCTCTTTCTTCTCTTCACGTTCGATATTAGTCTTGCATTGCTTTAAACGGTTGAGGACTCGAACTTTTAGCTGTTAATAATATTTATCACACATCTAGATGAAACTTGTTAACATTTATTTAATTAGAGTGAGACACATTTTTAAATTCAATATTCTGTATCTAGGAACAGAAAACAAAAATGAGAAGAAATGGTGGTTTACAGCAAGTAGCTAAAATTTCAGGCGGGTGATGTACATCAAAGCGTTATTTTGGGATAAATGGAAGGCTGCTTACAGGAGTGAAAAGTGCCTCAGGAGCCTAGAAACGTTTAGTGCCAACTGATATTCTCGCTTGTAATCATAACTACGCCAAACTATAGACAATCTTAGATGAGATGCAAATAAGTTAAACATGTTTCTTCTAACAAATGTATCCTGTCCTTATGTAGCACAGTTTTTCTTGTTTCATAAATGATCATATGCAAATGTAAGATATTGTAAGATATGCAAATGCACCAAACTATATGTAAGATATCCAGACCTATAGACAGTCTCCATTAACAAATGCACCAAACTATATGCAAATGTTTCTTCTAACTATAGACAGTCTTAGATGAGATGCAATTGTAAGATATTGTAAAGTCAATTTACAAGAGAAAATAAGAATCAAAGCAGTTGCAGTCATTCGGTAACTTGAATCAAAGCAGTCGTCCACTATTCCATGCACGTCTGCTCCAATCAAAGGGGAAAATGACACTGCTAATGTTAGTCTTGCAACAAGCCCCAAGTATAAGCATTTTTACCCACCGAAACTTCGGACTCACCATATCAACATTCCTTACTGATATCAACAACGAAAATATTAGTACACAGATTAAACAAAATTCAATATTAGCCTCTAAACTGTGAACTTACAACACCGAAAGAGAAATCACAATTGCGCCAACTCGAACACTATGAGGCAAAAACAACGAATCATCGGTTAGCAATAGCCATACTTCTCCATCCAACTCAACAACCATACCTTGCATATAAACACCTCTCACAAAACCAACATACATTCCTAATTCCCCAAACCCAAAAACACGCAAACAAAACAAGAATCAAACCAAACCAAAATTGAATGAACCAATACCATACTAATAGTTCATTCAGTGAATGAATCAACCCTCACAGGTCATTCAATCAAACACCAAAACAAGATCCAAAACCCAAACCCAGAACCCTAAACACGCATAACTAACCCAAACCCTCAAAACAAACAACAATTGAAACTTTAGAACGAAAAATTAAAACTCAAAAAGCAAAAATATAATTCTTAACTTACCAGTTTTGAGTTGAAGACATTATTTCATTATTTCATCACAATAGCCAAGCCAGTTCTATCACATGTCATCTTCTCAGATTCTATAAGTTACAAGCTCACAAGATAACAGAAGGAAAGGGATTTCATGAGAAATTGTGGTCCATAAACAAAATCAAAAACCTTGTTCTGCACTNAAACCTTGTTCTACACTAGTTTAATGTACGTGGTTTCATTCAACAAGTTTCGATTAAAAATCGTGGGTAGAAGGTTTTACGACAAACTATGTGATATTGTGATATTAACATAACTTCCCCACTTATCAACAGCTAAAGGCATGTGCAAAGCCACAATACCATTAAAACTACAAAAAAAAAATCAGGAGAAAAACTCAGGAAAACCCACAAAAATCTACCAAAAAAATTCACTATCGCCAATTCTGCCACCAAAGCAGATGACAACCACCATTAGATCTAAAAAAGGAACAAAATCAAAACAAAAATCATAAAAAAGAACACCTTTAACCTGAAACACAAATTGACATTGAAATCAAGATCTAAAAAAATTTGAAATCACCGGTTTTTCGAGGGTGAGAGGGGCATTTAGGGTTTTCGAGGGTGACGTTTAGGGTTTTTCAAATGTGAGGGGGAGGCATTTAGGATTTTTCGAGGGTGAGGGAGAGGCGTTTATGGTTCGAGGGTGTGGGTGAGGCGTTTAGGGTTTAGGAAATAGTTTTTGGTGGTGAGGAGCAGCATGATGGAGGGAAGAAGATGATGAGGAGGAGAAGAAGGAGATTACGTTGAAGATGAGAGAGAAAGAAAGAGAATGAGGAGGGAGGATTTTGGTAGAGAGAGAGAAAGAGCTGAGAAAGAGGAGTTAAGTTAAGATAAAGAGAGAATAAGGGATGAGTTGGTTATGCAGTAGTAGTTTTCTTTTTAAAAAAAATCAAATACTTTTTGCTCCGGCCAAAACAAACGGAGCAAAAAGTTAAACAACCGGAGCAAATAGCAGCAAATAGTTTTTTGCTCCGGCCTCAATTTTAACCGGCGCAAAAAGTGAACTTTTTTTCCCTCAAAAGACTTATTGCTCCGGATTTTTATTTTACCCAAAAAACCGGAGCAAATGTGATGTAGCATATGTTGATTTTTCCACTAGTGCAACGTGGCTTTTAATTAGTTTTGATTTTTCCTATGTAGGAGAATTCGAGTTGAGTGATTTGTAGAAGTTGTGGCGAATCATCGTTATAACAAAAGATACGTAAGCACTAAAGGCAATAATGTAAATAGAGTTCATGCTAGATTTGTTGATTACCATGCTATATGTTATAGTCATAAAAGTTGATGCTTGGTTGATTTGAGATGACATGCATGAGAAGTTATATTAGCATGATCGTTTGAAAAGTATGTTTTGTTTATCAAGTTGACATACCGTATTTATAGTATTACTATAACATCATAAAAATTGGAATGTCAATTTAGGAAGTTTTAACAAGTAGTCAAACAAAGGAAAAAAAAGTAGTTTAGTTGATTAACTCTTGATCAACAAGTAATGTAGTTACGGAATGTTTATTCACATGTTTATAGAAACCGATAAGCAAATAGTTAGCCACTCACAGCTAATGTATGGTAAAGGAAGTTTAATAAAAAAAGGAGACACAAGTTAATCTTAGAATTACATTATAACAAAGATAAATAATATGGTGTTGCTTGTTGCCATGTATGGTTTAACGTGATTATTGTGAGTCATAACAACTGTTAAACCTGTTAATCACGTAAAGTGAATGAGGATTCGCACCAAAACTCTTGGAATGTACATACCTTGAGTATGAACAATGGGGGGAGTTATGGGTATAGTTACTGTAACTTCTAAACGGGGTACAAGATGTTGGGCTCTTTAATATCTTTTTAAATGCACATAAATTCCGTCACTTTAAAGTAATACTAATTTTGCAGTAATATTATGAACACGTTCGGAAGCATGAAAAATTATTTTAAAGCATAGAATGGATGTATATTGATCAATATGAGATAAGAAAAAAAATTTAGGGTTTATAAAGTAATAAAAATTTAGGGTTTATAAATTAATGAAAATTATTGGGTTTATGAAATTAAATACTCTAAACTTTCATATACGATCATAGATTGTTGTAGTATATTAATTTGTGATGGTTTTATGAACTTTAAATTTGTTTTTAAAGGTTTTAAAGTAATTTAGTTTTACTGTCAAATTTTTAAAAACATAAAAATTAAGGGTAAAAATATTATGAACATGTTTTAGAGCATGAAAAATTATTTTAATGTACATGTTATAAGTAAGATGATATTAGAAGGTTCTAAAAGTGTCTTATGCTTAAAATATAGTCTTAAAAGGATTTTGATGAGTTTTGAATTAAAATATGTTACTGTAAATTTTTTATTAACATGTATTCGTGCATAATACACATGAAATAATAAGTTATAATTGTTTTTAACACACCAAAGTATTATATAATGATCTTAGGACATGAATCTAATGTTATAGGATCAAGTTATAATATTCAAAAATGTTTGAAGGAGTTTTTAAGCAACTTTACAAAGATGCCATTTTTAGAAAATTATCGAAAATTAGGTGTTTTGCAAAGGAAATATTAAAATAAAGTAAGGAATCGAATTGGGACCATATAGGGAGGGTTTTGGAAAATTTTCCAATGTAAACAGTTAGTTTAGAGCTGTTGTAGAAGTTTGTCAATGTGGTTTTTATTTAGTTTCGATTTTTCCAATGTAGGAGAATTCGAGTTGAGTGATTTCTAGAAGTTTTGGAGGATCGTCGTTATAACATAAGATAAGTAAGCACTAAAGGCAATTATGTAAATAGAGTTCATGCTAGATTTGTTTGATTTCCATGCTATATGTTATAGACATAAATGTTGATGCTTGGTTGATTTGAGATGACTAGCATGAGAAGTTATGTTAGCATGATCATATGAAAAGTATGTTTTGTTTATCAAGTTGACATTCCGTATTTATAGTATTACTATTACATCATAAAAATTGGAATGTCAATTATTTAGGAAGCATTAACAAGTACTCAACAAAGAAAAAAAAAGTAGTTTAGTTGATTAATTCTTGATCAACAACAAATGTAGTTACTGAATATTTATTCACATGTTTATATAAAGAAATAAGCAAATAGTTAGCCACTCATAGTTAATGTGTGGATAGAAGTTTAATAAATAGAGGGGACACAAGTTAATCTTAGAATCACATTATAATTAAGATAAATAATATGGTGTTGCTTGTTGCCATGTATGCTTTTATGTTATTTTTGGGTGAGTCATAACAATTGTTAAACCTGTTAATCACATAAAGTGACAGAGGATTCGTATCAAAACTCTTGGAATGTATATACCTTGAGTATGAACAATGGAGGGAGTTATGGGTATAGTTACTATAACTTCTAATCAGGGTACAAGACGTGGCACTCTTTAATATCTTTTTAAATGCACAGGAATTCCGTCACTTTAAGTGAAATTGGTAATACCTTCTTGGAGTTGCTCCTAAGTTGGTTCCCAATAGGGCTATTGTTAAAGAAAGGAAACCTGTTCTATGCGAAATCCAAAAATCTGAAAACAATAATAAGAAACAAATTAATGTGATGAGTCTATGTACAGGTTTGTAGTGATGACAATAGTAAGAAGTATGTGATGTTCATTCTTTTATTTTATTGTTAATCATGTTTTGCATAGTCCTCGTAATTATGTACTCAGCTTTGCTGATTTTGTGTGTGTTTCTGTGTATGGCTTTGTGTTTGACATGGCCCTAAAACGACCCATTTCGATGGCGAGTAGTTGTTTAGAATAATGAGAAAACTACAGGTATAGGGCTTGCATTGTTGTTTTCTTTGTTGTGCGGCGTTGATAGTTATTTAGTTTTATTGTCGACTTTTAGATTTTTGATGTTTAAAGTTTATTTAGTTTTGAATGGCAGTTAATGCGGTTCCGAGTTGTAATAAAATTTATTTTGAATTTGGTTTGAAAGTTCTATTGGAGTTTTAGTTTTGGGTTTTGAAATAATAGACTTCCGCTGTAGTACTTTGATAAAAACCTTAGCCGTTATCACAGCGGCGGTAATAATTTGCTTTTTTTTTGTTCCATAGGAAAGATATTTATTATTATTTTTCTAATTTATTTATATATTTCCGGAACTTGAATGGAGAAAGTTAAGACATTCTAGGGTGTTACAAAGTGGTATTAGAGCTTTGTTTTCGAAATAAACTATATTATTATTTTTGGGGTACCCTATGTTTTATTTTGGGAAAAAAGGAATTTTTTATTTTAGAAGGTTACTGAAAATGGAATACTTTCTAAAATTAATAATTTCCAAAAATAGAAAGGTTTGAAAATGAAAAGGTTTTTAATTAGTTACATGTGCAGGTATGCAAGGAATTAAGGTATGTTATTATGTGTTTTTGCTTTCATAACATTTGGTGAGATTGGTTAGGATGTTTGGGCATGTAAGATAGACTTTTATTTCTTTCATGCATTTAAGTGAATGTTTCTAAATGTTGCTTACATGGATAGTTATATATAGAAGAAATTGTTTGTTAGCCACCAAACCTTTTGTTGTGGAAATTTTTAGCTTGGTTTTGTTGTGTGGGAATTGAAGGATGGCCCATTAGTTTAAGTGACGTTTTAGGATGTTGCATCACCAACCAAGTAAGGAGACTTAGTTTAGAACTTTGGAGAAAAAGGACTATGAAAGGCCACCTCCGTATGTGTGGAAGATTCGTTGCGATTGTTCGTACATGAGTGTGGTGCTAAATTAACAGGAGTGGGATCAACCTAACCGTGTGTTTGTTTTGACTGTGCGTTGTTTGCCTAAGCGTCCACCTTACTAGGAGATTAAGGTGAAGTTCGATGACTTTCATTTCATTGGAGGACTACCAAGTTATGCTAAGTATATGGATCAAAATGGTCGTTGGGGTTGTGATTAGAGATACTTAGATGACAATATTGAAAACAAGGAGCAAGAGTTTATGAAGTCAAATTTAGGCAAGGACTCCCCACCCATACTAGTCCCAAATGATCAAGAGAATGCTGCAATGAATAAAAATGAAGTTGCTTTAGGTTCTCCACGTTGCAAGTTGAAGGATAGTTCATGCAATGAGATTGAGGATCCTGATATAGTGTAGGGGTGTTAATGAGGCGAGACAATCGGCTCGAATAAGCTTTGCTCGAGTTCGAGCTCGACTCGGGGTTCTAACGAGTCAAGTCGAGCAAGCCCCTACTCGACTCGAAAAGCTCGTGAGTAGCTCGATATATAATTATATATAAGTCATTTTTTTAATGTACCCCAAACAAATTTTATAAATTATACACTTAATGGCTTAAGTTCTTATGTGTTGATTGAGCCGTTGATTTCTTTCCATCTCAACCGTCAAGATTCAAGCTAATAAATAAAACTTAAACAATAAAAACCAACCTAAAAACTCAAACCCTAAAAACTCAAACCCTTCACTTTCTCTTGTCCCTTATCCCTTTCCCTTTCCCTTTCCCTTTCCCTATTGACTACTCTCTTATCCCTTTCCCTCTCACTCTCCTCTCTCCAAATATACCATTAAGAAAATAAAAAAAAATTGGAAATCTGGCTTTGAATGAGCACTAAATCTATCTATCAAGATGTCAAACCAACAACGATGGTATGTATAATTAAATCTTATGTTCAGTTTAATCAAGTTTTTTTTTTGTGTATTTTATTATCTATGTATAGCATGTATAACAAATTATATATGAACGATGGTGAACGGTGAAAAAAATTACAGTAATGATAATTGATAGCACTTATGTATGAACGTATTTGAAGAAAGTTGTATGATTTACTTCATTATTTTTTGTTTGTTAAGCTACTTGATTATATTATGTTAGTTAATTTGTTAATTAATAACGATTTTAATCGAGGAAGGTGATGCAATTTGTTAATTAATATGCAATTTCATAGATGCAACATACCAACTGGAAGTTTTTCCTTGGCGGATTAATGAAGTAGTTCTATGTTTATGCTCACATTTGTTCTAAATTTCTTAAAATTGTAAAATATTTATTTAGCACATAAGTACATAACTACATAAATTTGGAAGTTTCTAGATAATTATGTAATCTTCTATTTCTATTAGTTACTTCTAAAGACAATTATGATAAATTTATTTTCAGGTTACTTATTATTATGAGTTTGAGCTTCATTCAATTCGAGCTCGAGCTCTAGCTCGAGCTCACCTTGCGTCCTACCGAGTCGATTTCGAGCTCCATTTTAAAAGCTCGCGAGCTTTCGAGCTCGAGTCGAGTTAGAGTTTTAAGTTTCGAGTTCGAGTCGAGCTCAATGATACTCGAGCTCAACTCGCATCATTAACACCCCTAATATAGTGATACCAGCGCTTTCGGGCCATTGATCGAGTGATTCTGAAGAAGAAGAAAATGAATTTGATCCCGATGAAGACATGGATTGAGGAAGATTCGGAGGATGATGTTGAAGATGACATTGAGGATGATCCTCAGTTCATACCTAAGAAATATTTGATGTCCGTGGACAAGCATGATAATTTTAATGTTTCAAATTCTTTGTTAGGAACATGAGTTTAGTTTAAATTTATATTTTCTAGTATTATTTATGTTTAGAGATGTTAGACCTTTCATATTGTTATTTCCTCTTAGAATAAGTAACAATAAGCCATACGAAACTCTTAGAAAACTAAGCATTGACGAATTCTTATGAGAATAAAGGAATAAAACGAATCAGTTTTGTTATGGAATTGTGTCTCAAGTAGAGCAAATCCGAGGGAATATTTTTTTTTAATTTATGTTCTTTATTTTACTTGAATGGTTGTGAAAACAATCAACAGTGAATCAGTCGCTCTACAGGAATAGAAATTTCCTTTATGACGAATTGAAAAGGTGTTTTTCATGTGTATTATAAGTTTAGTATTGTTCTAACTTAGAGTTATAGTTTAATCAAAAAAGTCTTTACCTCAGCAGCAGAAATAGGATGGCTGAGCACAACAACAATCAGGTGAATGACGTAGTGAGGCAATTGGATACTGTAGCTCAACAATTAGCTGCTAGAAGAAATGGTAATGGAGGCCACCCCGCTGCGGAACGTTTAAAAAAATTGTTCAAAGTAAGTCTCCTACATACCAAGGAGAACCCAATGTAACTGTTTTAGAGGTATGGCTGAGAGAGTTCAACAAGTTGTTTAGTGCGGTTGAGTGTCCAAAAGAATCCAAGGTAAACCATGCAGTTTACTACCTGAGGGGAGAAGCGGATCTTTGGTGGTCATAGAATGAAGCTGTGCTCCGGGCGTTGCCAGGATTTAATTGGATAGTGTTTCACGAGTAAATTTGTAACAAGTTTTATCCTCTGTTCCTTTAGATGTAGAAAGCTGATGAGCTTCTGGAGCTTAACATGGGGAGTATGTCGGTTACTGAGTACTACCCGAAGTTTATAGAGTTGTCTAGGTTTGCTAAGGAGGCTGTAGGAACGGAGAAGCTGAAGGCTAGTCATTTTGAGAGAGGGTTGCCAATGGATACTCAATTGTAAGTAGTCGGGCAAGTTTTGAGTCGTTGGATGAGTTATATTGTGGGGCTGCACTCTTGTATGCCTTAGACCAAAAGAAGAAGGATATGCTGAAAAAAGGTGAGACGAGGGAGAAAAGAAAGGATGGCCGAGAAAACTTTAACCAACACGGGAGTCATGGTGGATTTAGGAAGCATCGTTTCAACAACAATTTTCAAGGGAATAAAGACAACTTTGGCAAGCCTACAAATGAAAATGGGAACATGGTGCAGACAGCTAATCAAGGTGGTCGAGTGTACTTCTGCAAGAAGTATCCTAACAATCTTCCAGGCAAGGACTGTGCTAGAAACCTAGTGACTTGCCCTTTATGCAATAAACTTGTACATCGTAGGTATGAGTGTTTCTCCAAGGGTAAGGGAAAGGAAGGGCAAGGGTCACAGTTCCTGTTAATGTTTTGTTTTATTCTGGTGCAACATATTCTTTTGTATCCACTAAAATTTTTGAATAATGAATGCCTTTTTTGGGAGAAATAGATACAATAGATATGTCGGTAGTGTTACCATCAGGACAAGAAGTACATTGTTCAAGGAGAATTTTGGATGTTCCAATTGAGATGGAGGGAGTAGAGTTTAAGGCTAACCTAATTCGGTTTGAGTTGGGTGACTTACAGGTGATCTTAAGGATGGATTGGTGAGTGAACATAAGGCTGATATTTTGTGTGAGGCGCAAAAAATCACATTATTTAAGAAGGGTAAAAACATGAGCTATTGTTGGGTAGGAAGGCCAAAACACAACAAAATAGTGTCAATGATGAGTATTGCTAGGTACGTGAATAGAGGTTGCCCAATCTACTTTTGTAGTTTGAGGGATGTAGATCACGTCGAGTCTTCTCAACCAGAGGACAATGAGGTAGTGAGGGATTTCCTAAACGTGTTTCCGGAGGAGATTTCAGGAATGCCACCGAAGCGTGAAATCAACTTCACCATAGACTTAGTGCTAGGAACGACGCCTATTTCCACAGCATCATGTACAATGGCATTTGCGGAAATGAGTGAGTTGAAGTACCAATTATAGGATTTTTAGAGAAAGGTTACATTAGGCCTAGTGCTTCACCTTTGGGAGCGCTACTGCTATTTGTGAAGAAGAAAGACGGGATCATGAGATTGTGTATTGACTATACGGAGTTGAATAAGGTGACGATCAAGAACAAGTATCTTTTACCAAGAATCAATGACATTTTTGATCTGTTGAAAGGAGCTACTGTGTTTTCAACAATCAATTTAAGGCTAGGATACCACCAATTGAGAATTACTGATGAGTATATACCAAGGACGACTTTTTGTACAAGGCATGGACACTATGAGTTCACTGTTATGCCTTGGGTTGAGGAATGAGCCAGCAATTTTCAAGGACTTAATGAATGGGAACTTTCAATCGCTTTTTGATGAGTTTGCGGCAGTGCCTATCAATGACGTTTTGGTGTACTCTAAGAGCAACGAAGAGCATGTGGAACATTTAAGGACTATTTGGACGACACTGAGGGAGTATTAGTTGTATGCCAAATTCTCAAAGTGTGAATTTTTGTTTGAGAATATCGCATTTTTGCGGTATTTTGTGTCAAAGAAGGGAGTTGAGCTAGATCCAGCGAAGATCGAAGCAGTGAAAGAGTGGCCTACACCTATGTCGGGATTTGCACAGTTTCTTGGGGTTAGCCGGATATTACAGGGGGTTTGTGAAGACTTTTCAAGGATCACAAATCCGATGACATCATTAATGAAGAAGGACTGTATGCTTGTTTGGAGTGAACAATGTCAGGAGGCATTCCAGACTCTAAAGGAGCGTTTGACTATGGCTCCTGTGCTGACATGGCCAGATCGAAGTGGTTTTTATGACATATATAGCGATGCTTCTAAAAATGGTTTGGGGTGTGTTTTAATGCACAATATAAAATTGATCACGTATGCTTCGAGACAATGGAAGCCGTACGAAGAAAATTACCCCACCCACGAATTTGAGATAGCAGTGATGGTGTTTGCCTTGAACATATGGAGACACTACTTGTATGGAACGAAATGTAGAATCTACACGCATCACACGAGCTTAAAGTACATTTTCACTCAAAAGGATTTGAACATGTGACAAAGGATATGACTTGAATTGACCAAGGATTACGATTTAGATATCCAATACCTTGAAGGGAAGGCCAATGTTGTAGCGGATGCTCTGAGTCGTAAAATGAAGCATGGAGCGAATTCTCTAGTGGTCGCTGACGAACTGTGTAGAGAAATGGAAAGGAAGAATTTGGAAATAATGAAAGACGAATCGTTAGAAGGATGTAATCTTAGTATCTAACCAACAGTGTTTGAGGAGACCAAGGAGAACCAGGATGGAGATGTGAAACTGGATAGAATAAAGGAAAAATTGAAAGCAAGAAAGCTTATAGACTTCAAAATCGATGAAGATGGAAGTTTTAGGTACAAAGGAAGGTGGTGTGTACCGTAGAAATGCGAAGAATTGAAAAGGAAGATTATGGAGGAAGCTCATAATACACCCCTCAGTTCACCATGGAGGTGATAAGGTGTATAAGGATTTTAAAAAGGTGTATTGATGGGCTATAATGAAGAGGGAATTAGCTGAATTTGTGAGTAATGAACTGTCTTACTTGTCAAAAGGTGCAATTTGAGCATAAAAGGCCACAAGGAGAGGTTCAACCACTTGAAATACCAGGATGGAAGTGGGACTGCATATCAATGGATTTTGTAACTTGCTTGCCAAAGTCAAGGAATTAAAATGATACCATATGGGTTGTGGTGGATAGGCTTACTAAATCAACGGTGTTTATATAGATGAAGGAGACTTGGAAGATGGAATAACTTGGAGAGGCTTACATAATGCATGTTGTGAGACTACATGGAGTTCCAAAAGATATCGTGTCATATAGGGATTCTAGGTTTCTTCCGAAATTCTGGAAAAGTGTCCAGGAGAACTTCGGTACAACATTGAAAATGAGTACAACTTTCCATCCAACAACTGATGAACAAACAAAGAGAACCATAGAAACATTAGAGGACATGCTGAGAGCTTGTATAATGGATTTTCAATGGAATTTGGAGGATTGTTTAGATTTGATCAAATTCTCGTACAACAATAGCTACCATGAAAGTGTTGGTGCGGCACCTTTTAAGGCCTTGTATCGAAGAAAGTACAGAAGTCCCTTATGTTGGAGCGACATAAGTAAGACAGTAATTCTAGGACCTCAATTGATTGAAGAAATTACCAATAAGGTAAAAGCGATACAAGAAAAGATTCAAGCTGCACAAGATAGGGAGAAATCCCATGCAGTCCAAAAGCATCAAGAATTCGCGTTTGAAATTGTTTGTAACACCCCATATTTTCACGTATTATAAGGAGTTATTTGCGTATTTCATACGTATGTTTTAATATTTTTGTTGAGAAATTATATTCAATAAGAATGTTAAAACAAAGGAAATTTAAATTAATTCTAAATAAAATAATTATTTTGTGTTTATAAATATTATCTTATGCTTTGTTAAACATTTTGAAAAGTTTCTGAAAATAGAATTTTTAGAGTTTCCTAAATGATTTTAAAACAAAGGCATAAAAGTAATTTTAAGCATTATGGGTATTTATGGAATTGCACCAAATCCTACTTTGGGGCCTATAAATACCCCTTAAAACCCCAATTTTAAGATTTCTTTTGCAACTTTAGGATTTAGGACTTCCAAAAATTTAGAGAGAGAAGAGAGAAAAAAATTTCGAAAAAACAGTAAGGAGTTTCTGAAAACAAGAAAAAAAATTGCAGCCTTCCTTGCCACCAGCCACCTCGTCGTTGCTCCTCCCCTTCCCATCGGAGCTCCGCCATGCGCCACCTGCTGTCAGCAGCCACCGCCGGCCACCCTACTCCTGTTTGGTATTTTTCGAACCCCTTTGTAAAAACATTTTTTTTCTGCTTCTTTTCTTTTTGATTCAATTTTGCAAATTCATGTTTATATTTATGATTAATCATGTTTTTATAGTTTAAATTATGTTTTCATGAAGTTATGATTTAGTTTAAAGCATGACTTTATTTATTGATCATGAAATTTTAAATTAGGGTTTATACAATTATGAAATTCTTGATTCTATGGGTTTTTTTTAATGATTTAAACTTCAACATTATGATCATGAATTGTTGTTGGGTGAATTTATGATGATTTTATGAAGTTTAGATTGATTTTTAAAGGCTTTAAACAAAAATTATATTGCTGTCCAAATTTTGTAATCGTGAAAATCAATAGAATGTATATTATAAATAGGTTTTGTTTTATGAAAAATTATTCTAGAGCATAGATGGGTTTCATAATGAAGTTAGTAGATTGTAAAAGAGCTTTATGATGCATTTATGATATTTTTATGAGTTTTTAATGAGTTTTAGATGAATAAATAAAGCTGTAAATTTTTAGTAGCACATATTTATGCCCAATAAAAATAGTAACATGTAACATAATAAGTTAAAATTATTTTTAATGTATCAAAGTATTGTATATTGATCTTAGGACATAATTATAGTGTTTTATGATCAAAATATGTTATTTAGAAAGGTTTAAGGGTGTTTTAAAGAAGGTTTACAAAGCAGCCATTTTTGGAAAATTACCGAAAATCAAGTATTTGGCAATAGTAGCAAAATTAAAATAAAGTATGGAATTGAATAGAGACCATATAGGGAATGTTTTCGACAAGTTTCCAACGTGGAAAGTTAGTTTAGAGTTGTTGTAGAACTAGTCAACAAGGTTTTAATGTAGTTTCAGTTTTCTCTACGTAGGAAACATCGAACTATTCGACTTTTAGAAGTTGTGGCGGATCACCACTACAACACAAGGTACGTAAGTACTAAAGATAAACATAGAAATTACAATTCATGCTTGGTTGATCTTTTATGATATGTTGTTGTGCTTGATTGAATTGTGAAATGTCATGTATGACAAGATTTTTTCGAAGCATGAATTTATATTATTTTAACATTTCATATTTCAGCAATATAAGTTCTTCAAGATTAAATTGGAATGTTTTGATCAATTTAAAATTGGCCAATAGCTTATTGATACAAGTGCGAGCATCAGTGATATTAATGAAATAAGTGATGGCAACTTCGAATGTGGTGACATCAATGGTGATAATATCAATAGTGGCAATGGTAAAGATGCAACGATAGGTGAAATAATTGCTTATGGAAATATCAACCATATGGGTGCATAAAGGGTAGGGATTTGCGTGTGCATGGTCGCATGTCAATAATATGGCACGCAAATCAAGGCAAGAATGGTGGGTTTGGGAAACAAGATGGTTTTTGCCTATGAGTTTATTTTTCCCACAAGGTTTTTCTCATTTTTGGCTTTGAGTCTTTTATTTCTTGTGGAAAGAGATCATCATAATTATGCTAAAAAACATGGAGGAAAGAATCTTGAAGGTTTCTTGATTAAAAGATTGGATCTTGAAGCATTTCTTGAAGTTCTTGAAAGAATCTTGAAAATTGCGCACAAAAGGAACGGTTTCTTAAAGCGTGTTTTTGGGCGTTTTTCCATGTTCTTGGGCAGCAAGTATTCTTGTAATTTTTAGCTTACAATATGTTGATTATCTTGTTAATTAGTTATTTAGATAAGTTGTTAGGATATCATGTTAATCCTGAGGAGACTAAGGAAATACAATGGCAAATTGAATAATTGATGTAGAGGGGATACGTGAGGGAGAGTATGAGTCCTTGTGTTGTACCAACGCTGATTGTTCCAAAAAAAGACGGACCTTGGCGCATGTGCATAGATTCTAGAGCTATAAACAACATCACAATCAAGTACAGGTTCCCAATTCCTAGGCTGTACAGTCTCCTGGACGAGTTATATGGTTCACAGGTGTTTTCCAAGATTGATTTAAGAAGTGGGTATCATCAGATACGTATGAGATAAGGGGATAAGTGGAAAATAACTTTCAAAACTAAATTAGGTCTCTATGAGTTGTTAGTCATGCCTTTGGGACTCACCAACGCCCCTAGCACGTTTATGACACTTATGAATGAAGTTTTGAAGCCATATCTGGGTGAGTTTGTTGTTGTATACTTAGATGATATATTTGTTTATAGCAGAAATAATGGAGATCATCTGCAGCATCTAAGACAAGTTTTTGAGACTTTGAGGCAACAAAAACTGTACGAAAATTGGAGAAGTGTTATTTTTATGGTGCAAAGTGTGACGTTTTTGGGTTATGTGGTGTCAAAGGATGGGGTGCCAGTTGATCAATCCAAAGTTGACGCAATTGAGTCGTGGCCAACACCCACAAACGTGACTGAAGTACGATCTTTCCATGGGTTGGCTTCTTTCTGCAAAAGGTTTGTCAAAAATTTCTCATCCATTGTTGCTCCTATGACCGAATGCATTAAAAGGTATAAGAAATTTAAATGGACAAAAGAGGCGCATATTGCATTCGAAAAGATCAAGAATATGTTATGCCACAAACCTATTCTAGCATTGCTTGATTTCTCAAAACCTTTTGAAGTACAAACAGATGCAAGAAATGTGGGAATTGGAGCAGTTTTGGTGCACAGTAAAAGACCAATTGCTTATTTCAGTGAAAAATTGAATGGAGCCAGGTTGAATTATTCAACTTATGATAAGGAATTTTATGCAATTTTTTAGGGCTCTCCATAATTGGAGTCATTATTTGAGACCTAACCATTTCATCCTGCATTTTAATCATGAAGCACTGAAACATTTCAATGGTCAGCAGAAACTGAATCCTAGACATGCCAAATGGGTTGAGTTCCTTCAATCTTTTTAATTTTTCATCGAAATATAAGGATGGCAAGTCTAATGTGGTGGCAGATGCACTTTCCAGAAGATATGTGTTGATTAGTATCCTGAATTGCAAGCTATTGGGTTTAGAACATATCAAAACATATTATGATTCTAATGTAGAATTGGGTCCTATAATGCAGCAACTGGGAAGTGGAGTAGTGGGATCCTATGTTTTACATTATGGGTTCCTATTTTAAGGGAATCAGTTATGCATGTCTAGTAGTTCAATCAGGGAATTATTGGTCAGAGAGGCGCATGGAGGAGGTCTTGCAAGGCATTTTGGAATTGATAAAACATTGAGCATGCTGCAAGAACATTTTTATTTGCCTAAGATGATTAGAGATGTGGAAGGTGTAATTTCTCAATGTGCTATATGTCAGAAGGCTAAAGCAACTTTTCATCAAGGGTTATACACACCATTACAGGTTCCTGATAGTCCCTGGGAAGATGTCTCAATGGATTTCATTGTTTGGCTACCTAGGATTGCGAGAAATAAGGATTCAATCATAGTGGTGGTGGACAGATTTTTAAAGATGGCACACTTTACTCCTTGTCATAAGACTGACGATGTTGTTAATGTTGCAGAGCTATACTTTAGGGAGATCATTCGATTGCATGGGATTCCTAAAATCATTGTAAGTGACAAGGATTCAAAATTTATGAGCTATTTTTGGAAATCACTGTGGAAGCTGGTCGGTACCAAGTTACTTTTTAGTACTTCCTATCATCCACATACTGATGGGCAGACTGAAGTGACAAACAGGACCTTGGGAGTATTATTGCGTGGATTGGTAAGCAAAACTCAGAAGGATTGGGATTTGAAACTTGTGCATGCTGAGTTTGCCTACAATAGATCACCTACTTATGCAACCAAACATTCACCTTTTGAAGTGGTTTATGGCATTAACCCTAAATTGCCAATTAATTTCATTTGTGTTCCTAAAGGTTAGTTGGTTCATAAAACTTCTTTGGATAAAATTGAATATATGCAGAAATTACATCAGAGCAAGAATTGAAAAGGTGAATGATCAGCATAAATTACGAGCCAATAAGCACAGAAATCCACGCACATTTTAGGAAGGTGATTTGGTTTGGCTACATATCTGGAAGGAAAGGTTTCCTAACCACAGGAAAATAAATTGATGCCTAGATGTGATGGGCCATTAAAATTTTTGAAGAAAGTTGGTGATAATGCTTCTCAACTTGAACTACCAGGTGAATGGGGTTCATGCTACTTTTAACATTGGTGATTTATCTCCATATATACCTGACGAACAACTTCGAAGTTCGAGGTCAAACTCTGTTGAAGAAGGGGAGGATGATACAAGTGCGAGCATCAGTGATAGAATGAAATAAGTGATGGCAACTTCGAAGGCGGTGATATCAATGGTGATAATATCAATAGTGGCAACGGTAAAGATGCAACTATAGGTGAAATAATTTCTTATGGAAATATCAACCATATGGGTGCATCAAGGGTAGGGATTTGCGTGTGAAATAAACTCTTATAGAATCACTTTAACTCAACGATAATTAATATGGCTTGCTTGACTTTGTGGAAGTTTTATGTGATGTTATACGTGAGTCATAACCTTGTTAAATCGGTTAATCATGTAAAGTGGACGAGAGTTCGCACCAAAACTCTTGGAGCGTATGTACCTTAAGTATGAACATTGGGGAGAGTTGTATGGAAAAGAGATCTATGACTTCTAGTTGGAGTACAAGACGTTGTACTCTTTTATATTTTTAATGTGCTAGAATTCCATCACTCTATGTGACATAGGTAATACCTTCTTGGAGTTGCTCCCAGGTTGGTGCCCAATACGGCGATTTTAAAGGAAAGGAAACCCGTTCGATGCGAAATCCAAAGTTTAAATATAATATTTAATTTGTTTTAAGTTGAGTATATGCACAGGTGGAGAGTTGACAACGGTAAGATGTATGTATATTTTTATTTTTATTTTATCTTATTCTTGTTGCATAGTCTCTGGTAATTATGTACCAAGCTTTGTTAATTGTTTGTATCCAGATTTGTCTTGGACTTGGCCCTACGATGACTCACTTGTTGGCGAGTAGTTGTTTAGAATAAGAAAAGCTACAGGTACAAGTGGACATAAGTCATTCATGCTGGGCTGGAGTGAGAGTGCTTGCTGTGTAGTGTTTGTAATTCTTATTTTTTTTGCTCATGGAGTTATCTAACTATTACTTGGATGTTGTTTCATTTTCGAAGTTTAAGTTTTGGTTTTGAAGGGCCATTAATATGGTTCCGAAGTGTAATAAAGTTTAAAGTTGATTTTCTTTTGGATGTTGGTTTGATTTTAGTTGAGATTGTTTTTGAGGTTTAAGTTTTTAAATTTGGTTTTCGTTTTTAAGACATCTGCTGTAGTACTTCGAAAAATGCCTTAGTCATTATCACCGTGGCGCCGTGGCGGTAATGCTTTGGTTTTTCCTCGTTAATTAGGAGTTTTAATAGTTATATTTCTTTAATATTAATAATATGTTTTCCGGAAAATCTAGAAAAGGAAGTTAGGAAATTCCAGCGTGTTACAAAGTGCTATTAGAGCTTAGTTTTCGAAATAAAATAAAGTTTTATTTATGGGGGTACCTTAATTTCTATTTTGGGAAAGACGAATTTCTTGTTTTGGAAAGTTATTGGAAATGGATTTTTTTTCTAAGAATAGTAATATTCGAAAATAGTAAGTTTTGAAAAAAGAATGTTTTTGAAATTAATTATTTGTGCATGTATGCAAGGAATTCAGGTATGTATTGTATGTTATTGCTTTAATATTATGTGGGGAGATTATTGGGTAGGAAGTTTGAGCATGTAGGATAGACTTTATTTATGTTCTTTCATGCATTTAAGTACATGCGTTGAAATTTTGCTTATGTGAGTAGCTATGTGTAAAAGAAATTTTATGTTAGCCACTAGAACTTTTGCTGTAGAACTGTTAGTTTGGTTTTGTTTTGGGAAGGATGGTCCATTAGTCTTAAGTGTTGTGCAGGATGTTGCATAACATGCCTAGTAAGGATACTAAGATGGGGACGTTGGAAAAGAAGGACTATGAGAGTCCACCTCAATATGTCTAGAAGATATGATTTTATTGTTGGTACATGGGTACGGTGTTGAAGCTACCGCAGTGGGACCAACCTGATCATGTTTCCGCTCTTATTGTTAGTTGTTTGCCAAACAGTCCACCCTACCCGGAGAATAAGGCGAAGTTCAGTGACTTTCATTTTGCAAGAGGACCAAATATAAAGATGTAGTTGGTCAATGGGGTAGTGACTGGAGGTATCTGGAGGGTTATATTGCAAGGAAGGAGAAGGAGTACCAGGAGTCGAATGCAAGTGAGGAGGCACCACCCACACCAAGCCCAAGTGATTAGGAAGGTGATGAGATGCTTGTGGAGGAAACTACTTCTAGTTGTCGGAGTTATGAATCGAAGGATAGCTCGTGCTATGAGATCGAGAATCCAAAACCATTGATCCTGGTGTATGTATATTTGGTATCTGATTCTAAGGATGAAGAAGTGCTTGATCTTGAGGAAGATATGGATGAAGATACGGAGGATGATATGGAAGATGATGTGAAGGATGATCCGGATTTGATGCCTAAGAAATACGTATTGTCGAAGGACAAGAAGGATAATGTTAATGTTTAGAAGCTTTGTTATAGATATCAGTTAGTTAATATTGTTTAGTATTGTTAATGTTTAGATTGTTGGACATTTTAGATTGTTGCTTATTTTTGTGAATAAGTGAGAGAGCCATGAGGAAATATTAGGAGGAATGAATCAATAAGAATTCTTATGGGATGGAGTAATAAACGAGACAATTCTCTTAGGAGATGAAGCCTCAAATAAAATAGAACCAAGGGAATTATTTTTGTTTCTTATGTGCTTTATTAATGTTTTAATAATGGTTGTGTAAACAATCAAAACTAAGTGAATCATTCGCTCTAAAAGAATGGAAACTTCTTTTGTGAGACAAATTGAGAAAATGTTTTATGTCATAAGTTTATGTTGTTCTAACTTGGAGTTAGGCATAGTTTAATATAAAGGTCTTTTCCCTCTACAGGAGAAATAGGAT
The DNA here is from genome assembly GCA_016808085.1 of Suaeda aralocaspica. NCBI lineage: Eukaryota > Viridiplantae > Streptophyta > Magnoliopsida > Caryophyllales > Amaranthaceae > Suaeda > Suaeda aralocaspica. The sequence goes on along the minus strand of PYUH01000418.1, from coordinate 208,149 downwards.
GGCTGAACGTAACAACAATCAGCTGAATGATGTAGTGAGACAATTAGCTACTGTAGCTAAACAATTAGCTGCTAGAGGAAATGGAAATGGTAATGAACCTGTTGAGGAACTTTTGAATAAGATTTCTCAAAGTAAGGCAGCACCCACTTACCAAGGAGAGCATAATCCAACTATTCTAGAGGGGTGGTTGAGAGAACTTAACAAGCTATTTTGAGCAGCTGAGTGTCCAAACGACCTTAAGGTCAACCATGCAGCTTACTATTTCAGAGGAGAAGCTGAACTTCAGAGGTCACAAAATGAAGCTGTAACTAGGGATTTACCAGGGTTCAATTGGGATGTGTTTCAGGAACAAATCCCCAACAAGTATTATCCCGAGTTCCTTCAGAAACAGAAAGCTAATGAGTTTCCGGAGCTTAAGATGGGTAGTATGTCTGTTACTGAGTACTACACTACATGAAAATAAGGCCAATTGTGACGCTTTTTATGTCAAATAGGAACGGGAAAAAACGTCACAATTTGTCATATGGACGATTTTAAAAAGGTTCCTAATTTTTTGCGTGGATATTTTGGGACGCTTTTAGAAGTCTAAATGGTATGTAATTGAGATGCTTTATTGTGACATAATACAATCATTGTGACGCTTTTTTGGATCCATATATATATATATATATGATACGCAACAATCACATATTATATTATGTATATCGTATATGGATATACTAACAAAAATCAATTGCAAATTAAAACACTAGCTTAAATAAAGTTCTCACAAAAGCATCTGCAATAAGCTAATCATAGAAGTTAATCATCAAAGTAAAAATTTACATAAACAAGGCCCTAATTTACAATATTAAAACCCATTTTAAGACTAAGATTGCTTATATATATACAAATATAATATAACTCTAGGTTACACCAAAAGCTAATCTAGTTTTTGCCCAATAAACACTAAGCTAGAGTATTTATCCACTCATGACTAAGACTTGTAACAACCATCGCCTCGACCAGTGAGAATCTACAAGAAGTCATATATGTATATGTCAAATATTTATGTACATCATACATACATACATATTTAGAAAAAGAAGCATAGTGCAAAATATATTCAACTATAAGTAAAAGAGATATTTCTGCTACATCAATATCAATAAGGGAAGATCGGTGAGACCACAACAACATTAGGGAGCGCCATTGTTAGAACAACAAAAGGATCAAAGCAGTAAATTGACCCATTTATACTCCATGTTCCTCTACAAGCAACCTTAAAGGAGGTATAGGTAAACTGAAGAAGAAGGTTTAGCAACTTAACCCCTTTATTTGGCAGTAGGTGGCTAATTCAAAATTCTCTATTGGTTATGCTTCTATTAGTTTCTAGTATTGTTGCAGATAATGATATGGAATCTCATGTGGCTTGCTACACTGAGAAAGCTCCATACATATGACAAAGAAGTCATGAGAAATATACGTGCATGAGCAGGAAGAGAAAACAATCATAAAAATAAAGCAATATACCTGTGTAGCAGTACTTCGAACCTGACCCAATATTACACTGCTACACTAATATTGAAAATCAGAATAGGTTTGGCTACAATTAAGTACACCAAACTACTTGATTTTATTGATTGAGTGGAGAAGAAAATAATATCGATCATCCCATCAACATATGAGGCATAATAATTGGATTAGAAGAGATTCTTACTCATAAAAATGAGAGTATAATTGCTTAGACTTTATAAAACTATACGAATGGAGTAATGCGAGTGTCAAACTTACACAAATTAAGAAGTACAACAAAAACATGGGGGAGAAGAACATTATAAGATTATTTAAACCTGAGAATTTATCAAGGTTATTGTTGATTCCGCGCCATCAAGAAGTTGTGCCGAAGAATTCCCATTTCGCACCTCTGTAAGACTTGAGCCAAATGGGAAGCGACTAGGTTAGGTTTATGATTTGTTTCATCAATGTTGGTCTCTTGAATTTGATTATTTTTTGAAGATCTTCATTTTGCTTCTGCATTGTTGATAAAGCATTCTTTATGTTCTCCACTGCGATCATATTATGCCTAACAAGGGTAGACCTTTCCGTCCTTAACAAGCTTTGCACCCCAAAGATGTCACTCTGCTTTACTCCGGCCAAAGCAATAGTTTAGTTGGCGTTTAGGAACTTCATCATTATACATAAGGTCATCAAAACCTCATTCTGAATGTCAAATTTAGACTTGGAAGAAGAACTAGCAAGGCTTTCTTTTACATTAATGTATGCCTCTTCCTGTGAAATTATGTCAATTAAATGTAAGGCTTTGAGAACAAAACCATTGATTACTTGAATTGAATAAAGTATAAAGAATACAAAAAATAGACTAAACCCAGATCAATTTAAATGGTTGTGGAGTCAAAAAATTTAGAGTAATGCTTAATAAATAATTCAAATTGAAATTCATATAACTAGTTCAGACTAAACAAACAAACTGAAATTCAAACTCATTTTACTAAAAAAAAAAAAAAACAAAATAACTGTAACCATATGGCTAGTTCAATCTAAATGGCTGCGAAGTCAGAAATTCAGGGAACCTTAGTCAAAAAACTAAAGAAATAATCAAGTGTTGAGCAACTAATCAAGCATCATATTTAGAATGAACATGCACAATTCTGATTACATAGATTACTACAAAAATAAGGTACCAAAAACATGCATAATCTAATCACCTATATTAATGTTTGTACGTTATGATACTGATTTGTTAGTTTGAATATGATGGTATATAGAATTCTGATCAAATAGATTATATAAATTAGCTATCAATCAACTTGAATGTATAGATTACAAAAATTATTCAGGTCTTATATAATCTACATGCATGCATATAGAATTTCAATTCATTGAACAACTAATGATAAACTACAATAATTAGAAATAACACTAGAATTAAAGAAAAATTATTTCTCTAAACTCAAAGCCGCACATTAAACATACAAAAAATAAACTTTAGAAAAAAAAAAGCAAAATTATTTACAAATAATAGCGAATACTAAATAATATAACTTGCCTGATACAAATATTGCTCACAACTTTGAAAGTTTGATTGAGACCGCAAAGAAAGGAGCAACCATGGGAGAATTGATTGCTTATGCAGACTCTAGTGTAACGGGTGCATCTAGGGTTAGGATTTGCGTGTGCATGGTCACACATATCTAGGTGGACACACAAATCAAGGAAAGAAGGTTGACAAGGGGAGTAAGTTGCTTTTTCCTATGAGTTTTTATCCCATTTCACTTGATAGGGTTTTTTTCTCATTTTAGGCATTGAATCTTTCATTTCTTGGTGGGTCTTAATCATCATTTATAACCTTAAAGACATGGGAAATGGATTCTTGAAGGTTTCTTGATTAAAAGATTGAATCTTGAAAGCTTTCTCGAAGATTTGAAGCAAATCTTGAAAAATTGCGCAAAATTGGAGCATCTTGGGTGGCGAAGATTTTGACGATTTTATGTGGTTTGGGTTTTTCGAATTTTTGTGTGTTTGTGGTTGTGATTTGTTGATTATCTTGTTTGTTAAATTTTTTAGGAAGTTTGTTAGGATATTTTCTTCATTAGATAAAGTTTGTTAGAGTTTGTTAGCAAGATAAGATCAAGATGCAGTGCTGATGTGGCAATCTTATCTTGTGAGTCATACAGGGACGATTTTAGATGTGTTTTGTGCGTGTGTTTTAGCTTTTTTTGTTAGGATTTTGTTGATTATTATACCGATAAATAATCTGAACATTAATTTGTAAAATTCTGATTTTGATATTGAATAAAAGTTTTGTTTTGTTTATTTGAAAAACAAAAATCCTAAAAATTTGAGTTGGTGGTTAATTCCTTTAGACTCTTGTTAGATTGATTAGTGGCTTTGAGGGTGCCTAGAGATTTAATAAAAGACTAATTAATCAACCTAAATTCGTGAGTTTTGGTGGCCTAGCCTTTAGAAACTCGTGAGTATAGTTCTATTCCTTGTCAAGTTTTGTATTGATAAGAAAATTCACATCAACTTTGGTGCTTTCGTTGAGAGATTAAAACAATCTATACTCAAGCAAAACTAGTTATGGAGGATGAGCAATCTATAAACATTTAAACAATAAGAAGGGTATTATATTTGAAAAAGATAGAGAAATTCAATGGGACAATGAAATTAAATAATTATGTAACATGCTAGAAAAACTTATGCAATTCGTTGGAAACGAGGCCAAAATCGCAAAAAAAATCCAATGAGTTTGACGAAGCTAGTTCATTTTCTAGTGATGAAGATTCTATTAGGGGCACATGAAAACCTAGGAAGTTCATATACTGAAGTTCAAGTGATGAAGATGATAGAAAAAGGCACAAAAAACGAGACAAACCAAGGGATGATGATCGAAACATGAAGTTGGACGTTCCTGAGTTCAATGGGAGTTTAGATCCTGAAGTTTTTCTTGATTGGTTAAGGAGAACCGAAAGGGTGTTTACCTACAAGGAGTATGATGATTCTAAGGCCTTCAAAGTGGTGGAATTAAAGCTAACATCTTATGCTAGTCTTTAGTATGAGGGCTTGCAAAGAAAGAGAAGGAAGGAACGTAGATCTAAGATCACCTCTTGGCGCAAATTGAAGAAAGAATTCAGAAAACGATTTTTCCCTCATAAATATGAGCAAAATAACTTCCTAAAGATGCATGCTTTGAAACTAAACTGTAAAAGTGTTGAAGAATACATCAATGAGTTCGAAAAGATGGTCATCATATGTGATATTGAAGAGAAGGAGGGTCACAAGGTGGCTAGATTTGTTCCATGGCTTAATGAATCTATCAAGGAAAGGGTGGAATCGCAATCCTATTGGACATTGATGAGATTTGTAAGCTAGCCTTGAGAGTTGAGAAGAAAGGGCACTCGAATAGGTCAAAAACTTTCTTCAAAAGCTACGAATCTAAGAAGGAAAAGGAAGTATTTTTTGCGCAAAATACTAAACCTAGGGTGGAATGTAAAGATAAACCTAGGGTTATTACTCCTAATAAATTCTCATCAATTTCGGATGACAAAAGGAAGTGTTTCAAGTGCCAAGGGTATGGACATGTGCAACGAAATTGTCCTAGTTCAAGAGTCATCACAGTTACAAAGGCAAGGGAGATTGAAGAAGCCTATCTAGATGTAATCATTGAAGAAGGGAGCAAGATGACATTGAGCAAGAGGATAAGAGTAGTAATGATATGGAGGAAGTTGATCCTAAGACACATGGTTGTGCTCTGATATTGAGGAGGGTTTTGCAAACTAAGCCCACGCCATTAGAAGAGAGCCAAAGAGAAAAAGTATTCATGACAAGGTGTGTAGTTCAGGGTAAACTTTGTGATGTGATTAATGATAGTGGCAGTTGCACGAATGTGGTGCCTACTTTGTTGATTCAAAATCTCAACTATCCTACTCATAATCATCTTCATCCATACAAGATTCATTGGCTAAGAAATACTAGTGATGTTAAGGTAACCAAACAAGCTTTAATATCATTCAAAATTGAGCAATTTGAAGATACTGTGCTGTGTGATGTTTGTCCTATGGATGCATGCCCTATTCAACTTATTTTTTTTAATATGATGGTAGAACTAATGTTTATGTCATCAAGAAGCATGCCAATGGCAAATCTATTTCACTGAATCCATTGAAGGTTGTGAAGGTTCAAAAACAAGAGATTATGGAGAACAAAAAGGTGGCGTTTTTTACAGGTGCTAGGGAGGTGGAAAGGGAGTTGAATTCTAGTAATCAAGTCTTTGTTCTCATGGATAAGGAAGTAGAAGATGGTTCCTCAACCATCCCACAAATTTTGAAGCCTTTGTTGCGTGAATTTAAAGATGTGTTTTCGGATGATCTACCACCAGGATTACCACCTATGAGGGGCATTGAGCATCAAATAGATCTTATTCCTGGGGATTAAATTCAAATAAGCTAGTGTATAGATGTAATCCAAAGGAAACAAAGGAGATTCACAGGCAAATTGTGGAGCTAATGGAATGTCGATATATGAGAGAAATTATGGGTCCTTGTGCGCTTACTACTTTGCTCGTTCCTAAGAAAGATGGCACTTGGAGAATGTGCATTGATTCAAGAGCAGTTAACAACATCACCATCAAATATAGATTCCCAATTCCAAGGCTAGCTGATTTTCTTGATGAATTGTATGGCTCTTAAGTGTTTACAAAGATTGATCTTAGGAGTGGTATCGTAAAATTCGCATAAGAGAAGGTGATGAGTGGAAAATGGCTTTCAAGACTAAGTTGGGGCTCTATGAATGGTTGGTTATGAAATTTAGTCTTACTAATGCTCCTAGTACTTTCATGGACCTTGGAAAGTTCTTTGTTGTTTACTTAGATGATATCTTGGTCTATAGTAGAAGAAATGAGGATCATCTACATCATCTAAGGAGTGTTTTCGAAACTTTAAGACAGCAAAAACTTTATGGGAAACTCGAAAAGTGTTATTTCATGGTGCCTACTGTCACTTTTTTGGGGTAGGTGGTTTCAAAAGATGGAGTTTCTGTGGATCAAACAAAGGTAGAAGCAACTAGAACTTGGCCTACTCCAACTAATGTCACTAAGGTTCGTGCTTTTCATGGTTTAGTGATGTGAATTTTGTTATAGACAAACGCCACTCACACAAAGGAAACTTAGACTTCAAATTTGATAAAGCCACGCACCACAAATCTGAACTTCTAAGGCGAATAATTGGTAGAATTTGATTAAAGCAAAGCACCCTAAAATCCTAAGAACTATCCTCACGTGAGATAAAGCACAAAGCACCACTCACTCAATCGAATTTCTCACAAGAAACTCTCAAATTTTTGTTTTCTTCGTGAAACAATAAAACCGGAAAACTTATGTTTTTCAATCAATTTAATCTGAATTTTATTGATGTATTTTACATCCTATTTATAGCTAAACATATCACATAATATTTCAGAATCCTAAACACATCCTAACTACCTTAGATATATGGTATAACAAACTAAGATTAGGATAACAAGAAAATCCTAACAAAACCGGATACATATCTTTGCACCATATATTTTGTAATCTGATTTCTAGTCTAAATCTTAGATATTTTGCAAATTAAATCTAGTGACCATATTTCCGAATAACAACCCAAGGTTGACCAAGTCAAACAACTTGAAAAACCGTGTTGACAACGTTGCCCAATCTTCCAAAAATCTGTCCAAAATCCCGCCATATAACTTGCTTTGATTCTCGTTGATTTTTGTTGGACTTGCGATTTCAAGAACTTCAAGAAACTCTTCAAGATTCAATCTTTATTTCAAGAAACCTCCATTTTTGTGTTTCTCATGCTTGATTCCATCAACCTTGACTCATAAACTAATCAAGAAAATAACAAAACACCATATGGTAAAACCCTATCAAATGACGTGGGAAGAAAACCCATATAGCTCAACACTTCTAAACTACTAACTATACTTGCTTTACATTTACGTGAATAAGCTTGTGCATGTCACCATGCACACGTAGAAATCCACCCTAGCCAACCCAAGAAGCCTTGTGTCTCCATAAGCCACTAACTCCCCCAAGGTTGCTTCTTGTTTTCCACCTTCAATCAAACCCAAACCCTCGAAGTTTTGCTCATTGATATGCGTATCATCCTCCTCTTCTTCAAAAGAGTTTGTCCTCAAACCTCGAAGTTGGTCATCAGGAACATAAGGAGCTAAATCACCAATGTTGAAAGTAGCATGGACTCCATATTCTCCTGGTAATTCCAATTTATAAGCATTATCCCCCACTTTACTAATGATCTTGAACGGTCCATCACAACGAGGCATAAGTTTATTCTTCCTTTGATTTGGAAATCTTTCCTTCCTCAAGTGTAACCAAACCAAATCCCCTTCTTTGTAGACATGTTGTGATTTATGTTTGTTTGCTCGTGCCTTGTAAATATCATTAACCTTCTCAATTCGAGCCCTTACTTCTGCATGAAGTTTTTGCATGTACTCAACCTTAGTCTTGGCATCTTTGTGTACCAACTCCCCTTTAGGAATACTTACAAAATCAATTGGTAACTTAGGATTAACTCCATAGACAATCTCGAAAGGTGAGTGCTTAGTAGCATAAGTAGGTGACCTATTATAAGCAAATTCAGCATGAGCAAGCTTCAAATCCCAATCTTTTTGTGTCTTACTAACCAAACCACGCAACAAAACCCCTAGTGTTCGATTAGTGACCTCTGTTTGGCCATCTGTTTGAGGATGATAAGATGTGCTAAACAAAAGTTTCGTGCCTATTAACCTCCAAAGTGACTTCCAAAAGTAGCTCATGAACTTTGTGTCTCTATCACTTACAATAGTCTTTGGAACCCCATGTAACCTTATGATGTCTCTAAAATATAAATCAGCCACATTCATAGCATCATCTGTCTTGTGACATGGTGTAAAATGAGCCATCTTTGAAAATCTATCAACCACTACCATAATTGCATCTTTTCCCCTTGCTGTCCTTGGTAACCCTACAATGAAATCCATAGAAACATCCTCCCAAGGTCCCTCTGGCACTGGCAATGGAGTATAAAAACCTTGATGAAAGGCTGCCTTTGCCTTTTGACAAGTAGCACATTGAGCAATTATGGCCTCAACATCAACAATCATCTTTGGCCAATAAAAATGTTCTTGCAACATGGTTAGTGTCTTTGTAATGCCAAAATGTCCAGCAATACCTCCTCCATGAGCCTCCCTTACTAGCAACTCACGTATAGAACACTTAGGTATGCACAATAGATTACCTTTAAACAAAAACCCATCATGTAGCACATAGGAACTCATAGAACCCTTTGAAAGTTGCGCCATTATTGGTCCAAAATCTCCAACTTGTTCGTAAAATTGAGTTATCAACTCCAACCCAAGAAACTTAAAGTTCAAAACACCAAGTAAAGTATACCTTCTTGACAAAGCATCAGCAACAACATTAGACTTCCCCGTTTTGTACTTTGAAGAGAAGTGAAAAGATTGCAAAAATTCAACCCACTTAGCATGTCTTGGATTCAATTTTTGTTGACCATTAATGTGCTTCAAAGCTTCATGATCAGAATGTAATATGAAGTGATTAGGCCTTAAATAATGACTCCAATGATCCAAAGCTCTAATAATGGCATAGAACTCCTTGTCATATGTAGAATAGTTCAGTTTAGCACCATTCAATTTCTCACTAAAGTAAGCAATTGGCCTCTTCCCTTGGACTAGAACAGCACCAATTCCAACCCCACTTGCATCCGTCTCTACTTCAAATGGTTTAGAGAAATCTGGTAAGGCTAGTATAGGTGTGTTACAAAGCAACTTCTTAATCAATTCAAAAGCTTCTTGTGCCCCCTTAGTCCACTCAAACTTAGGCTTATCCTTCTTAATGCATTCGGTTATAGGAGCAACAACAGATGAAAAATTCTTCACAAACCTCCTATAGAACGAGGCTAACCCATGAAAAGCACGTACTTCAGTCACGTTTTTTGGTGTTGGCCATGATTTTATAGCTTCCACTTTAGATGGATCAACAGAAACCCCATCTTTGGACACAATATACCCCAAAAACGTCACACTTGGTACCATGAAATAACACTTTTCGAGCTTAGCATAGAGCTTTTGTTCTCGTAATGTCCCAAACACACTCCTTAGATGGCTTAGATGATCATTAACACTCTTGCTATACACCAAAATATCATCTAAATATACCACTACAAACTTACCAATGTATGGCTTTAAGACCTCATTCATCAACCTCATAAACGTACTAGGTGCATTAGTTAACCCAAAAGGCATGACTAACCATTCATAAAGCCCTAGCTTTGTTTTAAAACCTGTTTTCCATTCATCACCTTCCTTCATTCGAATCTGATGATATCCACTCCTTAAATCAATCTTTGAAAATAATTGAGAACCATGTAATTCATCTAGCAAATCATCCAATCTAGGTATAGGAAACCTATACTTGACGGTTATATTGTTAACTGCCCTTGAATCAATACACATTCTCCAAGTCCCATCCTTCTTAGGTACTATTAATGTAGGCACAGCACATGGACTCATGCTCTCTCTCACGTATCCCCTCTCCATTAATTCCTCAATCTGCCTTTGTATCTCCTTTGTCTCCTCTGGATTACATCTATATGCAGGCTTGTTAGGAATTTGAGACCCAGGAATAAGATCAATTTGATGTTCAATCCCTCTTATTGGTGGTAATCCTGGTGGCAACTCATTAGGAAACACATCTGAAAACTCATTCAACATAGGATGCAAAACCCTAGGAATCTCTGGGGCTTCATCTTGTACCTCTTTGGCTAACAACATGTAAGACATAGAACTTGTTTTCAACTCCCTTTCTAACTCCTTTCCACCCACCAACAAAACACCTTTAGAATTACCCATGCTTGTTTTAGGTTTAGAAATCATCAAGGGTTTCAATGCATATGATTTCTCATTAGGGTTCTTGCGCACAATATAGACATTTGTTCTCCCATTAAACTTCACAAAACGGTCATATTGCCAAGGTCTACCCAATAATATATGACAAGCATCCATAGGACAAACATCACAAAGTACTTGATCCTCAAATTTACCAATTTTAAACGCAATCAAGGCTTGTTTGTTTACCTTAACATCGCTTGTGTTGCTAAGCCAATGTAGCTTGTATGGTTGAGGATGTATCTTTGTAGGAATTGCGAGTTTTTCCACCAACAACGTAGATACTACATTTGTGCAACTTCCAGTATCTATGATCACATCACAAAGCTTGCCTTGAACATTACACCTTGTGAGAAAAATTTTATCCCTTTGACTCTCCAAAGGTTGTGCACTTTGAGATTGTAATACCCTACGTAACACCAAGGATTGGCCTTGTGTTTCTGGTTGGACTTCCTCCGTTTCTTCCTCCATATTTTCATAATTGGCATACTCTTCCTCTCCCTCATCCCCATACATCTCCTCCTCTTCTTCAAGGCTTTCCCCATCTACCCAATTTCGAGTTGTTGTGACCCTAGCATGAGGACAATCTCTTTGAATGTGACCTTGCCCTTTACACTTGAAACAAACAATGCGTGAATCACTACTTTGGGGCTTTGAAGTTGAACTCTTATCCTTGATGAAGGGTGGTTTAGTAACCTTATCAAAGTTTGGTTTTTGAGGAAAAGTATCACGCTTTTCTTTAGAATCATAGGTTTTGAAGTATGTCTTTGTTTTGCGTGCAACTTGTTTCTCAACCCTTGCTGCCACTCTACAAACTTCATCAAAGGTCCAATAAGGTTGTAATTCGACCTTCTCCCTTATATTTTCATCTAGGCCAGCCACAAAACGAGCCACTTTGTGGTCCTCCTTCTCTTCCAAATCACAAATCATGATCAATTTTTCAAACTCCACAATGTATTCATCAACCGTTTTTCTATCTTGTTTTAATGTATGCATCTTGATGAAATTGTTTTGCTCGAAATCTTGAGGAACAAAACGTTTCCTCATCTCCCTTTTCAATTTGGACCATGAAGATATTTTTGATCTACCTTCTTTCCTTCTCTTTCTTTGTAAACCCTCAAGCCATAAACTTGCATAGGAAGTGAGTTTTAATTCCGCCAATTTGTAAGACTTATGATCATCATATTCTTTGTAACGAAAAATCCTCTCAACCCTACGAATCCAATCTAGAAATTTTTCAGGATCCATACCTCCATTAAACTCAGGAATTTCGAGTTTAAGATTTCGATCATCATCCCTCATCTTTCCCTTATGTTTGTGCCTTGATCTTGGTTCCTCATCGTCACTAGAACTTGATGAGTATCCCTTTTTTGGTTTACGTACACTCCTCACACTTTCTTGCTCACTTTCACTTGATGATGAGCCCTCCTCTTGTTTAGATTTAGTAGGAGTTTTCTTGGTAGAAGCCATGATGGTTAGGACTTCATCTAAACGAGCCTTTAACTCGTCAATCTCCCCTTGCATACGTAGCTCTTTTGCTTGAGCCAAGCTCAAACCTTTCGTGAATCCTTGTGGATGTTCGTCTCCACCTTCTTGAGCCATGATAATTGATATTGAACACTTGAGATTGAATGAATCTCTCAACGAAAGCACCAAAAGTTGATGTGAATTTTGTTATAGACAAACGCCACTCACACAAAGGAAACTTAGACTTCAAATTTGATAAAGCCACGCACCACAAATCTGAACTTCTAAGGCGAATAATTGGTAGAATTTGATTAAAGCAAAGCACCCTCAAATCCTAAGAACTATCCTCACGTGAGATAAAGCACAAAGCACCACTCACTCAATCGAATTTCTCACAAGAAACTCTCAAGTTTTTGTTTTCTTCGTGAAACAATAAAAACCGGAAAACTTATGTTTTTCAATCAAGCTAATCTGAATTTTATTGATGTATTTTACATCCTATTTATAGCTAAACATATCACACAATATTTGAGAATCCTAAACATATCCTAACTACCTTAGATATATGGTATAACAAACTAAGATTAGGATAACAAGAATATCACCACAAAACCGGATACAAATCTTGCACCATATATTTTGTAATCTGATTTCTAGTCTAAATCTTAGATATTTTGAGAATCAAATCTAGACACCATATTTCCGAATAACAATCTTAAGTTGACCAAGTCAAACAACTTGAAAAACGCCGTTGACAACGTTGCCCAATCCTTCAAAAATCCTTCAAAAATCCCGCCATATTACTTGCTTTGTTTCTCGTTGATTTTTGTTGGACTTCCGATTTCAAGAACTTCAAGAAACTCTTCAAGATTCAATCTTTATTTCAAGAAACCTCCATTTTTGTGTTTCCCATGCTTGATTCCATCAACCTTGACTCATAAACTAATCAAGAAAATAACAAAACACCATATGGTAAAACCCTATCAAATGACGTGGGAAGAAAACCCATATAGCTCAACACTTCTAAACTACTAACTTATATTTGCTTGAACACTACGTGAATAAGCTTGTACATGTCACCATGCACACGTAAAAATCCACCCTAGCCAACCCTAGGAGCCTTGTGTCTCCATAAGCCACTAACTCTCCCATGGTTGCTTCTTGTTTTCCACCTTCAATCAAACCCAAACCCTCGAAGTTTTGCTCATTGATATGCGTATCATCTAGCTTCCTTCTATAGGAGATTTGTGAAGAATTTCTCATCTATTGTAGCTCCTATGAAAGAATGCATAAAAAAAGACAAGCCTTTTGAGTGGACTAAGGATGCACAAAAAGCCTTTGAGAGGATCCAGGAGATGCTATGCAACACTCCTATTCTTGTATTGCCTTACTTTTCAAGATCTTTTGAAGTTAAAATTGATGCAAGTAATGTGGGCATTGGGGATGTATTGGTTCAACGGAAGAGGCCTATTGCTTATTTTAGTGAGAAAAATTAAATAGAGCAAGGTTAAACTATTGTACTACCTCCGTAATCGATTACTTGCAACAAAGGAATTTTTTATGTCTCACAAATAATACCCCTTTGTTGCAAGTAATCAGTTACGTAGGTAGTACTTATGATAAGGAGTTTTATGCAATTGTTAGAGCTCTTGATCATTACAGTCATTATCTAAGACCTCACCACTTTATTCTACATTCTGATCATGAATCATTGAAGCATATTAATGGCAAGAAAAATTTGAATCCAAGACATGCCTAGTGGGTGGAATTCCTACAATCTTTTCACTTTTCGTCAAAGTACAAAGAAGGCAAGTCTAATGTTGTTGCAGATGCTCTCTCAGGAAGGTATGCTCTTATTAGTGTGTTAAATTGCAAGGAAGGTATGCTCTTATTAGTGTGTTAAATTGCAAGTTACTTGGCCTAGACATGATCAAAACATACTATGAGCATGATGATAGTTTCGGTCCTATATTGCAACAAATGGACAAGGGTGTTGTGGGCTCTTTTGTGATGCATGATTGGTTCATATTCAGGGGTAATAAAGAGCAATTTCGTGCCAACTAGCTTTCATAGAGACTTCCAAAAATACCTCATGAATTTCGTATCCCTATCACTTACAATCGCTTTAGGAATTCCATGAAGTCTCACAATGTCTCTGAAATACAAGTTTGCAACATTCATAGCATCATCAGTTTTATGGCAAGGTGTGAAGTGTGCCATCTTCGGAAATCTATCTACCACAACCATGATAGAATCCTTGCTTCTTGCAGTAGTAGGTAATCCCACAATGAAATCCATGGAGAAATCTTCCCAAGGACCTTCAGGAACAGGCAATGGTGTGTAATGACCTTGATGAAAGGAAGCTTTCACGAATTGGCAGAATGCACATTGAGATATGATAGCTTCAACATCAACAATCATCTTTGGCCAATAGAAGTGTTCTTGTAACTTGCTTAGAGTTTTAGTAATGCCGAAATGCCCTGCTAACCCTCCACCATGCGCTTCTCTAACAAATAACTCTCTAATGGAACACTTAGGCACCCACAATTGAATACCCTTGAGTAAGAACCCATCATGCAGCACAAAAGAGCCCACAACACCCTTGTCCATTAGTTGCAATATAGGACCGAAACATTCATCATGCTCATAGTATGTTTTGATCATGTCTAGACCAAGTAACTTGCAATTTAAAACACTAATAAGAGCATACCATCGTGAGAGATCATCTGCTACAACATTAAACTTGCCTTCTTTGTACTTTGATGAAAAGTGAAATATTATACAAATTCTACCCACTTGGCTTGTCTAGGATTCAACTTTTGCTAGCAATTAATATGCTTCAATGATTCATGAGCAGAATGTAGAATGAAGTGGTAACGTCTTAGATAATGACTTTAATGATCAATAGCTCTAACAATTGCATAAAACTCCTTATCAAATGTATAATAGTTTAACCTTGCTCCATTCAATTTCTCACTAAAATAAGCGATAGGTCTCTTCCCCTGAACCAATAATGCCCCAATCCCCACATTACTTGCATCATTTTCAACTTCAAAAGGTCTTGAAAAGTCAGGCAATGCAAGAATAGGCGTGTTGCATAGCATCTCCTTGATCCTCTCAAAGGCTTTTTGTACATCCTTAGTCCACTCAAAAGGCTTGCCTTTTTTATACATACGGTCATAGGAGCCCCAATAGATGAGAAATTGTTCAAAAATCTTCTACAGAACGAAGCTAAACCGTGAAAAGCACGAACCTCAGTGACATTAGTTGGAGTAGTCCAAGTTCTAGCTGCTTCTACCTTTGTTTGATCCGCAGAAACTCCATCTTTTGAAACCACATACCCCAAAAACGTGACACTAGGAACTATGACGTACCACTTTTCGAGCTTCCCACAGAGTATTTGCTGTCTTAAAGTTTCGAAAACTGTCCTTAGATGATGTAGATGATCCTCATTGCTTCTACTATAAACCAAGATATCATCTAAGTAAACAACAACAAAATCTCTAAGGTATGGCTTCAATACGTCATTCATGAGTGTCATTAAGGTACTAGGTGCATTAGTAAGACCAAAAGCATAACTAACCATTCATAGAGCCCCAACTTATTCTTGAAAGTCGTTTTCCAGTTATCACCTTCTTTCATGCGAATTTGATGATACCCACTCCTAAGATCAACCTTTGTAAACACATTAGTGCCATAAAATTCATCAAGCAAATCATTTAACCTTAGTATTGGGAATCTATATTTGATGGTGATGTTGTTAACTGCACTTGAATCAATGCAAATTCTCCAAGTGCCATCTTTCTTAGAAACGAGCAATGTAGGAACCGCACAAGGACTCATACTTTCTCTCACATATCCACCTTCCATTAGCTGCTCAATTTGCCTATGAGTCTCCTTTTTTTTCCTCTAGATTACATCTATAGGCTGGCTTGTTGCGAATTTGAGCCCCAGGAATAAGATATATTTGATGCTCAATACCCCTCATAGGTGGTAATCCTGGTGGTAGATCATCCGAAAACACATCATCGTATTCACACAACAAAGGCTTCGAAATTTGTGGGATGGTTGAGGAACGTTCTTATACTTCCTTAGCCTTAAGAACAAAGACTTGATTAAAATAATTCAACTCCCATTCCACCTCCCCACCACTCGTCAAAAACGCCCCCTTTTTGTTCTCCATAGTCTTCTGTTTTTCAACCATCACAACCTTCAATGGGTTCAATGCAATAGTTTTGCCATTGGCATGCTTCTTGATGACATAAACATTAGTTTTACCATCATATTGAAAAAATCTATCATATTGGCAAGGTCCCCCAAGTTGAATATGGCACGCATCCATACGACAAACATCACATAACGCACTATCTTCCAATTGCACAATTTTGAATGATATTAAAGCTTATTTGGTTACCTTGACATCACTAGTATTGCTTAGCCAATGAATCTTGTATGGATAAGTATGATTATGAGTAGGATAGTTGAGCTTTTGAATCAGCAAAGTAGACACTACATTCGTGCAACTACCATAATTAATAATCATATCACAAAGTTTACCCTACACTACACACCTTGTCATGACGATTTTGTCTCTTTGGCACTCTTCTAATGGCGTTGGCTTAGTTTGCAAAACCCTCCTCAATAATAGAGCTTGACCAGGTGTCTCAGGATAAACTTCCTCCATATCGTCACTACTCTTATCCTCTTGCTCAATGTCATCTTGTTCCCCTTCTTCAATGATTACATCTAGATAGGCTTTTTCAATCTCCCTTACCTCTCTAACTATGATGACTCTTGAAATAGGACAATTTCATTGCACATGTCCCTATCCTTGGCACTTGAAACACTTCCTTTTTTCATCAAGAATTTATGATTATTTAGTAGGAGTAATAACATTAGGTTTATCTCAACCTTCCACCCTAGGTTTAGTGTTTTGCGCAAACATTACTTCCTTTTCCTTAGATTCGTAGCTTTTAAAGAAAGTTTTAGACTTTTTCCAGTGCCCTTGCTTCTAACTCTCAAGGCTACCTTGAAAATCTAATCAAAAGTCCAATAAGGTTGTAATTCCACCTTTTCCTTGATAGGTTCATCAAGCCCTGCAACAAATCTAGCCACCTTGTGATCCTCCTTCTCTTCAATATCACATATGATGACCATCTTTTTGAACTCATTGATGTATTCTTCAACACTTTTAGAGTTTTATTTCAAAGCATGCATCTGTAGGAAGGTATTTTGCTCATATCCAAGAGGAACAAATCGTTTCCCCAATTCTTTCTTCAATTTGCGCCAAGAGGTGATCTTAGATCTACCTTCCTTGCTTGTCTTCCTTTGCAAGCCCTCATACCAAAGACTAGAATAAGATGTTAGCGTTAATTCCGCCACTTTGAAGGCCTTAGAATCATCATACTCCTTGTAGGTAAACATCCTTTCGGTTATCCTTAACCAATCAAGAAAAACTTCAGGATCTAAACTCCCATTGAACTCAAGAACGTCCAACTTCAAGTTTCGATCATTATCCCTTGGTTTGTCTTGTTTTTTGTGCCTTTTTCTATCATCTTTATCACTTGAACTTGAGTATATGACCTTCCAAGGTTTTCGTGTGCCCCAAATAGAATCTTCATCACTAGAACTTGAACTAGCTTCATCACACCCATTGGATTTTTTTTTGCGCTTTTGGCCTTGTTTCCAACGAATTCCATAAGTTCTTCTAGCATGTGCCGTAACTCTTTGATTTCATTGTCCCTTTGAATGTCTCTATCTTGTTCAAAAGGAATTCCCTTCTTATTGTTTATTGATTGTTCGTCCTCCATAACTAGTTTTGCTTGAGTATAGATCGTTTTAATCTCTTAACTAGAGCACCAAAGTTGATGTGAATTTTCATATGAATACAAAACTTCACAAGGTATAGAACTAAACTCATGAATTTCTAAAGATATGCCACCAAAACTCATGATTTCAGGTTGATTAATAAATCTTTGATTAAAGCTCTGGGTACCCTCAAAGCCGCTAATCAATCTCAGAAGAGTCTAATGGAATTAACCACCAACTCAAATTTCAGTATTTTTGTTTTTCAAGTAAACAAAACAAAACTTTAATTTATTATCAAAATCTGAATTTTACAAACTAATGTTGAGATTATTTATAAGTATAATTATCAACAAAATCCTAACAAAACAAGCTTTACACATGCACAAAACCCATCTAAAGTCGTCCCTATATGACTCACATATGACTCATAAGATAAGATTGCCACATCAGCACTGCATCTTGATCTTATCTTGCTAACAAACTCTAAAAAATCGTATCTAATTAAGAAAATATCGTAACAAACTTCCTAACATCTTAATAAACAAGATAATCAACAAATCACAATCAATAAATACACAATAATTCGAAGAACCCAAATCCACATAAAATCGTCAAAATCTTCGCCACCCAAGCTGCTCCAATTTTGCGCAATTTTTCAAGATTGCTAGGTTTGTGAAGAGAGGTTTTCCGATTTACCTTTGCAGTGTGAGGGATTTTCTGAAGGTGTTTTCAGGGGAGATTCTGGGGTATGCCCCCGGAGAAAGAAATCGACTTTACCATAGTCTTAGTTCCATACGAGGTGATTGCACTAGAGCTGATTGCGATGTGTTTTCAGGCATTATCAATGGTCTGGGATGTGTGATAATGCAAAATAGAAAGGTGATTGCATATGCTTCAAGACAATTGATGCCATACGAGGCAAACTACTCTACCAGGATCTTGAGCTAGCAGTGATCGTGCTTGCTTTAAAGATATGGAGGCATTGTTAAAAGCTTTTTCTTCAAGTTTTCTCTCTCGCCTTCCTGTTGACTTTTCTTTTTACAGGTTTTTCAGGTGGTTTTTCACCGGGAAACAGCCACAATGGCCAAGCGAAAGAAGCCTACTGATGTGGCATGCCATATCATGCCACGTGTAAGCATAATACTGGGCCACGTGTCCCATTCATCCTGCAAATTGCCAAATCATATTCAGTCTACGGACTGCGTGGACGACTACGTGTCGCCCTTGACATCGTGCCACGTGTTCGAAGAGACTACTCTATGCTATGGGCCAAAGGCCAAAGGTTAGAAAGGCCCAACAAGGGCTCATACAGGCACAAGCCAATCACCAAGGGACAAGTGTCCCAAAACCCTAGGTCACCCTTAGTGATCTTGCCTATAAATAGCCCATGAGGGCATTCATTCATTCAAGCACATTCACTCTCCTACAACTCTTACATAATACAAGAGTCTGTCTCTCTATAATCTCTCTAGATTAGTATTGTTAATTATTTTAATTTAACCTTAATACTCCCACAAATACTTACTTAAGAATCGGAGTGGGAAAAATCCTACAAGGATTTTGTTCCCTTGTTTTGCAGGAACCGAGGTCCGAGCTATCAGGAAGTGAACAAGCCAACACCTGTGCATCCGAAGTGTAGCTCTCCAGTTCCCTCTCAACGTATTCAGTTGAAGTGACCCTACCAGGAACTCATACTACATCGTTTGGCGCCGTCTGAGGGGAGGGCACCTGAGGATGACTGGTGGTTCACTTCCAACCGAGGATGAGACTCAGTACCTTGATCAATCCGGGAACTATGAAACCAGACAAGGAACTGGCTCTCCTAAGGGGAAAGCAACAGAGGATCAACCCGTGACTATGGGTCAACTCAAGAGTATCTTGGAAGGTCTCAAAGAGTCCTTTACGGATGCTCTACGGGAGCATTCCTCCAAGAGAACTCATGAGGAGGGTGATCCTCGTCAGAGAAAGCTTAAAGAAAAGATGTATCAGGAAGATAAAGGTGAAGGAAGACTAACTTTCCAAGAGAAAGTTGAAAAAATTAAAAAGGAAAGAACTCCATTGAAAGCTCATTGGGGTACACTCACAAAGTATCCTGTCACTCCTAAGTATAAACCAAAATGGGAGGTGGCAAAAGGACACACTGAAGTAAGCAGGATAAGATCCGATGCTAGAGAATTTATCGAATTCAAGAAGTCATTAGCTCATGATGCTAGAGAGTATCTTGAAGCTAAAAGAACTTCGAGTAAAGATGCTAGGGATGTTATCAATGAAAGGAGGGCATCTAGCAATGATGCAAGAGAATATTTGAATTCCATGCGAGCTTAACGACAACAGAGTCGCTCTGAATCGTCGGGTTCAACTGCAACTAAAGAGATGTCTGATTCACATCCATTCACTCTTAAATCAGATAAGCGTGATGATGAAGATAATCTTTGACATAAGATTGAGAAGAAGAAAGCTGAAAAAGAAGATCAAGCTAGAAGACACCAAATGATCCAATATTGGGAGAACAGGGTGACAGCCGAGGAGCTTTATATAGCCAAGTCGGTGCCTAATGATCCTACGGTGATCACCGGGGATAAAATGGGTTCTATGTCTATGAACTGGACAACCCTATTTACTGCATCAATCATGATGGGTCCTCGCCCAGTTAAGTTTAAGATGCCTAATGTAGAGGCTTTTGATGGAACAACTGATCCAGAAGAGCACTTGGCAACCTATAAACACTTGATGTATTTTCAAGGTTTGGATGATGCAACCTGGTGCCGCTATTTCCCGGCAACACTTAAATGAATAGCGCAGAAGTGGTTCAATATCCTACCAAATCAGTCTATTAACAATTTTCATGAACTAAGCACAACTTTTGTACATAACTTCATGGCCAACAAACTTTCGAAAACGACTAGCATGCAGTTAGCTAAGATAGTGCAAGGTGAAAAACAATCTTTAAGAAGCTATGTCCAGTGATTCAATCTTGAATCATTGCAGATACCTAACCTTTCTGAAGGAGTTGCTTTTGATAGCTTCTTCAGAGGGCTTCGTGATGGAACCTTTAAGTTTGATGTGGTAAGAAGGAATTGCAAAACCTTGAAAGGGATCTTGGAGGAGGCTGAATGCTTCATCCATGCTCAGGAGCTATATGCTTCAACTCGCAAGGACAAGAAGGACGATAAGAAGAATGATCATGGTTCTAAGAACATGGATCAAAAGAGGCATGCCACATGGATGGCTGGCTCATCAAGCAAGGGAAATTCTCAACATCGTAAGAGAAAGTCGAATGATACACCAAGGTTTGAGTTCACCAAGGATCTCTATTATGTCATAAACGAGATCCGAGGTAAAGTTGATATTGACGATCCTCCACCTTTGAGAAGTCCAAAGGAAGATCGAGATTCGAGTAAGTATTGCTACTTTCGTAAAGATGTGGGGCATCATACAAATGATTGCTTCAATCTTAGAAGAACTCTTGACGCTCTTGTTGCTAAAGGGAAGATTGGTCAGCACCTGATCAAGTCATCCGACAAGAATGTAAAACAGAAGTCAAATTCTAAAGACGAAAAGCCAAAGGAAGATTATGATTCTGACAAAGAAGATGTTATCTATGCAATCTCGGGTGGGTTTGCAGCTGGCGGACCTACCATGAGAGGAAGCAAAGAGTATGTTCGAAGCCTCGCTCGAGAATCATCCCCTGAAACAAGAGAATATGCAAAACCCAAGTTTCCTAAAGTATTGATCAGCGACAGAGATCGAGGTAAGGTTCGAACACCTCATGATGATCCCTTGGTGGTAGAGTTGAAAGTAGCAAACATGAAAGTAAAAAGAATACTTGTTGATACGGGAAGGTCATCCGATATCATCAGTTACAGTTGTCTGAGGAAATTGAAATACAATTCTTCTAAGCTTGAGCCTATCCACCATCCCATCATTAGGTTTGGAGGAGGAGTTATCAATCCATTAGGAATTGTCACCTTGTCGGTTCGAATGGGAGATAAAGATTGTGCGAGAAACATGTTCGTCAAGTTCCTTGTGGTGAAGGAGCTACAAGCGTATAATGTGATCCTTGGAAGACCAACTCTGAATGTTGTTAGGGCAGCAATTGTTACTCGTCTCATGCTCATGAAGTATGAGTGTAACAATGGAACTGTGGGAACCATCCATGGAGGTCAGCAGTTGGAAAGAGAATGCTATGTTACAACACTTAAAGCTGAAGCGTGGTCAGGTGATGTTGGGGAAACAAGTAAGAAAAGAAAGATTAAAGAAGCCCCCAAAGATCAAGTAATGGCTATTCATAATTTGAATCAAGTTCCTAGACCTCAACGTGGAGGTGAACATGAAGACTTTGTGTTGGATGAGTTGAAGCCTGACAGAACGGTGAAAATTGGACAAGCACCTAACGAACATGTTGGGGCAGGGATAAGAGCCTTACTTGTACAATACAAAGATGTTTTTGCATTTGAAGTTGAAGAAATGCCGGGGATTGGTCCGGAAGTGGCGGTTCACAAGCTCAATGTTAAGCCTGAAATGAAGCCTGTCAGGCAAAAGAAAATAATTCTTGGGGAAGTCCGTAACAAAGCTGCGGATGAAGAGGTAAAAAAGTTATTGGAAGTAGGATTCATCCCTCCATGCAATATCCTGATTGGGTGGAAAATGTTGTATTGGTGCCAAAACCCAATGGAACAATGAGAATGTGCGTGGATTACACGGACTTAAACAAGGCGTGCCCTAAGGATAGCGTTCCTTTTCCCAAGATCGATCGGTTGGTTTATTCTACGGTTGGACATGCCTTGTTGAGTTTTATGGACGCCTATTCCGGCTTTTATCAAATTTCTTTATGGGAGGAAGATCAGGAAAAAACAGCTTTTGTGTTTGATAACGGTCCGTAGTTCGAGACACCACAATTGAGAAAATGGTTGGAAGACCAGGGTATTTTTGCTAACTTTGCTTCCGTAGGCTATTCTCAGGCCAATGGACAAGTTGAAGCTTTCAATAAGATAAGCAGTGACAGACTGAGGAAGAAGCTTGAGAAGGCTAAAGAATTATGGGTCGATGAATTATACAATGTCTTATGGCCGATAAGGACCACCGTCAAGAACTCAACCGGAGAAACTCCCTTCATGTTGGTGTACGGAGCTGAAGCTGCTCTTCCCATAGAAATGTGTGAACTGTTATGGTCGATTTTCTCAGACTGGACTCGACCTCTGACGAGTCAACAACTGCTAGTCCGAGATTCATGGAAATCGTTGAGCAGTTCAAATTAATTCTTCAGCAGTTTCAGGGAGTTGAACAAGTCTACTGGGAAGGTACATTGAACCTGGACAAAGATTAGCTTTCGTTGAGAGAAAGAAGGAAATTACTCTCCTATTTTTTAGGAGTTGCGGCTATCTATCTAAGAAGACCTTGAAGATATTTTCTAAGTCTCAATGCTATAAATTCAGCTCGCTATTCAGTCCAAAGACACAACGACAGCTCACTGTAAAATACTCCTAAGCTAAATCACTCTCAAATTGTACTCTAAGCAAAGTTCATCCTACGTTTATCATAGTGAAACGGTGGAATTACTCCCACCCGCAGTTTTTCCCACTTTGGGTTTTCTGCGTCATCAAAATATCGTGTTTTGTCTCCTTTAATTTCTTTTACTTTTATACTTTGCATTCTTTGTCTTTATTCATCAAATTGCATAATGAATCTAGCCGTCGTAGTCCCACCTAAGATCGTTCTAAGCGATTTTTGGCATAAACAATTTGGCGCCCACCGTGGGGCCGACGACTAGATCTCACTAGACGAATCTTTTACATTTGAAGTTTCCAAACCATCTCTAGCATTCATCATGGAAACGACTCCCCCAACCTATGATGAAATGAGAGACGCTATGCTGAAAGCATACGAAGATCTTAAGAAACAACGCGAAGAAAATGAAAGACTGGCCTCTGAAAGCCAGAAGTCCATCGATGACCTTCGCAAGGAAATCGAATCTGTCAAAAGCAGAGCCCTACAGCAACACCGCAACACTGAGGATGTGCCTCGCATGATGAGTCTGACCTCATACGAAGAAGAGGATGATGATACGCGCGAGGATCACAATCAGGAGCAGAACAACAACGACCAAGGCGGTGGCCAGGAAGACGAGACAACCAAGAAGATAGCTCGCATCGAGGCCCAGAACGCCAAGCTGCTGAAGATACTCAAAAGGATGCCAGGAGCACCCCTGCCCGTCGTGACTGAGGAAGAGGATGGATATGCTGCGTCTCCTTTCATCGAGAGCATTGCTATGGCTGAAATTCGCAGGAGACTGAACATCCCCCCTCCGACGAAGCTGTATGATGGTAGCACGTGCCCCATAGAGCATATCAACCACTACAAGCAGCACATGTGGCAGTACTCGATCCCGCGTCACCTCCTGGAGCCTGTCCTCTGCAAAATCTTTTGGCGCAACCTTGACGGGTCCCGCCTTAGAATGGTAGTGTGATGTTAAACGCGAAACTATTACTAATTTCAAATCTTTGTGTGACAGGTTCTATGGCAAGTTCGATGCCTCCAGGAACGTCGAGAAGCAGACCAGTGACCTGTACCACATAGTGCAGAAGAAGAACGAACCAGTCCGCGACTATTTTGCTAGATTCAACAAGGAAATGATCGGCATAAAGAACTACGATGTCAGGACTGCGATCGAGGCTTTCAAAAAAGGACTGCACACAGACTCAGAGCTGTATCGCGACATGACCAAGTACCCGTGCCTGACGTTCGAAGAAGTCAAGACTAGAGCCCTAGCACAAATGAGACTCGAGGACAATATAGCGATTCGTAGAGCCTTCAACCTGACTGAAGCTGAAACTAGTCAAAGGAGCAACGATCGACGATCTCAGCGAAACAACCGACGAGACAGACGCCGAAAGCCTTACGACAGGACTGACCAGGTAAACAATGTCAATCATGGTAACGGAACTGACACTCGTTCTGATTCTGACAGGTCCAAGAAGAATGATGCCGACACATACCCCGACATCAAGGAATACGAATTCTGTGTCGACATCGGGGGCGTGGTGAATGCCATCCAATCTCTAGGGAACGTAGCCAGATGGCCAAGGAGAAGCGACAAACCATCTGAAAACAAATACAAATCTGGATGGTGTGACTATCATGCTGACCATGGACACACTACTGAAGAGTGCAATGCCTTGAGAAAAGAAGTGGCCTATTTACTTAAAAAGGGTTATCTTAAAGAACTGAAGGGCAAGGGAAGCTCAAATGCCCGAGACGCGTCTGGAAGAAATCCTCCTAAGGCACCCCCTCCAAACAAGGTAATCAATGTGATTTCTGGTGGATCTGATATTTGTGGACTAACCTATTCTGCAGCTAAGAAAGTAGCAGGAATGGGGACACCTGAAAATGCCGTACCAAGTGACGCAGCACCGAGTCGCGACAAGGAACTCGAGTCCATGACAATAGCCTTCGACGAATACGACTTGTGAGATTACAGGGAAGAACATCATGATGGATTGGTCATATCCCTCATAATTGGAAACTGCTTGCTGAGACGAGTCATGATCGACGGAGGAAGTTCGGCAAATGTTCTGTTCAAAAGCACCATCGAAGACATGGGGATCGATGCCAACGATGTGATCCGTAGATTGACAGTGCTCGTTGGGTTCAGTGGAGAAGCTCTCAACACCGTAAGAGAAATCGTGCTACCTACATACGCCCACGGAATGAACCTGGCGACTCGTTTCAATGTGGTAGACTGTCCATCAGCCTACAACACCATCATCGCCCGACCTTGGATCCACAGAATGAAGGCAGTCCCGTCAACGTACCACCAGACGATCAAATTCCCTACAAAGTGGGAAGTGCAAGAAATCAAAGGAGAAAGACAACAAGCTCGAAAATGTTACAGCACGACGATGAAGCCATCCAAGATGACGACGTAGCAATTACAGCACGGACCAGTGACGGAAGATCCTGACGAGCAACAAATTGACGAAGTAGCGTTGGGTCCCAAAAAACCAGAACAGACGGCCAGGATTGGCGCGTCACTGGACCCAGGTATAAGAACTGAATTAGTCAATTTTCTTAAAACTAACATCGATTGCGTTGCTTGGACACATGAAGATATGACAGGTATAAGCCCAGACGTCATAACCCACAAGTTGAATGCCCCAGAGAGAAACCAGTCATCAACAACGAGGTTCAGAAACTCATCGAGACTGGGAAAATCAGGGAAGTAAAGTACCCCGACTGGCTAGCAAACGTCGTGGTAGTGGCTAAGAAGAACGGCAAGTGGAGAGTCTGCAAAGACATCACGGATCTAAACAAGGCTTGCCCCAAGGATCCATTTCCACTTCCGCACATAGACGCCATGGTGGACGCAACAGCAGGGCATGAATTGTTGACGTTCATGGATGCCTACTAAGGATACAATCAAATCTTGATGCACCCAGAAGATGAGGAGAAAACAACGTTCATGACGGACAAAGGAGTTTACTGCTACAAAGTCATGCCATTTGGACTCAAAAATGCTGGAGCGACGTACCAAAGACTAGTCAACAAAATGTTCAAAGATTTACTAGGAGAGACAATGGAAGTTTACATCGATGACACGCTCGTCAAGTCTAAGATAGCCAAGGATCACGTGACGCATCTAAGTCAATCGTTCGACGTACTTCGAAGGTATGGTATGAAATTAAATCCCACTAAATGTTCGTTCGGAGTAAGTGCAGGGAAATTCCTAGGATACGTCGTCACTCAGCGAGACATCGAAGCTAGTCCGGACCAAATCAAAGCTCTGGTCAACATCCAGTCCCCAAGGAACGTCAAGGAAACCCAGAAACTCACAGGACGCGTTGCGGCTTTAAACAGGTTCATATCTAAGTTGTCAGACAAATGCCACTTATTCTACAACGTCCTAAAGTAAAACAAAGGATTCGACTGGACGGAGAAGCACGAGGAAGCTTTGCAGCAATTGAAGCAATATCTAGCCTCACCTCCATTGCTGTCTAAACCTGAAGCTGACGAGACCCTACATTTGTACCTAGCAGTCAGCGAAGTGGCAGTCAGCGCCGTTTAACTAGAGAGACGAAGGAACAACAACTGCCCATCTACTACGTCAGTATGTCTTTGCTTGACGCAGAGACCAGGTACCCTTTAATTGAAAAATTAATTCTTGCATTAATTACTGCAGTTAAAAAATTACGCCACTACTTCGAGACACATCAAGTAGTGGTAAAAACTAACTTTCCCATCAAGTCAGTTTTACGCAGACCAGACTTGTCAGGCAGAATGGGAAAGTGGAGCATAGTCCTAAGCAGCTACGACATCAGGTACCAGCCAAGAACGACGATCAAATCCCAAGCACTTGCAGATTTTGTGGCAGACTTCATTCCGGAACTAAGCCCAAAAGTAGAACAGGAACTCAAGCAAATCAATGACGTGGCAGAAGAGGCAGTCTGGACAATGTTGTGTGACAGGTCATCGAATCAACGTGGAGCAGGTTTGGGACTCGTCCTGAAGTCGCCACAAGGGGACATGATAGTACAATCCATAAGTTGCGATTTTAAAGCCACCAACAACGAAGAGAGTACGAAGCCCTCATAGCGGGAATGACGGTTGCCAAAGACCTTAAGGCGACTGGACTCACCGTATACATCGATTCACTCCTAACAGTGAGTCAATTGAATGGGGAATTTGCAGCCAAAGATTCCAAAATGGCAGCCTACCTAAACTTAGCCAAAGAAAAAGCCAAAACTTTCAACCCCTTTTCAATCAAACAAATCCCAAGAGACAAAAATAGCCAAGTCGACGCACTTGCAAATCTAGGCTCAGCACTCAGAAAATCTCCCTTCAAAACCATACCCATGGTAAACCTGACTAAGCCCTCCGTTGACATGTCCCACGTGCCAGAAATCTTGGAAATCTCCGACGAAGCCAACTGGACAACTCCAATAGTCAACTATCTGAAGCATGACATCCTGCCCGACGATCCTCAAGAAGCAAGGAAACTAAGGTTCAAAGCTTCTAAGTATACAGTATTACATGACGTATTATTTAAATGTTCTTCCACAGGTTTGCTGCAAAGATGCCTCGTCGGGGACGAACAAAAGGCTATGTTGCAAGAACACCATGACGGCGAATGTGGCAATCATTCTGGAGGACGAAGCTTGTCTAACAAGCTGCTCCGTTTGGGATACTTCTGGCCAAACATGAAGAAAGACGCAGATGAATATGTCGCCAAATTAAATGTGACAGTTGCCGAAGATATGCAGGAGTGACACATAGACCACCTGAAGAGTTGCATCCAACACTTTGTCCATGGCCCTTCATGAAATAGGGGATGGACATAGTTGGAAAACTACCTCCGGCACCAGGACAAAAAGTGTTTTTACTAGCACTGGCGGACTACTTCTCTAAATGGTTCGAAGCAGGTTCATTTAGCCAGGTACGAGACAAAGAAGTCATTTCATTTCTTTAGACTAACATCATATGCAGATTTGGAATCCCATCAGAGATAGTCTGCGACAACGGATCTCAGTTCATCAGCGATAAGACTAGACAGTTCTGTCACAAATGGAACATCAAGCTACGTATGTCAACGCCAAGATATCCACAAGCCAATGGACAAGCAGAGTCGAGTAACAAAGTTATCATTGCCTCACTCAAGAAAAGACTCAACTCAGCCAAAGGAAAATGGGCTGAAGAGTTGCCTGCGGTTCTATGGGCAAAAAGGACGACGCCTAGAACATCGACGGGACATACCCCGTTCTCCCTAGTCTACGGATGCGAGGCTGTCCTGCCGTCAGAAGTACGAATTCCAACTGCCAGATGCGATCTCATGACAGAAGAGCAGAATCAAGACGAGATGGCCTCCAACATCGACACGCTTGAAGAACTAAGAGAAGACGCATATCTAAGAATGGCGACGCATCAGCAAATCGTCGCAAGAAGCTTTAACAAAAAAGTTAAGGCAAGAGTGTTCAAAATTGGGGACTGGGTATTAAGGAAAGTGTTCCAAAATACCAAGGACCCAACAGATGGTAAGCTGGGGCCAACTTGGGAGGGACCGTATCAAATCGTCGACATAGCAGGCAAAGGGGCGTACAGACTAGTGTCACGAGATGGTAAGACCGTTCCAAGAAGTTGGAACGCGACAAACCTTAAGCTTTACCACTTTTAAGTCAAAAGTGCAAAGGTAACAAATTTTCTTTAAGTTTTTCACTTTGTTTTACACTTCGACGGACAAGTACTGACTTAAGCATCGGAGGGCCATTGGCAAAAACGCCAACGGCCAGTCCTAACGATGCGTCTATGCAGGACCTGCAGGATCTAAACTCCAGAGACTCGTCACGATCACACAGTCTTAAGCAGTCCGACGCAAGTAAATATCAAACGAAGCACGCCAGAAGGTACCTAATCAAGGCAGAGCTTCATCAGATATTAAGGGGCAAATGTGCACATCTAACCTAGTCCCTCGGTACGCTAGACCAACGAGGCACCGCGACGCCTAGTCTAAGAGCAACAGTAATAAAGGCCTTCAAACGAGACTGAAAATGATGTCTCATCATCTCCTACGCGTGCAATACATAAATAATAACGCGCGATAAAACACATAACACAAGCAGTCAAAAACCACAGTGATATACCAATGAAAGCGACTGAAACATTCAAAAGCAAACACACAGCATGTCAACAAAAGCAATCTAAGCACGCAGAAACATTTAAAGATGTTCAAAAAGTCGCAAAAGCTAAAGTACCTAGTCGTTCCCATGAATGACAAAATAACAAAGTACTAAGCCGTTCCCATGAAGGACGCAACAAAACACACAAGTATATTGTTCAAAAAGGCCATGCAACGGCCATCAAAAGACCTAATGTTTAAGCATTAAAAAATTCAAATGTAAAGTGGCCAACAGTCAAGCCACGTCTTCGTCATCCTGGTTCGTCTCAGTAGCAATCTCATCTGCATCAGTAGAAGCAGGGGCAGACTTAGCAGTAGATTTCTGCTCCTCCACGGTCGCCTCCTCGTCAACCAGATCAGCCATACTCCCAATCCCAGCCAGGTATCTGTCTAGTTCGGCCTGAGCATCTTCCAACGTCAGTTCCCCATCCACAAAAGTCTTCAAGACCTTGGCGCCACCAAACAAGATGTCAAGGGCCTTAGAATTCTTGGCATCCTCCTGAGCAGTGTGGAGCATCTCCTCCAAGCTCGTCACTTCTTTCTTCTTCTCAGCCTCCAGCTTGAGCAAGGAAGCCTTAAGACTACTCACTTCAGCCTCGGCCTTCTTCGCCTTCTCCTTGACCACATTCAAAGCAGTCTGGCCAGACTTGACATCTTTCTCATATGAGACAAGATGGTCTCTCGTAGCAAGAGTTTCTTAGAGAGACTGCATAAAGTAAAAGTGGTTTAAGCAAAGGAAATCCAGCCAAGAGCAAAACGAAATACAATAAATGGAAACAAACTTACGTGAAGTTAAAGATTGATGGCTTCGCTTATCACCTTAGCGGGAGTCATCTTCTCCAGACGTTTCTTAGCCGCCGGAACTAGAAGCTTCTCAGCAGAAGGCCAAATAGAAGTAGTGTCGGCTGTCTCAGCCAGGAAATCCTCAGGGAGAGTGATCAGCAAATCACGACTCTGGGACGATGAACTCCTCGTAGACGCCCCTCGCTCAAACCTTGGAGGCGGACGACGAACTAGGTTGGGTTTCGCTTCAAGAATCTGAACGTCAGCGGGATCAGAACTCAATTTCTTCTTCTTTGAAGCAGGCTCAAACATCTCGTCCATCGACATTTTGCCACTTGCACCCTTATTAGAAGTCGCACCTGAGGAGTAAGACGAGACTGCAATCAGATAGAATAGAAGATAACCGTAAAAATCAAAATCTAGGGAACAACAAATACCTGAAGCCATGTCAGGATCCTCGCTAGCAGTAGCCGTACTCTGTTCTCCTTCTGCCTCGTCTTCTGCTACAGCAGGACGAACGTACGTACGATCTTCGACGCTGAAAGTACTAAGGAACTCTTTCACCTTAGCAGCACTGTCAGCCTTAGGTCGCAACGAGCTTGAACCAATACCTACAAGAAAGGAAAACATAAGCAAACAAGTCAATCAATTGAAAAATATTAAAGCGAAACGAAGGGTCTATACCTTCGAAACGCCACTGATCTGGAAGCCAATTCACAAATGCATCCAAAGATGATTTCTTCACAAATACAAAACGAGGACACCAACCCCTGTCATTGGAGTAACCCGGTTTTTCCACCAACGGACGAGCACCACGCTTTAGCACTAACGCGCAACTCTTGTCTTCTTTCACTTGAATTTTGTAGCAAACCATCAAATCAAAAACATTAAGGG
Source organism: Suaeda aralocaspica (assembly GCA_016808085.1). Taxonomy (NCBI): domain Eukaryota; kingdom Viridiplantae; phylum Streptophyta; class Magnoliopsida; order Caryophyllales; family Amaranthaceae; genus Suaeda; species Suaeda aralocaspica. Next base: position 177,083 of record PYUH01000418.1, on the reverse strand, counting down.
GATTTTTCGCAAGAGGTTTAAGCCCTTCTAAGACATACAAGACCCTCCAAGTTTGGGGCATCAATTGGCCAGGTCCGACTACCAGGGCCTCCATCAACGCCTTGGAAAGAGGGGAAAACTCATAGTTAAAACCTAGCTTAAAGGGATATTCATACATCAGCACAAAACCCTCTGGGCAGTCAACTGCAGGACGCGCCCCCGGAGCCTCGATCACCGCCTCTTTTGGGAGACCAGCAAGGACCCTAAAAGCTTCAACTCCCGTCTTGTCAATCGAACTCAAAGGTTCCACCTCGGAAGATTTCTCTTTCGGCTTCCCCATTTTTTCTAGAAGTCTAAACGAAAATCTAGATCTCTTTGGTGAAACAATTCTACTAAACATCCAAGGTAAGTTCAATTGAGAGCAGAATTCAAGAGGCAGAAAGAAGTAATTACCTGGAAATTCGTTGAAGGAAGGCTTAGATCTAGCAAAGTCACGCCTCTTGAAACGCAGCTACAGTGTAACGCTCCTCCGAATTCCCCCTTTTTTATCAGTTTAAATTTTTTCAAGTTTTTTATCTGTTGTAAAGTAATAAAAGATAAGTGTAAATACTTATAGGCAGTAGTTGGGGAGGGTAGTTACTAGGCGCGGTTACCAAGAGTTAGTGGGGAGTTATTTCAAAGAGTGGGATTATTGCTCTTTAACTACCGAGTTGTCGAGTCAATAATCCGGGGCAAATTGTTATGGTCGATTTTCTCAGACAGGACTCGACCTCAGACGAGTCAACAACTGCTAGTCCGAGATTCATGGAAACCGTTGAGCAGTTCAAATTAATTCTTCAGCAGTTTCAGGGAGTTGAACAAGTCTACTGGGAAGGTACATTGAACCTGGACAAAGATTAGCTTTCGTGAAGAGAAAGAAGGAAATTACTCTCCTATTTTTTAGGAGTTGCGGTTATCTATCTAAGAAGACCTTGAAGATATTTTCTAAGTCTCAATGCTATAAATTCAGCTCGCTATTCAGTCCAAAGACACAACGGCAGCTCACTGTAAAATACTCCTAAGCTAAATCACTCTCAAATTGTACTCTAAGCAAAGTTCATCCTATGTTTATCATAGTGAAACGGTGGAATTACTCCCACCTGCAGTTTTTCCCACTTTGGATTTGCTACTTGAATTTCTTTTATTTTTATACTTTGCATTCTTAGTCTTTATTCATCAAATTGCATAATCAATCTAGCCGTCGTAGTCCCAACCTAAGATCATTCTAAGCGATTTTGGCATAAACATGAACCTACTCTCAGATTGATGCTGTATGATGAGGATGTGAATTGGGAATTAATGAAAGCTGCTCTTAATACCCTACCTGAAGTGAGAGGTAATGCCTTGCTTAGACAACAATTGTACAAGTTTCAGATGGCTAGAGAACATAATAAAAGGGTTAATCATAGGCCCATGAAGCTTGGAGATTTGATTTTGAGAAAGATGGAATCCATAGGAAGGGAAAATGAGCAAGGCAAGTTGATTTCGAATTGGGAAGGACCCTACGAGATTGTGGAAATTGTTCGAGATGGTACTTATCGACTCAAGAGTTTGGATGGTTATGAGCTGCCACGAACTTGGAATGCTAATAACCTAAAGAAATATTACATGTAATCCTGATTTACGGAATCAAATGAATAGGCTACGACCATATAAATAAGGTCCAAGTTGATCTTCTTTATAGAAACTGGAGTTTACATTTGTATTAAAATTGGCTACGGGCCATAATTAATGAAAACTCTATTTCTGTATATGTGATAATTTAATTTATTACATTTGATTTTGCTTATTAAGAAGGCTAGGGACAGACCCTAGAACCCTGGTAAATCTTATGAATTCCCATTAGGGCAAGACTAGGGCAAGATCCCAAAGTCATAATTTTTTACTGAAGCAAAAAGAGACTTATGACAAAGGAAGTAGGACTAAGGGTCTTACAATTAGACCAAGTGTCTTAAAAGTAGGACTAAGGGTCTTACAATTAGACCAAGTGTCTTAAAAATGTGACTAAGAGTCCTTGAAAATTCTAAGGGCATTAAGATTAAAAAGCTACAATACTTGTTTCGATTACCTATGTTTAAGGGCAATCAATATGATTGATTGATCCACCACTCCTAATGAGTGATGGATCAATCAATACTAGAACTTCTAGTAAACTTAGGGATCTCAGCAAAAGGCTGATCCTAGTAAACTTGAAGCTTAATTTGGGGCAAAGAGAACCCTACAAGCCTATAGGAAATGGAAAAAGGAGATAAAGTTTCAAAGTTACATTTAAAACACTTCTCATGAGGAAGTATTCTCCATAGGGAACAATAACTATTAGATTGGTGGATGAGTAGTTATGAACTTCCTAAGGGAAATCATAATTAAAGTCCCTAAGATCCCATGGGGAACCTTAAGAAGATGAACCAAGAGTTCATATTTTTAAACCTGTGATGCAAGATCCCATGGGAACCTTGACAAGATAAACCAAGAGTTCATATTTTTGTGCAAGGAAAAAGTAAGAAATTAAGCTTCAAGATTTAATAGAGCTAAAACAAAGACTGCGTTGAAAGAAATCTAAATCAAATATTACAAGAAACACTTGAAAAGTTTTCCCACTAAAATCGCTGTTCAAATCATTTTAAGCTAATATTGTTCAAACAAATTAAACACAATCATTAAAATTTTGAAGAAGAGCATCAGTCTTGATGTTTGTCATTGTGGACTTCTGAAACTTCTTTGCTCTTCTCTTCTTCTTCTTCTTCTTCTTCTTCTTCTTTGTCTTGCTTCTCCTTCTCAGCACTCTCTTCTTCTTCTTCATCCTTACTCCCTTCTTCAATTTCTTCTTCTTCTGAATAGTCAAAGGAAGGAGGAGGAGTTGCTTCATCTTGTTTTTTGATATGAACCATGTTGATATAGTTCAATCTTCTCTCAAAGAAGACAAAGGCTAGATGTTCTTATAACCCCATTCCCCAAGCTTCTAAGCACATCTCTCTAAGGAAAACTTGACCCTCCATGTATTTCTCGACAGTAATGGTTGAGATCTTTTGTTCAGCTTCTTCCTTTTCATTTTTTAGCTTCTCCTTTTCCTCCTCAGCTTCCTTGAGCTTCCTCTTCAACTCATCCACTTCCTCTCTGAGTCTTTTGGCCTCTTCCTTGGCATCCTTGGTATCTTTTTCAACATGGCCTTAGTTAGCAATGACATCAAAAGCCTTCTCCACAATCTCTTTAGTTAGCCTTAGTTAGCCAGTTCCATGCTCCTCTCCAAGACTACTTGGTAGTCTTCCTTGTTTTTGTGGAGATCTCTGGAGAGAGCATTCATTGCATGCTGCCATTTGGCCTCAATTTTATTTGTTTGAGCCACTACATAAGTAGCAGCTTTGTCATAGAATTCCATGCATTTCTTGTTTTCAGCCTTCATGGATCCATAAAATTTGACCAGGTGTTCCAGACGGAACATAGACTGCAACGGAAGTGAAACAAAGAGTTAGTTGATAAAATAATAATAATGGGTAGAGAATGGAGAAGAACACAGTGTTTGGGAAGCATACCTCAGAAAGTTTATTGAAGATGGGAAGAAGGTGGCCTCTAACAGATCCCTTGAGTGACTCCTTGTACTCAAGTTCACCACAGCTTAAGATCTCCCTAATCAACCCCCTTTTGTAGTTGGAGTCAAATTTTTTGCTGGTTGAACGGAGATCCTCTTCGTCATCAAGGAAGTTGGGGGATTCAGCTTCATCTGTTATAGAAAGCAGTAAAACTATGGCATTAGGGTTCCTGGGAGAGTTAATGGTATCTGAAGATGAGCGTATAGTTTGACAGAATCTGTGACTAAACTTACCTCCAGAAGCTCTAGCTTGAGCCTTAACACTTTCAGGAATGTTTCTCTCAATGTATTTGGAGAGTCCAATGACAGGATCCTCATCAGGAGGAGAAGAAGGAGGTTCAGAAGCGCCAGCTGATTGGGAAGCAGGCATTGTGTTGAGGGGAGTGGCAGAAATGCTTTCCTTCTAGATAATGGTTAAGGTAGTTAAAGGATCAACCAACCCGTTGTCACTCTCCACGGGGTTATCTTGTTCTGTTGGAGGAGTTTTGTTCCTCACCCCAATTACGAAATCACTCTCCCAAATCACAAAGGCACTCTTCCCAGAAAGGGAGGAAGTGTGGGGACTTGACTCAGTTTGCTCAATGGGAGCAGCATCAGCTTTGGAGGAAGCACTCGTTCTCCTGCTCTTATTTGAGCTTGTACCTTGTGCTTCCTCCTTCTTCCTCTTGTGGAAGGGTTTTAGCTTCCTCCCAGAAGGCTTGCTTGTCTCCTGAAAAACATAAGTGTTAGAAAATTATAAAGGAATATTCAACAGATTCTACTAAGATGAACAACTTTCAGAAGAGCAAGATCAATAACTTCCCTCTTTGTGTACTTCCTAGTTTTCTGACATGAACGTACATTGACACAAAGTGGAGAAGCCACTACTTACAACTTCCTAGGTGGAGACATCAAACAAAAATTTCTCTCCTGTGCCTCCCCATGTTCAACTTGAAACTTCCAAAGCTTAAGCTTCCTAGTTTGCCCAGTTGAACGTAGAATGACACAAAAGAGGGAAGTTGAACTTACCTAATCACACTTCTCAAGGGGAAGTAATGAATTAATACTTCCTAAATGGAAGTGTCATATTAAATCTTCCTAAGGGGAAGTAATGGATTAATACTTCCTAAAGGGAAGTATCACACTTCTCAAGGGGAAGTAATGAATTAATACTTCCTAAAGGGAAGTGTCATATTAAATCTTCCTAAGGGAAGTAATGAATTCATACTTCCTAAAGGGAAGTGTCATATTAAATCTCCCTAAGGGGAAGTAATGAATTAATACATTCTAAAGGGAAGTGTCATATTAAATCTTCTTAAGGGGAAGTAATGAATTAATATTTCCTAAAGGGAAGTGTCATATTAAATCTTCCTAAGGGGAAGTAATGAATTAATACTTCCTAAGGGGAAGTAGGAACCTAAAGCTTCCTAAGGGGAAGTAAAAGGACTTCCCCTCCTTGTGTCGAGTTGAACGCACATGGAAACAAAGAGGGGAACTCTAAAGTTATTTTAACTTCCTAAGGGAAGATACTTTCTATGAAAGGAAGTCTAAACGTACCTCCTAAGGGGAAGTATGATCTTAAAGCTTCCTAAGGCGAAGTAAAAGGACTTCCCCTCCTTGTGCCGTTCTACGTTCAACCAGGCAAACAAGGAAGTCAAAGACTTCCCACTTTGCCGAGTTGAACGCACATGGACACAAAGGAGGGTAGTGTAAAAAAAATTCTAACTTCCTAAAGGAAGAGACTTCCTATGAAAGGAAGTGTAAACCAACTTCCTAAGGGGAAGTAAAAGGACTTCCTCTCCTTGTGTCGTTCTACGTTCAACCCGGCAAACCAGAAAGTCAAAGACTTCCAATTTGCCGAGTTAAACGCACATGGACACAAAGGAGGGAAGTCTAAGAAATTCTAACTTCCTAATAAAAGATACTTCCTATGAAAGGAAGTCTAAACCTACTTCCTAAGGGGAAGTATGATCTTAAAGCTTCCTAAGGGGAAGTAAAAGGACTTCCCCTGCTTGTGTCGTTCTACGTTCAACCCGGCAAACTAGGAAGTCAAGACTTCCCGCTTTGCCGAGTTGAACGCACATGGACACAAAGAGGGGAACTCTAAAGTCATTCTAACTGCCTATGGGGAAGAGACTTCCTATGAGGGGAAGTCTAAACAAATTTCCTAAGGGGAAGTAAGATCTTAAAGCTTTCTAAGAGGAAGTAAAAAGACTTCCCCTCCTTCTGTCCTTTTGCGTTCAACCCAGCAAACAAGGAAGTGAAGACTTCCCACTTTGGCGAGTTGAAACGCACACTGACACAAAAGGAGGAAGTCTAAAGAAATACTAACTTCATAAGGGAAGAGACTTCCTATGAAAGGAAGCCTACACATACTTCCTAAGGGGAAGTATGATCCTAAAACTTCCTAAGGGGAAATCTTAAATACTCTAGCTTCCTATGAGAGAGCAACTTCCTATAAAGGAAAGTCTACAAATATTTCCTCAGTGAAAGAAATTTTTTTTAACTTCCTAAGGAGAGGGAAGACTTCTAACAACTATTATACTACTTCCCCACCTAGTGCCCACCTGTGTTCAAATCGGCAAAGTGGGAACTCACTAGGTAGGGGAAAGTCGCTAATGATATTCCTAAGAGGAAGTGTTTTAAAGGTACAATTTAAATATCTAACTTCCCCATTTAGTGCCCACTTGCGTTCAAACCGGCAAATTGGGAAGACTCTAAGTGAGGAAGTCTATGACAATATAATGGACATGATATACTTCCCAAGTCTATGGCATAAGGAAGTATAAGGGAGAATAAAAAATAAAATAATTGGAACTACTTATGCAAGTCTAAGGTTTGAAAAGTTGTAAAGATTAAATACCTGAGTTTTCCCCTTCTTCGAGGAAGTGTCCTCCCCCAACTTCTGAGAGACTTGTTTCCAGAAGTCTTTTTGGTTCATGCTTCCTTTTTTGAATGAAGGGAGGTCAGCAAGAGCTTCTTCTACAGAAAGAAAAGACACTTGGTTAGATAAGTGGAGAAAAGGAACAGAGGTTCAATGTCACATAATAAAGCAAGAATTACCCTGGTTATACTCATCCCCATAAACACCAGCAGCAACAAGGAAGTTGCAATCTAAGAAGAACTCGCTAAAGGGGATCCAATTGAAGGGAACTGTTAGAAATTGCTTCTTGATCTCCACTGTGGTAGATCTAAAATATTCTAAGTTTTGTTGCTCAGAATCACTCAAGCTAGGAAGCTCAAAGGATCTTCCTAGGCACTTTGGAAAAGGATTCCATTTTTTCATCACTTCTACAAGTTTTTTTGTCATGAGACTTCACAAACACAAAATGGTTCCTCCAGTTGGGAACCTTGTTGTCCTTCTCCACACAAGTGAGGAAACCCTAACTGTTTTTCCGGTAGAAAAAATGGTTTATACATTGCGTCCACCGGAATTGATGCCATTCTTATCATGAATTTCTAAGATTCGTAAGAATCATGGTAGTTTAATCCAAAATCTGTAATCTTAGTCGTAAGACGATCAGGGCAGATTCGTAAGAATCGTGTATATGTACTCATAATTTAAGAGTCGTATAATCTGAAAGTATCATAATGATGGTTATAATCTTAAGACTCTTGGCTTTTGAGAGATGGTGAAGATGAAGGAAGGCCTTAGAAGGAGCTTTCACTCCTCTAAGGCCACAAGAAGTCACATAAGACATTATGTGAACCCAAGAATTGGGAGTAAGTTGACATAGGCCAATGTCATATTTTTTGAAGAGATTGAAGATGAATAAGGAAGTGGGGAACGTAAGCCCGAATTCAATAGCTTCGATATTGATTCGATATTGATTCTTGATACACTTGCTTTGAGTTCATCATTTGATGCAATAAGCTCTGCATTTGAAGTTTTGAGCTCATCATTAGATGCCTTAAGGGTCTCAATTTCATTAATAAGTGAAGCCTCTTTTGTTGCAGCCTCGTTTCTCATTTGTTGAATCTCTGCTGATAATTCTACCCTTACTTCATTACTACTCTCACCTTCAACTCTGCTTTTCTTTGGTGGACGAGCTCCGGGACCAAGTCCTCACCATGCTTCTCAATTTCTCTTTCATGAATCTTTTTTAGCGCTTCATAATCTTTTTCGGCACCAGGTTCCCAGCCACTTCCTTTATGCCAAATACACACAATTTATTCAATATTGTGATCATTATAAATTTGGTAATAGTAAAGCATATAACAACAACTTTGTAATTGCTTTAACTGCATGAAACAAGATAACATATAACTATCACACAGACGCCAAATATAAAAATGGACAAAGAGTTTACTTTTTAGTCTTCTCAAATAACTTAAGGTACAAAGGATCCTCCTGAGTTTCAAGCGCGTCATTTGATCCTTCAACCTCTTGAGATGGCTGAGTAGGTGGCTCATTAAGCTACATGTCAAAGAGAAGTACATAATCATAAGTACGTATCGAGAAGTACCAACCAAACAAGATTAAGCTAGCCAACCAGCCACGCAAACAACACCAACAACCACCTAATCAACACACCAGACCACAACCAGCACAATAGAAACAAAACACTACATGCTGTAGTGAACCATGATTCACCTAGTGGAACAGAGAACCTGAACCAAATGACTGCAAATCAGTTTACAGCCGCAACCACCAACCAAACCAAACAGCTAGCCAACCTGCCAAGCAACCAGAACTACCAAACACCTAACCAACTCCCAAACTACAACAACGCACAGCCAATAATCACAAAACCACACAAAACTCAGTGGAGGTATAAAGAGTTGTATGAATAATTTCAATTTCTTTTTTATGGAGAAGATAGCATATGATAAAAACCAACATAAAATATTAAGAAAACTGACGAAGTATAAATCTCCGCAACAAAAACTCTACCAAGTCATGGAAAATCCGGCAGTAGACCGTGAACCATTTGCGGAAGTTTCAATTTGCTTAAGCTTATTATTTGTGTTGACTTTACTGATATACTACAAATCACATAAAAATACAATAAAAAGTCAATATAATTATGTTTTAAATTTTTTGTTATTATTTACATGATGTAAGCTTTGTAGTTGGTTGACACATTACCTTTCGCTTTTCATCATTCCAATACTCACAAACCAACCAATTCCATTTTCCCGCCTCAATATTTTTTGGTTATTCTGCTTATAGCTTCAGTGACTGACTTATCCTGAAGTGTTGTTCCTTAAGCCTGAATCTCCAATTTTTATATAACATAGAGCACTGGAAACTCAATGCTTCAATGACATCAGCACCACAGCCTTTTCAGGTAAATCATATTTGCCTGCCAAAATGAATGTCAATTCTCATGATAGTATTTATAGTTAGGAAATCATATTAAGCAACTTTTCTTTTTGGAAATAAAGTGCTTATATTTTGTCAATAAAAATAAAATAAACTTACCATGATCTGTCATAAAGTTGGTATTTTTTAGCTTTATTCATCTTTGCCCAATTCCTGTCATGAATGTAAAGTAAAAAAAATGGATAACATGTACAAGGTTTTATTATGAGTATATCTTATATCAAAAAAGAAATACCAAGAATCTGGGGACAAAACTCTTTCACCCATGTGCTGCAATCACATATAAATTCATCTGCCTTTCCCCCACCACACGCCGAAGCTCATCCATGAAATTGATCTTGATCTTTCTGGCAGAATCGGAATTCCATATCCGCGAGCATATTTCTTACCTCTTGTTGGCCCACGCCTCTTTCTATTAGGATATTTGAGGCAAAGTTCAAGCTGTTGAAGTCTTTGTTTCTCTCGATATGTCAGCCTAGTTGGCTGGTCATTTGCATTCTGACTCCCATCTGCATTGTTATTCTGATCCTCATTTCTATTAAGCTGTTCCACACCTCCATTTGTAAGTGAATTCAGTTGTTCATTTGCATTCTGTTCCAGCCCATTTGCATTCTGTTACTGCCTTGTACTGCACTCAATGCTAGATTGAGGAGCCATTGTCCTATAAATTGTTCTTGTAGCATAATGTTAGTAATGATCACTAATATCATCATCTTTTCAGTTTTCCAAAAACAATTATAAAACCAAGACAAAACAAATAATTCGTGTATTATTGCGAAAGAAGAACCAAAATAAAATCCCAACATACAATTAAATGCAAACCAATTGTTCAAAAATTTTATAACTAAACTAAAGTACTTAATTCACCAAATAATAGTTATCACAAACTAATCTGATTGTGTATCAGAAGAGTTATCACTTTCAGCTTCTTCATCTTCAAGATTGTCATTGAGCTCATCCATGCTAGACTACGTATCAAACTCTTCTTCATCCTCCTTGTCACTCTCTTCCTCTACCTCATCATCATTAGCAGCCTCTAAGACGACATTAGCATCAACCAATTCTGGTTCAATGTCTTCTCTAACTAGAGTGATTTCTTCATCACTTGTACCAATCATTTGTATCAAGTTAGTTGCCCCTTCGTCCATAGTATTCCATACTTCTTCATCTTGTTCAGTTTCTTCATCGTTTGGGAAATCAAAAAAGTTGCGCGGATTCACTTTGATGACAAATTTCCAATGTCTATCGTTGTGAGACGCAACATAGAAAACCTGTTCAATCTGAGAAGCTAAAGCAAAAGGCTCATTTGTTTGCAATCGACGAGAAATATTGACAAGTATACATCCAAGTTTGTCCTTTCTTATCCCTCTTCCTTCATTGAACACATCAAACCATTTACATTGGAACAATACTACTCTAGGACTTGTTCTATTTTTTAAAGCACCANTTATTTTTTAAAGCACAATACTCTAGGACGAGAACCTCTTCTAGTACTCCGTAAAAGTCCCTCCCTCCACTCTCTGCATCCCCTCTCACAATAACGCCACTATTTTGGGTTTTTCGGTGTCTTTGCCGCTTTTTCGTGTGAAATCTGTACCCATTTATAACAAATCCATCAAATGTCACAACACCTTTCATTGGTCCTCGTGCTAAGCACAATAGTTCTTCTGTTACTCTAGCATCTCCAACATTCCAAAGTTGTTCAATCTATTTTATAAAAGATCATAAGAAAGAAAAAAAAGATTTATTTTAAATTTTTTATTCTGACATATAAAAAAATTATAAGCAACAGTTTTCACTCTTACTCTATTCTCAAACCACTTGCAAAAGTTAATATCTTCATGCCCCATTATGTTTTCATATTCCCTGACTCATGAAAATTGAAAGTTATAAAATTGTTAGTTCCAATTCATTCACGTTGTTCCACTCCTACTAGTTAGTTCATGAAAGGATACTTACTCAAACAAAGGTTGTGCTTCTTCACAGTTTTGCAAAACATACAATTGAGCTTTTCTCCAATCTTCAATACTCAATTGTTTTATATTTGGCTTTCCTAGTGGCTTGCCCTTCATTGAAAAAACTGGTAGACTATAAGGTTGTGGACAATGCATATCTTCATTTCTATCTAGACGATTGAATTGTGTCTCAATCTTAGATAGATATCTAGCACAAAAATCCAAAAATTCCTTTTCGATATATCCCTCTGCAATTGATCCTTCGGGGCGAGCTTTATTTCGCACAAAGGATTTAAATGTTCGCATCGCCCTGATGGTTAAGAGTAAAGTTAGAGAAAAAAAACAACCACTTGTATAAATAGCTACTTAGACCAATAAAACATATCTTACCTTTCAAACCGATACATCAAACGATAATGCTCGGGACAGGCCAATTTCGCTTCTGTGACTAAGTGTATGGGAAGATGAAGCATCACATCAAAGAAAGCCGGGACAAATATACGCTCCAACTTGCATAAAGTAATTCCTATGTTCACTTCCATCTGCTCTAGGTCAGCTACTTTTAAGGTCTTAGAGCATAGTTGTTTAAAAAACAAACTAAGCTCCCTTAACGGTTCCAAGACCTTCTCGTCTAGAACACCTTGAAAGGCCAGAGTTAGAAGATCTTGCATGAAAACATGAAAGTCATGAGTTTTCATTCCCATAATCTTTCCATCTTCCACAGATGCACATCGAGAAAGATTAGATGAATAACCATCCGGAAACGCTAGTTTTGACAAAAAAGTGACTACTTTCCTCCTCTCATTTGATGTCAAGTTGAAACAGGTTTTCGGAATTTTGTATTTCTCTCCTACTAGCTGCGGTCGAAGATCATCATGCATTTTCATTTGCTCTAAATCCAACCGAGCATTTAAGGAATCTTTGTTTTTTCCGGGTAAGTCAAGCAACGTTCCTAATATGTTCTCACAGACATTTTTTTCTACATGCATCACATCTAAGTTATGTCGGACTAAGAGATGTCTCCAATAAGGCAGTTGGAAAAAGATGCTTACTTTTTTCCATGAGTGAACTATATACCGTTCACCTCTCTTACATTTCCCGTTAGGCACTTTTCCAAATTTCACATTAGAGTATCCATGTAGCTGCTCCAAAACATCATGTCCTGACAATGGATTAGGAGGAGGACGTCGTTCAACTTTCTTACCAAAAAACCTTCTATTAAGTCTCCATTTGTGATCAGGCTCTAAAAACCTACGGTGAAACATATAACACCATTTGTGGATATGCGATAACCATTCTGAATGTGTCTCTTTGTGACAATTAGGGCATGCCATGGCCCCTTTAGTGCTCCAACCAGACAAATTGGCATATGCAGGAAAATCACTAATTGTCCACATCAACACTGCTCGCATATTGAATGTCTCCTTAGTGCAGGCATCAAAAGTTTTTACTCCAGTTTCCCACAATTCCTTCAGTTCATCTATGAGAGGTTGTAAAAACACATCTATGTCATTACCAGGAGATTTAGGGCCAGGAATTAATAATGACAACATCATATGATCACTCTTCATACACATCCAAGGAGGTAAATTATAAGGCACTAACATCACGGGCCATATGCTGTATCTACTACTTAGATTAGCTCCTGGATTAAACCCATCACTAGCTAAAGCCAAACGTACATTACGTGCATCGGCAGCAAATTCAGGATACAAATCATCTAAAGACTTCCATGATTTTGAATCCCTTGGGTGTCTCATTATAGTGTCGTCATCATCATCGTGTTTTTTCTTATGCCATTGCATATGCTTTGCTAGCTTAGAACACATAAAAATCCTTTGTAGTCTTGGAATCAATGGAAAATGACGCAAGACTAACTGAGGAATTTGTGATTTTTTCTTTCCACCCTCATCCACATCTGAATTTTCATCATCTTGAGAATCTTGTTTCCACCTAGGAGCCAAACACTTAGGACATTGAACTTCATTTGCATATTCTTTTCGAAACAAAACACAATGATTAACACATGCATCAATCTTCACGTAGTCTAACCCTAGTGCCTTTGTATATTTTTTGGCTTCATAAGAACTTGTTGGTAAATTTTTGTCATAATTAAACGCCCTATGCAATGTGTTGAGTAACATTGAAAAAGACTTGTCAGACCATTTGCCACTGACTTTAATGTGCAACAATGTGATGATGAATTCTAATCTCTTAAAGGTGTTACACCCAGGATACAAATCAGCCTCCATGTCTTCCATCAATTTTTGTAACACCACAGGAGTTTCGCTAATATTAATGCTACTAGATCCTAACTCCGTGCTTCTCTCATTTTCATTGATAGGTGTATCATTAGCAGAATTCCACAAATTTGTTGCATCAAAAATTAAAGGAGCCATGTCGTCAAAAGGCACGTCGTCGTTATCATTATCTGAAACATCCCCTATATATCCTTCATCGGTGTTATCAAATTGTTCCAATCTTTCCCCATGACTCACCCATGGGTTATAACTACGATCAATTCCGTATACTAATAAGTGACATTGCATATTTTTTCGATCTTGTGATAATACAAGCCGACAATTAAGACAAGGACATTTCAACATGGTTTTATCATTTTTACCCCTAAAACCAAACTGTAGAATATCATTAACACCAGCTATATACTCTGGTTTTTGCCTATCCTTTACCCCATTGTGATTCATCCAGCGTCGATCCATGATTTCTTACAAGAAAATAGAAAAATTAAACCATTTATGATATACAAATACAAATATACAAATTCAAAAAAAATTGTACAAAAAGCTAGTGCATCGTCTTGTTAAAATATAAAATGATGTAATTATAAAATGTATAGGAAACTTAATAACAAGTGTGCTAATAAATATGATTTTAACTTATCTTATACTACAGCTTTTAGTAAATGCATAAGGATTGTTAAATGTCACAACACATAATTTACTTATACTAGAATGCATGTAAAGATATTACATGAGCGAAGATGTCATAGCCAAAATTAAATTAAATTAAAGTGCAAGCATTACATAAAGAGACCCAACTATTTTCGCAATAAGGCTTGACATTTCTTACTAAGTTATTTAGGAGACCCCAACTATATTGTTAATTTCACCTTTCAGTAATATTGTGTATAATCACAAACTCACTAATTTGGAAATGTAATATTGCTTGCTGGGAGTGGTGGAACTTACAATCAAGATGGAGCAGTTGCACAAGTGGTGGAATAATATAAACACAACAGGAAGTTGAGCAGGAAGTTGAGTTCTGCAAGTCTGCAACATAGCAAAGAATCAAAATTGAAAAATTTGTCACAAAAAAAAAAGAGTAAAACCTTTTGCTACTTTAAAGTAGTGTATCAAAAGTAAGAATTACTATGTATTTGTATCTTAATTTGTTATAGAGTCAATAGTTACTCGCACGGGTACAATCTCTAGTATCTCTAGTACAAAAAGAGGGAATGATGTTTTAGCAAACAATGTGCAGAACACCAAAACAATGTACAGAACCAAAACAACCAAAACAATGATGTTTTAGCAAACAATGTACAGAACCAAAACAACCAGCAAGCGACATAGCACCACAACACAAAACTGCCAAACAGCAGCAACAACCAAAACAAACCAGCACCACAGCCATAACATCATTACAACCCTTCCACTACACAACTTGCACACAGTCTAAACCAAATAAAAAAAAATCCCCAAAACAGCCCAACTTGCACACAGTCTAAAGCATTGTAGTGTGGGTTGATTGCAGTATAGGTTGTTGTGCTGGTAAGTATTCCAGCATGGGTGTGTAGAGTGGAGAGGTTATACTGCAGATTTGTAGCTTTGCTTTGGGTTGCTTTTAGCAGCTATGTTACCTAAGTTTGGGGCTTTGTGCAGTTCTATTATGTAGGGTTCTTGCAGTTTGAACTAAGGTTGGAAGCATTTTGGTGGGCAGTTCCAAATGAAGCTATTGTGCACAGGTTGCTGTTTTGGTGCTGCTTTCAGTGCTGGTTTGGGCAGAGGGTTTTGTGCAGTAGATGGTTTGCTGTGCAGTGAGACTGCAGTACAGCAGCCTGCAGTGCAGCAAGGTCTAAGAGGGTGTGTGGTCCTGCTGTCTTGCTGCTGCTGCGAGGAGATGAAGCAGAGTTTTTGCTGCTGATGTTTTCCCTGGCTGGTTTGCAGGCTGTTGTGGGGTGTTTTTTGGTTGCCAGTTGCTGTTACAGTATACAGTGGCTATTGGTTTGGGCTGCTGGTATGGTTGCAGCTGTTGTGCAGCCTATTGTTTCTGCAGGCTGCTGGTTGGTGTTGCTTGTGACTGCAGTACAACAGTCTGTAGTTTCTGGTGGTTTGGCTGTTTTAAAGTTTTGCTGCAGGTTGAAGGTTGGGATGTTTGGCTTTTGCAGGCTGAAGGTCTGATTTAGGCTGTTGTTGGGGTTTCTTGGCTGCTGAAGGCTGCTGTTGGGATTGTTGCTATGAGTAGGTTGCTTTGTGGGTGTTTTTGGATTTTGATATTTTGTTTGTATAGGATTGCTGTTTTGTTTTGTTAGGGATAGAAGATTGTATAGTTGAGCTTTGTTTTGGACTACTTAGTGCAGAACTGAGTCAGTTTTACCAAAGAAGTGCTAGGTTGTAATTATTCGTTTTTTTGGTAATAAAATTGCTTACAAATTACCAAAAAAAACCCACCATTACAGCGCAGTCTGCTTACACAGCTGAGCAGCTACCCAAAGCCAATCGTGAAAGCCAGTCCACACAAGACACACTAGCTAAACATAGCTGCACAGCAACTGAGAGAGACAACCAAAAAACGCACCCAAAAAACTGCACACCAAAACCTGCAGCAAACCAAACATAACTACACATCCAGCAGTGCTAAATAACTGCAAAGCCACACTCAACCAACAGCATCCATACAGCACAAAACAACCTGCAACAACATAAAAATCTGCACCAACAATCCCTAGAATGCACCATATACAGTATTAGCCTACAGAAAAATCAGGAAAAACAATCAGCCCTGTTACTGTGTCTTCTCTTGTCTTTTCTTCAGAAGAGATAAAATGAGTAATATTCAATTCGCAACAGAGAGGAGATACAGTCACCAATGTGTAACAAGGAAACAATATACACTGTCCTCTTCATTTTGCTTACCATTATTAATTTTTTACTAACAAACTATTGCACAATACGATATATAACGTATCCATTTCAAATATTCCTCGATAAGACTACCAGAAAATGTAAAGGCAAATAATAATAATCACAAAGCAAGCAATTACAAATTTATTTTCTTTTGGTTCTACGATAAGGAGTTCTCACTGGGTTTGTCTCTACAAAGCAAGCAATACTTGCATAATAAGAATAAGCATACTCAAATACTTAAATAAGAAAAAGCATAATAAGAATACTCAAATACTATAGCAATACTTCAGTAATAAATGAGCATAATAAGCATACTCAAATACTATAGCATCATAAGAATACGCATAATAATTGGTTATCACAACTCAAATACTCAAATAAGAATAAGCATATTCGTTGGTAATAAGAATGAGCATATTCTGCTCATATATGAATAAGCATACTCAAATACTATAGCATACTTCGTTGCGCAAGAATAAGCATAATAAGAATAACTGAATAAGCATACTCAAATACTATAGCAATACTTCAGTAATAAATGAATTCAGGTATTGGTTATCAAATACTATAGCAATACTATAGCATAATAAGAATAACTGAACTCCAACCAACAATGAATTAGTGTAAAACAAGTTTCAATAATCTCACGCATGAAAGTAAATAATTCATATAATCATGCAATAGCTACAGCTTAACTTACCACTACTCTTTGTTATCCAATGACACCTCTTGACAACCCCATCATAAAACTGCAGCACTGCAATTCAGACAGCTTACAGTAGTAAAAAACCAATGCATAAAACAACACACTACACCAAAAAAAAATCAGCAATCATTCTCACAAGCAAACTGCATATTAACACAAACTGCAAGCCTGCATTACTACAGCCAGTACACACCATAACAGCAGCAACTAACCACCCAATAACAACCCACCACCAAACATGCAGCCACTGGAAAGCAAAGACTAACCACTGCTGAAAACACCCTGCAAATCACTGAAAACAGCCTGCAAATCACCTGCACCACTGTCACAACCACTGAAAACCTCCAAACATCCAAACCAACCAAAAGTTCACCATAGGAGGCCTGCAAGAACAAAACAAATGCAGCCACAGCAGTATACTGCCATCACCTCCATACAGCAGGCACTAGGGACATCTGCTCCCAACAACTGACCAGCATCAGTCTCACCAAGCACCAAAATTGATGTACACCATAAAACTAGTAGCAGCAACCAAGCAACCAGCACCACAACCTACAGAATCTGACCTAATCGATTCAATTTCTTAAATCATTATAATTTACTGACCTAATCTAAAATCTTAAATCTGAAATTCAATTTACTGCCTTTATAATTTCTTTCTATTAATCCAGTTTCTGACCTAATCGATTCCTTGCTGATTCTCTCTTTCAGTTTAAGTTTTTAACCTAATCAATTGATAATAATGCTCAGTTAACAAACAATAACAGTAGTATAATTACCAATAACAAACAATAATAGCAACAAATCAATTATAGATTGTGATTATTAGAACATGCAATTGATAATTGATAATTCGAACATGAATTGATAATTACCAATTGATAATTGATATTATGCTCAAAACACCATAAATTCGAACCAACAATAACAGCAATTGATAATTGATAATTCGAACATGCAATTGTTGATTGATGAACACCATAAATTCGAACCAACAATAACAAGAGTAAATAACAAAAATCAATTACAACAAGATTGGTCTAATAACCTGGAGAAGGAGAATTGCAAAAAAATACTTTGAAGCACAAGTCGAAATTGCGCAGATTTCACTGTTGTTGAAGCTAATTTGGTTCGAAGTATATCAATTACTAATAACAGCAAGAATTCCCGAATTTTGTGAGGAGTTTTGTGAGTAGTATCAAGTACTCAGATTGGCGGAATTGAGTTTGTGAGGAAGAAAGAGTGAAAATTGGTTGAGAATCAGATTTGTGAGGAAGAAAGAGTGCGAGGAAGAAGGTGAGAAGTACGTGAGAAGTTAGGAAAACAGATTGAGCGGTTTAGGAGGAAGTAGGTGGAAGAAGTGATTCGTGCCAAATTTGTAGGGAATAATATTTTTCCGCCTTTTTTTTTAGTTTTGGGCTACAAAATTTTTAAATTTTTCGTTGCACAATATGTATGTTGGGCGACAAATTTAACTTTTGTAGCACATTTTGTATACTCGTCGCAAAAAATAAAACTTTGGGCTACCACTTACAATTTCGTTACCCAAATATATACATGGGCAACCAAAAATTTTTTGATGCCCGTGTTGCAGATCTAAGGCTTCGAATTTAAATTTCGTGGCCCTTTATCTGTTACTTCGTTGCCCAAAGCCAAATTTCTTGTAGTGAACCCAAGAATTGGGAGTAAGTTGACATAGGCCAATGTCATATTTTTTGAAGAGATTAAAAATGAATAAGGAAGTGGGAAACCTAAGTCCTAGGTCAATAACTTCAGTATAAACAAGGAAGCAGTCTTCTGGGCATCCAGAATGGTATCCCCCTGGTTAGGGATGATCAGCTCAAAATACTCATTATTAAAAATCAAGTCACTACTCAGTTTATCCTTATTTACACCATCTACATATTCATTAGAGATGACTACATCATTAGCACCAAGATAGGCACCTCTCTTCTTCTTAGGCTTGGAAGTGGTAGCCTCAGAAGCCTCTCTCTTCCTAGTAGAAATCTCCCTTACTTCCTCCTTAGGAGCTTCCTGTGCAGCACCAGCATCCTCTTTTCCCTCAACCTGGGGAGTAGGATCTTGCGGATCAAGAGGATTCTCATCTGAAACTTCAGATGCTGGAACTCTCAAAGTAGCAGTTTCTCTATAGGCAGTTTGTTTGGTTCTTGCCATTGCAACTTCCTACACAGGAAGAGAAGGAAGTAGGAAAGACTCAGACAATAAATGATCAGGAACGACAGAAGATTGAGTTCCAACAGAAGAAGTAGTACGAGGAGAAGGAAGTAATTTAATAGAGTTCTTATTATTATTTGGGGAAGAAGAGGATGAAGAAGCCATTGACAGATTCAAAGGAAAATAAAGACAAAGAAATAAAAGAAAAATAAGAATTAAATTAAAGAAAAGGAAGAAAAAGAATTCAGGTAAATACCTGAAAAAGAAGAAGAAAACTAGGATCTACTGTTCACACCAGAAACCACCGCACCAACTCGCCGGAAATCACACCACAGGTCGCCGGAAATAGCCTCTGATTTTTCTTGGGAGCCTGAGAGGATTCTTGGGAACTTTTAGAGAGAAAAAGTGAAAAGTTGAAGGGGTAGCAAAGTATATTCCACCTTCAAATTTGAAATTCCCCCCAAAAACCTAAAGGGGGTGGCTGAGGCATTAATGACTGCTAAAGAAGGTTACAAAATAACTTCCGAAAGGGAAAGAGACGTCTGTTGGGGCATGGATTATGGATCCAAACACCCAACTGAGGGGAAAATGATGTGGCACGCCATACCATGCCACGTGTAAGCATAATACTGGGCCACGTGTCCCATTAATCCTGCAAATTGCCAAATCATATTCAGCCTACGGACTGCGTGGACGACTATGTGTCGCCCTTGAGATCATGCCACGTGTTCGGAGAGACTACTCTATGCTATGGGCCAAAGGCCAAAGGTTAGAAAGGCCCAACAAGGGCTCATAAAGGCACAAGCCAATCACGAAGGGACAAGTGTCCCAAAACCTTAGGTCACCCTTGGTGATCTTGCCTATAAATACCCCATGGGGGCATTCATTCATTCATTTATTCAAGCACATTAACTCTCCTACAACTCTTACATAATACTAGAGTCTCTCGCTCTAAGATCTCTCTCTAGATTAGTATTGTTAATTATATTTATTTAACCTTAATCCTCCCACAAATACATACTTAAGCATTGGAGGTGGAAAAAAATCCTACAAGGATTTTGTTCCCTTGTTTTGCAGGGACCGAGGTCCAAGCCATCAGGAAGTGAATAAGCCAACACCTGTCCATCCGAAGTGTAGCTCTCTAGTTCCCTCTCCACGTATTCAGTTGAAGTGACCCTACCAGGAACTCATACTACATCACCTACCACCCCACAGCCTTCTAAACCTTCCTCCACCCTCTCATCTAAAGAACTACAGAACTGTTGTTTCTATAGGAACACTGCAAGAGGGGGGGGGTGAATTGCTGTGTTGAACTTGTATGCCGAATTTAAACAAATTTAAATGAATTAAAGAGTACGAGTGATATATTTATGAGAAAAACTTCCTTGGCCCTAAGGAAGAAAACTCCACTTCTATTATAGGCCTGTAACAGCTATTACAACCTAAATTCTCTAATTTCCCTCGTCAGTTCCTGTAGGAACTTGATTCTCAATTCTCACTCTTTATCTCTCGCTTCTCTTTCTCTTTTTCTCCACTCTTCTCTAGTTCTCACACTTCTCTTTTTCTCACTAATTACAACTCAATTCTGACTCTAATACATTGAAAAGACCTTTTAAACTGGACTGGAACAACAACATCAAAACATGTACTCGTTAAATACTCAATGTGTTCTCTGATGTTCTTCACTTCTTCTTCTGAATTTCTTGGAGTATTTATAGAATGGTTCTGGCTTGTAATCTTCAGTCTTCAACCACGTTCTTTGCTCATCCACAACTCCATGATTTCTTCCACTATCCCAAGTATGTAGACCAGGAGAATAGGCCTTTTGACTTGACTAATTTAACCGCTTTATTCTTGCCCATGAACCCATGACTTTATTCCTACAATCTAGGATGCTTAACAACTTTTCTTGACTTGTTAAAAACCCTAGATGCCGTTTTTATTCTTCAGCAAAATCAGCCCAATAAATTAACCTAGACCACTTCGTAGGATAGATTCGTAACTTGCTTTTAGGTTTGATGTTCCAATCTGATTTGAGACTCCAATGTAATTACTAAGTTCCTAGAAGATTATGCTTATAATCTTCTTGGAAATTCTCTTCTCTTTACCAAGACACTTCATGTGGATGTCTTGACTTTGTTCGCCTGTTCCTGTAGGAACAGATCTATTCTCGCAGCTTGTTCCTACATAACTGTGTTACCAAGGAACTTCTTTTCTTTCTTCTGTGTTCCTTTGCAATATTCTGCCTAGGAACTTCTCCATGAACTTGGTTGTTTAGCTTGTTACGTTCCTTCAATATTGCTCCAAGTTCCTTACACTTTGAACCTGTGAAATCTCATAGGAACTCAAAGTATATATTAGTTAAGCTTGTTTGTGTTAGTCATCATCAAAACTTTACTCTCAATTCATGAGTCAACAATTTCCCCCTTTTTGATGATGACAAACCAAGGCAAACAAGCGTAGAAAAAGATAAACATATAAAGAAACATATTTTGATTTTGATTTTCTGATTTAAGTTAAATATACACTAAGCAAAAACTATGACTAGGATTATATACAAGTATATACATAGGAACTTTAACTTTGCAGGTTTTTAATAGAGTGTGATAGAGTGAGAGAGAATTAGGATTCAGATTTGATTTTATTATGCAATGTATGTTGCCGTTCTCTTCCCCCTTTTGGCATCATCAAAATTTAGAACTATGTTCCCTGAGAAACTGACCATCACAGCACCATTATTTCATATAATGGTAGAGACCCCAATGTTGGAATATTAATACGTAGCTCAGCAGCAATCTAGCAATATTAGCCATCAAGATGCATCTAAAGAATCAAGTTTAGAAGTATGACTGATACGTTCAAAAATATAAAATAAAGCAAGAAAAAAATTCACTACCCATAACTAATAAGAGTTTTATTAAAACAAAGAAAAGAGAAACAACGAAAACAAAAGAAAAAGAAAATAAAAAGAAATCCAGAACAAAAGTACAACCACATCGAATAATGTTAAATAAGGAGAGTGCAATGAAGAAGGAATGGGTCATATTGGGCTTAAGAGGCAGGGATGATGCTTAGAGGAACAGGGTCAGCTGAGGTTTCGTCAGGAACTGAGGTAGGGGCTGTGTCCATAGGAACTGAAGTGCTGGGAACTTCGTCTTCTGGTGCATCTTCTTCAACGTGAGTTCCTCCTTCGCCTTCAGCAGCAGCAGTTTCAGCAGGTGTTGATGGAGTTCCTTTCGCACTTTTAAGCTCTGCAAGGCATGCCATTACTTCTGCATGCTTCTTGTCGCAAGACAACATAAACGAACTCAAGGCCTGTCTCATCATAAAGACTTGACCTTCAACATCCTGCAATTTCTCCTGCAGTTTCTTGAGGAACTGTTCCAACTGCTCTGTCTTCCCAGGGACTAGAACCTCAATCTCAGTAGTTTTAAACCCCTCAGTATCAAGATCAATTTTAGGTGGCTCACTCTCAGACTTGCTAAGGAGTCTCCTACTCTTCCTCACTTTTGATCTCTCTTCTTCCTCCCTCTTATTTTTCTCTTCTAACTTCAAAATCTCAGTGTACCACTGAGTTTGTCCTTTTAAAACACCCAAATTCAGTCCATTCATAAGAGTAACATGAATGTACTGATCCTTCTTCATTCCAACCTTCCCATATCCCTCTAATGGTACATTAAAGCTGTTGAAAATTTTGGTCAGTAAAGTTCCATAACCAACTTTCAATCCACTTGGAACTGTGTGATCCAAGTGAGATATCATCAAGCTTGGGAAATTTACTTGCACATTGAACAAAAGACAATAAATAACCGCACAATCCAATAAGTTAGCTTCATTCCTCTTCTGTGTTCGTGGGAACACAGTTCTCCTAACAACATTAAACATTAATTTTCCAAGAGGCGAGAGTGAATTATGATCAATTTTGTTCACTCCCTTCTTCCCTCCTAATTCTGTCAAAATCTCATCTTTATTTACTTTCCCAATCTTCAAATTATATCTCCCTTTAAAGTAATTATCATAACCCTCATTTGGAACCTCAAATAACTTAGCCAAATAATCAGCATCAAACGAAATCTCAACATCATTCACGGAACTGGTGATAGTTCCTTTAGCAAATCCATAGTTTTCACAGAATTCGTGGATTGCTCTAGGATACGTATCATCAATTCCATGTTCACTTAGTAATTTAATCCACCCCTGATTGTCTATAACATCTAATAATTCCACATAACCCACCGAACTACACCAATCTAAGTCTAAAAACAAACCCGGAACATACTTACTTGCTTCAACCTCCGTCGTTTTTCCAGAGTCGTCACCAGCATCAATGTCTTCTTCCTCATCCATTGGTTCGACTTCGTCCCTTTTTCGTTTTCTCTCAGTCATGGAGGAACTAGGTTTGGGTTCAGATTTGTCAGTGGTTTTTTCGGTTGGTCGCTGAGTAGTTTTGGTTGTGGGGGTTTGGATTTCGGTGTCAATGGAAGATGAGTGTTGAGTATCCATGGTTAGGTTTTTGAGTTTTTGGGGGTTATGAAGAGTGAGAAAGTGAAAGTGAAAGAAAGAGAAAGGGTTTTGACGGTTGAGAATGAGATGTGATGTGAATATTGGGTTGATTAGATGGGTATTTAAGGGAAAAGTGGTGCATGTGAGTGGGATAATAAATTTGGTATATTTTGCAAATTCCTTCTAAATTCATTCTCCCTATTTACGTGTAATTGGTAGCAAAATTTTGTTCATGGAATGTAAAAATTAAAAATAAATATATACATCCTATAGGGTAGGAATATGAAACAATCATAAACAAAAATTAATTTCTGGAAATTAATTTATGAGGAAAAATAAAATTAAGGAAAAAATATTTTATGTGAAAAGGAGGAACGTATCGCATACCATCTAATTAATCATCTTTAGACAAGCAATCATGACACTAAGGATAATATTGATAGACATTTGCGATTTATATTAAAGTTCCTGTGGGAACATGCTTTCGCACAAGATTTGTGATGAGAAGTGCACATAGGAACTGTGTTATAAATAATGACGTACCTGGAGGAACTTCATGGCTTTTGTTGCACTTTTATCAATCCGAGTTCCATCCTCATCTTCTCATATCTTTCTCTATTTAATGGCTTTGTTAAGATGTCTGCAATTTGATTTTCTGTTTGACAAAACTCAAGCTTTATCAAACCTTTTTCTACATTATCCTTTAGAAAATGATGACGAATATGAATGTGTTTAACACGTGAGTGGTGAACTGGATCTTTAGAAATACATATAGCACTAGTATTATCACAAAAAATAGGAATGCAATCATAGATAATACCAAAATCCCTTAGTTGTTGTTTTATCCAAAGCACTTGGGAACAACATGCAGCGGCAGCTACATATTCTGCTTCAGCAGTGGATAAAGCAACTGTGTTTTGCTTCTTGGAACTCCAAGAAACTAAACATGTTCCAAGGAACTGAACCATACCTGATGTGCTTTTTCTATTTACCAAGTCACCTGCGTAATCTGCATCTGCAAATCCTGTTAACTCAAATGTGTCACAGTGAGGATAGTATAAGGATAGGTCATCAGTTCCTTTCAAATATCTCAATATCCTCTTTACAGCAGTTAAGTGTGATTCCTTTGGATTTGCTTGGAACCTAGCACAAACACCAACACTGTAAGCAATATCTGGTCTACTAGCAGTTAGGTACAATAAGGAACCTATCATGCCTCTATATAACTTTTGATCCACACTTGTTCCACTGGGATCCTCATCCAATCTGGAGTTTGTTCCCATAGGAGTATGGTTTGTTTTTGATGTTCCCATGCCATATTTCTTGAGAAGTTCCTTTATGTATTTCTGTTGGTGAATGTAAGTTCCTTTTTCAGTTTGTTTGATTTGCAAGCCGAGAAAGAAATTTAACTCACCCATTAAGCTCATTTCAAATTCCCTGCTCATAAAATTAGCAAATTCTTGACACAAGGATTCGTTAGTAGCACCAAATATTATATCATCAACATAAACCTGAACAATGAGAAAATCAGTTCCTTTGGATTTTATAAACAAAGTTTTATCAACTTTTCCTCTTTTAAGACCATTTTCCAAAAGAAACTTTGACAACCTCTCATACCACGCTCTAGGAGCTTGCTTCAACCCATAAAGAGCCTTATCAAGCTTATAGACATGATTTGGAAATTTAGGATTTTCAAAACCAGGAGGTTGTTCCACAAAAACATCTTCATTAAGAAAACCATTTAAGAAAGCACATTTAACATCCATTTGATATAATTTGAAACCCATAAAAGAAGCAATAGCAATTAGGATTCTAATAGCTTCTAACCTGGCAACTGGAGCAAAAGTTTCTTCAAAATCAATTCCTTCTTGTTGATTGTAACCTTTAACTACTAATCTGGCCTTGTTCCTAATGATAGTGCCGTATTCATCTAGCTTGTTCCTGAACACCCATTTTAGTCCAATTACCTTTTGGTGTTCCGGTTGAGTCACAAGGTGCCACACCTTGTTTCTTTCAAATTGATTCAGCTCATCTTGCATTGCTTGGATCCAATCAACATCCTCAAGTGCTTCTATATGATTGCGAGGTTCCATGATGGACAAGAATGCATTAAAGGCACAGAAGTTCCTTACTTGAGATCTGGTCTGAGTTCCCTTCGTAATATCACCAATAATTAGATCCATTGGATGAGACTTTTGGTGTTTCCAAGGTTTTGGCTGGAAGTCTCTGATGGGAACTACTGTCTCTCCAGTTTCTCTAGGAACTTCTTCTGGATCAGTGATGTTTTCTTCATGTTCAATGTTGTGTGGGACTTCATTCACTGTTCCTTCAGGAACTGCCTCGTTCTGTCCTTCAGTGTGGAACTGATTTTCAGGAACTCTTGCTTTTACCTTGTTGGATGTTAAGTTTTCTTCATCTGGATCTCTTCTAACCAGCCCTATTTCAATGTCCTCATGTTCCTGCAAAATGTTAGTATCTACACTATTTACATTATAGTTAGTTTCATCAAAAATAATATGTACACTTTCCTCGACACTTAATGTTCTCTTGTTGTAAACTCTATAGGCCTTACTATTAGAGGCATACCCTAGGAACACAGCTTCATCACTTCTTTCATCAAATTTCCCTAAGTTCCTTTTATCATTATTATGGACAAAACACTTACACCCAAATGTTCTAAGGTGAGATACATTAGGTTTTCGTCCTCTAAATAATTCATAGGGAGTTTTATTTGTGATGGGTCTAATCATGACTCTATTTATTATAAAACATGCTGTATTCACTGCTTCTGCCCAGAAGTTCCTTGGAAGTCCACTTGCTATGAGCATTGTTCTTGCCATGTCTTCTAAGGTTCTGTTTTTCCTTTCCACAACACCATTTTGTTGAGGTGTTCTTGGAGCGGAAAAATTGTGATCCATGCCATGTTCCCTGCAAAACTCATCAAACTTGTAATTTTCAAATTCCTTTCCATGATCGGATCTCAAATGAATAAGTTGACAACCACTAGATTTTTGAACCTTCTTAGCAAAGCATGTAAATTCATCAAATGTTTCATCTTTACTATGAAGGAACATTGTCCATGTATATCTAGAATAATCATCAACTATGACCAAGACATATAGCTTACTACTTCTACTTTGGACTCTCATGGGTCCACACAAATCCATATGGATAAGTTCCAATGGTCTTGTGGTGCTTACAAGCTTTTTACTTTTAAAAGAATTTCGTACATGCTTGCCTCTAGCACATGCATTACAAACTTTGTCACAGAGGAACTTGACATTAGGTAAACCAACAACAAGTTCCTTTGACCTAAGTTTATCAAGCAAGTGAAGACTAGCATGACCCACACGTTTGTGCCAAAGTAGAGGATCATCCTCAATCACACTTAAACAAGAAAATGTGCATTTGGGGACTTTAAGTAAATCAACCACGTAGGTGTTCCCTTTGCGTCTTCCTTCAAGTACAACTTGATTACTGTGATTGTTGATGATTTGACAATGCTCATTAGTGAAGCAAACAGAATTCCCTTTATCACAGAATTGGGAAATGCTAAGTAAGTTATGTTTAAGACCATCAACAAGAAAAACATTATCAATTGCATGGGAACTTGACTTTCCAACCTTACCTAGGGCAACTATGTTACCCTTCTGATTATCACCGAACGTCACAGTTCCCCCTGAGTAGGCTGCCAGTGAGAGATACTTGGATTTGTCGCCTGTCATGTGCTTGGAACAACCGCTGTCGAGATACCACATGTTGTTCCCCCTCACTAGCACCTGCAAAACAGATTAGATGTTAGGTGTAGGAACCCAGGTTTCCTTGGGTTCCTCTGTAGACACATCATCATTAAGTTTCTTAATCCATGTTGGTTTTATGTGTCTAGCATTTACATCTAAACTGGAGTTCCTTATGGAACACTGGTTTTTTAGATGACCCGTGTTCCCACAGAACATACACACCTTGCTACTTGGAAGTTCCACATATTTATTCCGTTTTCCCATTTTCCTTGTATAATTAAAACCGAGACCTTCAGTCCTTTTAGTTTGGGCATTCAATATCCATGTTGGAACTTTGTGTTGACTATCATTTTTGGTTTTTAAATTAGTGAGTTCCTTTTTGACACTATCAAGTTCCTTCGAAAGTTCCTTGATGACTGAATCTTTTTGCGTTCCTTCAGTGAAACTCTCATTTAGTTTAGTCAACTTGTAGCAATTTAGTTCCATAGTGATTTGACTAAGTTCCTTTTGAAAATTTTCAACTTTTGCCTTTAACTTCGCATTTTCATCTAATAAGTCGAAAAATGTTTTCTCAGTTTCAGTTCTATTTAGCCTTAGCCATTCACTATGTTCCTTACGAGTTTGAAGAGCTTTTTCACATTCAGTTTTTACTCGTAATACATTAGTCCAGTTTTTGTGAAATTTTATCACTAGGTCTACTAGTTCATGTTTAGAGAAAGCATCAAGAAGATCAGAATTTGGATATACCTTATTATCGGGTTCCTTGTGGAACTCGTTCCTATCAGTTCTGGCCATCAAGCATATGTTGGCAACTTCTTCATCAGGTTGTTCCTCTTCATCTTCTTCGCTCTCAGAATCTCCCCAGGCTGCTACCATTGCTTTCCTTACATCATTCTTGGAATAAGAAGGTTTGTAGAATTTTTCTTTGACTTGTTCCTTCTTTTCCCTGACATATTCATTGCCCTTGGACTTCCCCTTTTCAGTATCCCATAAGGGACAGTCTTTGATGAAGTGATCTGAGGATCCACACTTATGGCACACGAATTCCCTTTTGTTACTAGTGAATTTTCTGCCCGTGTTCCTATAGGAACTTCGATTCTTGTTGAGAGCCCTTTTGAATCTTCTGACCAGCAACGCAGCCTCATCATCTTCTTCTTCTGATTCGTCACTTTCAGCTTTCAAGGCCAGCCCTTTGCTTCTGGAACTTTCTCCAGTTCCTCCAAGATGCAATTCATGGGTCAGTAAGGAACCAGCAAGTTGTTCAATGTTGTACTTCGTGAAATCCTTTGTTTCCATGAGTGCAGTGACCTTGGCTCTCCATCTTTCATCTTGTGGTAGACTCCTCAGTACTTTCCTAACCTGCTCATCAGTGGGTATATCTTTTCCAAGAGAAGAAAGCTCATTGGTGATGTTAGTAAAACGAGTAAGCATATCTTGTACTGACTCTCTAGGTAACATTTCAAAACGTTCATATTTAGACATTAACAAATCAATTTTAGATCGTTTTACTTCATTAGTTCCTTCATGAGTTACTTGCAATAAATCCCATATTTGTTTAGCGGTTTTGCACCCCATGACACGGTTGTGTTCATGCGGTCCAATACCACAATGTAACAATTTAATAGCACGTGCATTAATTTCCATTTTCTCAAAATCTTCTTTTTCATATTCAGAAATTAACTTAGGAACTGCTTCATTATTAGCGTTAGTTTTTGTTACCTCATAGTCACCTACTTCAATCACTCGCCAAACCTGGTAATTTTCAGCCTTGATGAAAATCTCCATTCGATTCTTCCAATAAGTATAAAACTTTCCATCAAACATGGGTGGTCTTTGAGTTGAGTAACCTTCCTCCAACTTCTCGTGAGTGTTCATCTTCAGGATCCCTCTTCAAGGTTGCTTGAATTTCCCGAGTTCCTGCTCTAATACCAACTGTTGTTTCTATAGGAACACTGCAAGAGGGGGGGGGTGAATTGCTGTGTGGAACTTGTATGCGGAATTTAAACAAATTTAAACGAATTAAAGAGTACGAGTGATATATTTATGAGAAAAACTTCCTTGGCCCTAAGGAAGAAAACTCCACTTCTATTATAGGCCTGTAACAGCTATTACAACCTAAATTCTCTAATTTCCCTCGTCAATTCCTGTAGGAACTTGATTCTCAATTCTCACTCTTTATCTCTCGCTTCTCTTTCTCTTTTTCTCCACTCTTCTCTAGTTCTCACACTTCTCTTTTTCTCACTAATTACAACTCAATTCTGACTCTAATACATTGAAAAGACCTTTTAAACTGGACTGGAACAACAACATCAAAACATGTACTCGTTAAATACTCAATGTGTTAACTGATGTCCTTCTCCACTTCTTCTTCTGAATTTCTTGGAGTATTTATAGAATGGTTCTGGCTTGTAATCTTCAGTCTTCAACCACGTTCTCTGCTCGTCCACTACTCCAACGATTTCTTCCACTATCCCAAGTATGTAGACCACAAAATAGGTCTTTTGACTTGACTAATTTAACCGCTTTATTCTTGCCCATGAACCCATGACTTTATTCCTACAATCTAGACGCTTAACAACTTTTCTTGACTTGTTAAAAACCCAGATGCCATTTTTTATTCTTCAGCAAAATCAGCCCAATAAATTAACTAGACCACTTCGTAGGATAGATTCGTAACTTGCTTTTCGGTTTGATGTTCCAATCTGATTTGAGTCTCCAATGTAATTACTAAGTTTCCTAGAAGATTATGCTTATAATCTTCTTGGAAATTCTCTTCTCTTTACCAAGACACTTCATGTGGATGTCTTGACTTTGTTCGCCTGTTCCTGTAGGAACAGATCTATTCTCGCAGCTTGTTCCTACATAACTGTGTTACTAAGGAACTTCTTTTCTTTCTTCTGTGTTCCTTTGCAATATTCTGCCTAGGAACTTCACCATGAACTTGGTTGTTTAGCTTGTTACGTTCCTTCAATATTGCTCCAAGTTCCTTACACTTTGAACCTGTGAAATCTCATAGGAACTCAAAGTATATATTAGTTAAGCTTGTTTGTGTTAGTCATCATCAAAACTTTTCTTTCAATTCATGAGTCAACAAGAACCTTCGTAAATCGGGGGTTTTCACCTCCACCCACCATTGATGAAGCTGAAGAAATTGTGACGCCACCACCTCACTTGGTGCATCCTTCTGTTGGTCAAGTGAGTGAGGAGCAGTTACATGTTATTGAAGATTACAATAGGCTTAACTCAAATTGTGGAATTGTGGAAACTACTGAAATAGAGGAGGTTACTATTCCATTACTTTTTGCTGCTATGAACAACAATGGCGGGAATTCGACTTCCTCAGGGCCTTCTCCGGTGCAGGATAAGGAGTGAGATGGGCTTTTCAAAGGTAAATTTGCTGCTTAAGGTGTGTCATCGTCTTTTGTTTCCCCTGTTGTCAAAGATGGGAAGAAGTTTCCCATATTGTAGGAGTCTGAGCTTGCTAAAGGTAATTCTAAATGGCAAAGTGCTACTGTGTTTTATGTGGTAGGTTATACCCCTACAATTGGTGTTGTTTCTCGTTATTTTGTTCAAAATTGGATAATCATTGCTAAGCCTACTGGTCTTTGGCATGAGGATGGATATTTTGTGGTGAATTTTCAATCTAAAGATGATATGCACACTATTTTGTATGATGGTCCATAAATGTTTTATGGGAAACCTGCTATTGTGAAGGCTTGGAGTGCTAATTTTGATTTTCATAAGGGAATACTGAGAGTTATACTTTTGTGGGTTAATTTGCCTAATCTTCCTTTGAATTGCTAGACTTCTGATATTCATAGTAGAATTGCCAATACTCTGGGAGTCCATGTTTGTGCTGATGAATGTACTTCAAGGTAGTTGCGTGTGTCTTATGCTAGGCTTTTGATTGAAATAGATGTTACCCAGGCTTTGCCTAACACTATTTCTATTGTGTTGCCTGATGGTACTGTTCAAGATCAAAAAGTTTTTTTATGAATGGACACCTCCTTTTTTTGGGAGTTGTAACAAGGTGGGGCATGATTGCTCTAAGAAGAAGCCACCACCTGTCAAAAAGTTGTGGGTTCCTAAGAAGAAGGCTGATGACACTCAGGTGCCGCAGGATGCTGCTGTTGTGGTCCCTGTGGAGACTGCTTTAGTGGTTGATGGAGAAAGATGGCAGGATGTGAGGACAAAGTCCAAAGGCAGGTCAAAAACTGTCTCAAATCCTCATTAAGGCTCTATTACTACCCAGGCTAATATTTTTGAGATCTTGCAGTCTAAAAATGAGGTTCTTCTAGAAACAGGGCAACCTATTAAGGGTGATGGAAATGCCTCTCAAGGAGGATGATTTTTACAACTTGGAATGTTACGGGTCTGAATGATCCTAATAAAGTAACTAATGTTAAAAGGTTACTTAAGAATAAATAAGTAGACGTTGTAGGGTTGTTAGGGACTAGAGTTAAACATCGTAATAATGTTCCTATTCAAAGGAAGATTGGGTCTCATTGGACTTGGGTGTATAACGGCAGTTGCTCTAATAGGGGCATAATTTGGGTAGGATGGCAGAGTTATAAAGTCACTTTGACTGTTTTAACTATGCATGTTCAGTTTATACATTATCATGTCAGCTCTAAAGATTAACAGTAGTAGCTTTTGCTCATTGTGGTGTATGGTTTGCATACTGTTCCTGTTAGATTCGAGTTGTGGAGGGGTCTTTTGACTTTTCATATTACATCCCTACCCTAGTTGGCAGTTGGTGATTATAATACTATGTTGTCTGTAGATGATAGGATTAATGGCTCTAATGTGACTGATTATGAGATTAATGACTTTAATCAGTTTCTTATTGATTTGGAAGCTATGGCTATTAAAATTAAAGGATGTTATTACTCTTGGTCTAACAAAGCTCATGATGGGTTAAGAATATGGTCAAGGATTGATTGGGGTATTGTGAACCAATTATGGGTTAATGTTTATGGAAATGTGGAGGCTATGTATTTACCTCCTTCTTTGTCAGATCATAGTCCATTGCTTTTTGATGTTTTCCAAGCTCCTGCTGGTAAAAGGAAGCCTTTCAGGTTTTTAAATTGCTTAGTTGATCATGATGAGTCCAACTCTATTGTGGATACTCCTTGGGGAGGTAGTTTCTCTGGAAATCCTATGGCTCAGGTGTGGCACAAGTTCAAAGCAGTGAAATAGGGCCTTAAAAGATTAAACCATCAACAATTTTCTAATATTGATCAAAGGGTGCAGGATGCACAAGATCATTTATGCTAGTTTCAGCAGAAACTAGGAGAGAATGTTGGTGATATTGGCTTATGTATGCAGGAGCAAGAAGCAACTGCTAAGGTGGTCAAATGGCTTTCTGTTCAGGAGAGCATTTATAAGCAGAAATCCAGGCTTAACTAGGTTAAGCTTGGTGTGGGAGCAATAAGTTCTTCTTTAATACTGTTAAACAAAAGCAAGGAACGAATAGAATTGACTCAATTCTCAATGGCAATGATGAAATCTTTAAACACCTTGTCCACATGGAGCAAGAATTTGTTCAATTCTACACAGGCCTGATGGATGGGTACTGCAGCTAGATGTTTGCCAGGTATTGATCTTAATATTGTTAACGAGGGTAAACAACTGTCTGCTACAGCTTGCTCCTCTCTTATTGCTGAAGTTACTGAGATGGAAATTGACATTGCTTTGGCTAGTATTGATGATAGCAAAGCTCCTTGTATTGATGGCTTTAATAGCTATTTCTTTAAAAAAGCTTGGCAAATAGTCAAACATGATATGTATGCTGCAGTTAGGTACTTTTTCCATACAATGGAGGTGGCTTATCAGTGGAATTGTACTATAATCACTTTGGTGCCTAAGATTATGCAACCTTCTTATGCAAAGGGTTTTACACCAATTGCTTGCTGTACAGTCCTATACAAAATAATCTCCAAGATTCTCACTACTAGGCTTGCTGTAGTGGTTGGGGAGGTTGTTAATGATGCTCAAGCTAGGTTTATTCCAGGGAAACATATAGGAGATAATATTTTGCTAGCCACTGAGTTTATCAAAGGATATTACTAGAAGGATGTAACACCTAGATGCATGCTGAAAATTGATTTGAGGAAGGCTTATGATTTTGTTGAGTGAAGTTTTCTTCAAACTGTGATGTTAGAGCTTACATTTCCTAATAGGTTTGTTGGTTGGGTGATGAGTTGTCTGTCAACTGTGTCTTTTTCTCTTTTGCTGAATGGGATTCCTTCTAAACCCTTTCAAGCAAAAAAAGGTTTAAGGCAAGGTGACCCTATATCTCCTTTCTTATTTGCTATAGGAATGGAGTACCTGTCCATATGCCTTACTGAGCTTCATGTTATTCCAGATTTTAACTTTCACCCTAGGTGTTAGAATCTAGGGCTTACTCATTTAATGTTTGCTGATGATTTACTAATTTTTGCTAGGGTTGATATGCCCTCTTTAAGGTTGCTTTTAGGAGCTTTCTCCAAATTTTCTCAAGCCTCAGGTTTATCTGCCAATCTTGAGAAAAGTGAGATCTATTTTCGGGGAGTTCCTAGGCAAGATCAGAACCTTATTCAGGCCTCTCTACGTTTTGCTTTAGGGGTTATTCCTTTCAAATACCTAGGGGTTCCTCTATCCTCTAACAAGCTGACATTGGCTCAGTGCAAGCCTTCGGTGAATAAGGTTACAGCTACAATTCAAGGGTGGACTGCTAAGTGTCTATCTTATGCAGGGAGGCTTCAATTAATTAAAAGTGTTCTATTTGGGGTTCAGACCTATTGGAGCCAAAATTTTGTCCTTCCTAAAAAAGTGATCAAAGACATTGATGCCGGATTCAGGGCTTTCCTTTGGACTTACAATGCTATCCCATCAAAGAAAAACCTGGTTGCTTGGGATTAGGTTTGTCTCCCTAAAGTTAATGGGAGGTGGAGTGTTATCTCCTTGGCTGATTGGAATGCTGCTGCTATAGCTAAACTGTTGTGGGATTTGGCTCATAAGACTGATACTTTATGGATAAAATGGGTGCATACCTACTATTTCAAGCATGTTAGTTGTTGGGTAGCTGCTGTCCCTAATTTTTGTTCTTGGGTTTTGAGGAAAATCATCAAAAGTAGGTGATTGATTGACAACATTGGAGGATGGGAGGCTATTGAGCATAAGGGAAGATTAAAATCAAGATTTCTATCTTTTGATTAGACCTCATCCTATTAAAGTGGATAGGAGAAGAGTTATCTGTCACAATCCTGCCACTTCTAGCAGCCTTTTCATAACCTGGTTGGCTCACCATAATAGGCTAATGACTAGGGACAGGCTTCATGTTTGGTTCCCTGGCTGTAATACTGTATGCCCCTTCTGCTCTTTCAGGTTAGAGAGTGTAAGTCACTTATTCTTTCAATGCCCCTACTCTGTTGCAATTTGGTCCCATGCTTTGAAGGTAGTTGGGATTCATAGGGTCCCAATGCATTTGGAGCATGAGCTCAAGCTTGCTCAAAAAGCTGGCAGAAAGAGAAATGCTCAACAGAGGGTTCTGCTATTGTTGTTTGTTGAGTGTGTTTATGCTGTTTGGCTACAGAGGAATGCCCAAGCCTTTAATACTCAATGCAAAAGGCCAGCTGATGTGTTTAGAGAGATTGTGTTTAGAGTTGCCTGTAAATGTACTGCTGCAGATCAGCATCTCTTGATCGTAGGTTGAGCTCAACCTGTTGTTGCACATGATTGTGTTGGTTGGGGGTTGAACCCTTCATAGAAGGTGGCAATCCCTACTGATGTGGCACACCAAATCATACCACGTGTCAGCATAACACTGGGCCACGTGTCCACTAAAGTCCAGGTGGCACTACCACATGGCAATGACTGGACCACCAAGGTGGGCTCCACACAGCCACGTGTCGTTGTAAGATTGGCCCATGTGTCCACAACAACTACTTAAAAGGAGAGAAACCTCTGCCACGTGTCGCAATCCTATTTGAGACTACAAGGTAGGACAAAAGGAGGAATTTGGGCCTTGAGGCTTGAATGTAAAAGCCCATGAGGCTTGATCAAGTATCAAACAATTAGACGATGACAAATGTCATCGTCCTATTTATTGGCCTCCAAACCTAAAGGCTATAAATACCCCTCAAAATCACCATTTTGGGGGCATTCAGCATTCAATTCAATCTTCATTCATTCTTACATCACACTAAGAGAGTTTCTCTCACTAGTTTCCCTCTCTAGATTACCAAATTATTAATTATTGTTAATTTGCCTTAATCCTTATACAAATACTTACTTAAGCATGGGAGGGCCAAAAAATCCTACGAGAATTTTATTCCCTTGTTTTGCAAGAATCAAGGTCCGTGCCGTCAGGAAGTGAACAAGCTAACACCTGTCCGTCCGAAGTGTAGCCCTCTAGTTCCCTCTCCACGTATTCAGTGGAAGAGACCCTACCAGGAACTCATTCAACATCATTTGGCGCCCTCTGTGGGGAGGGCACCTGAGGATGAATGGTGGTTCACATCCAACCGAGGATGAGACTTGGTACCTTGATCAATCCGGGAACTATGAAACCGGACAAGGAACTGGCTCTCCTAAGGGGAAAGCAACAGAGGATCAACCCGTGACTATGGGTCAACTCAAGTGTATCTTGGAAGGTCTCAAAGAGTCCTTTACAGATGCTCTACGGGAGCATTCCTCCAAGAGAACTCATGAGGAGGGTGATCCTCGACAGAGAAAACTTAAAGGAAAGATGTATCAGGAAGATCAAGGTGAAGGAAGATTAACTTTCCAAGAGAAACTTGAAAAACTTAAAAAGGAAAGAACTCCATTGAAAGCTCATTGGGGTACACTCAGAAAGTATCCTGTCACTCCTAAGTATAAATCAAAACGGGAGGCTGCAAAAGGACAAACTGAAGTAAGCAGGACAAGGTCTGATGCTAGAGAATTCATTGAATTCAAAACGTCATTAGCTCATGATGCTAGAGAGTATGTTGAGGCTAAGAGAACTTCGAGTAAGGATGCTAGAGAAGTTATCATTGAAAAGAGGGCATCTAGCAGAGATGTAAGAGAATATTTGAACTCCAAACGAGCCCAGCGTGAACAGAGTCGCTCTGACTCGTCGGGTTCAACTGCAACCAAAGGGATGTCTGATTCACATCCATTCACTCTTGAATCAGATAATCATGATGATGAAGAGAATCTGAGATACAAGATTGAGAAGAAGAAAGCTGAGAAAGCAGATCAAGCTAGAAGAGAGCAAATGATCCAATACTGGGAAAACAGGGTGAGACCTGAGGAGCTTTATATGGCCAAGCAGGTACCTAATGATCCTACGGGGATTAACGGGGATAAAGCGGGTTCTATGTCTATGAATTGGACAACCCCATTTGCTGCATCAATCATGATGGCTCCTCGCCCAGTTAAGTTTAAGATGCCTAATGTAGAGGCTTTTGATGGAACAACTGATCCAGAAGAACATTTGGCAACTTACAAACACGTGATGACGCAACTTGGTGCCGCTATTTCCCAGCAACACTTAAGGGAATAGCTCACAAGTGGTTTAATAGTTTACCTAACCAATCCATCAACAGTTTCCATGAGTTGAGTACAACCTTTGTACATCATTTCATGGCTAACAAACGTGAGAAGAAGACGAGTATGCACTTAGCTAAGATTGTGCAAGGTGAGAAGGAATCATTAAGAAGTTACGTCCAAAGGTTCAATCTTGAATCATTGCAGATACCTAACCTCTCTGAAGGAGTTGCCTTTGATAGCTTCTTCAGAGGGCTGCGTGATGGAACCTTTAAGTTTGATGTGGTCAGAAGGAATTGTAAAACCTTGAAGGGGATTCTGGAGGAGGCTGAATGCTTCATCCATGCTCAGGAGCTATGCGCTTCCACCAGCAAGGACAAGAAGAATGATCACGAATCAAAAAACAAAGATCAGAAGAGACATGCTACTTGGATGGCTGGCTCATCAAACAAGTCAAATGATCAAAACAGGAAGAGAAAGGCGAATAATGCGCCGAGAGTTGAATTCACTAAGGATCTCCATTCAGTCTTTAAGGAGATCCGAGGGAAAAAATTGATATTGATGATCCACCTCCATTGAGAAGTGCAAAAGAAGATCGAGATTCAAGTAAATACTGCTACTTTCACAAGGATGTGGGGCATCATACCAATGATTGCTTCAATCTTCGGAGAACCCTTGAAGCTCTTGCTGCNGGAGAACCTCTGAAGCAGTTGCTGCTAAAGGGAAGATTAGTCAACATTTAATCAAGTCCTCTGACAAGAGTGCCAAGCAGAAGTAAGATTCTAAAAATGAGGTGACAAAGGAGGGCTATGAGACGGAAGATGTTGTCTACGTAATCTCTGGGGGATTTGCTGCTGGAGGTCCTACTATGAAGGGAAGTAAGGAATATGTGTGACGCCTAGTTCGAGAATCATCACCTGAAACTGGGGAAGATGCTAAAATTAAATTTCCGGAAGTACTGATCAGTGACAGGGACCGGGGCAAAGTCCGAACACCTCATGATGATCCCCTGGTAATAGAGCTGAAAGTAACAAATATGAAGGTAAAGAGAATACTTGTTGACACGGGAAGTTCATCTGATATAATCAGTTACAGTTGTTTGAGGAAGTTGAAGTATGATTCATCAAAGTTAGAACCAATCCACCATCCCATCATTGGGTTTGGAGGAGGAATTATCAATCCCTTGGGAATAGTGACTTTGCCGGTTCGAGTCGGAGATAAAGACTGTGCTCGAAACATGTTTGTCAAGTTCCTTGTAGTGAAAGAGCTACAGGCATACAATGTGATTCTTGGAAGGCCAACACTTAATGCTATCAGGGCAGTTATTCTTACCCACCTCATGCTCATGAAGTATGAGTGTAACAATGGAACTGTGGGAACCATCCATGGAGATCAGCAGTTGGCAAGAGAATGTTATGTTACCACATTAAAAGCGGAAGCCTGGTCAAGTGAAAGTGGCGAACCAAGTAAGAAAAGGAAAGTAGAAGAAGCTCCCAAGGACCAAGTTATGGCTGTTCATAGCTTGAATCAAGCCCCAAGACCTCAACCTGGAGGTGAGCACGAAGATTTTGTGTTGGATAAGATGAAGCCTAATAGAACAGTCAAGATTGGACAACCACCTGACGAACATGTTGGGGCAGAGATAAGAGCCTTACTTAGACAATACAAAGATGTTTTTGCTTTTGAAGTTGAAGAAATGCCGGGGATTGATCCGGAAGTGGCTGTTCACAAGCTCAATGTTAAGCCTGAATTGAAGCCTGTCAGGCAAAAGAAAAGAAATCTTGGTGAAGTTCGTAACAAAGCTGCAAATGAAGAGGTAAAAAAGCTATTGGAAGCCGGATTCATTCGTCCATGCCAATATCCTATTCCGGCTTTCATCAAATTCCTCTATGGGAGGAAGATCAGGAAAAAACAGTGTTTGTTATGGAAACAGGCCTGTACTGTTATACAAGAATGCCCTTCGGTTTGAAGAATGCTCCAGCTACCTTCCAGAGACTAGTTAATGAAGTATTCAAGCAACAATTAGGAAGGAATATGGAAGCATACATTGATGACATGATTGTCAAAAGTAAGGAAGCCAAGGATCATGTAGCCGATTTAAAGGAAACTTTTGAAACTTTGAGGAAGTATAAGATGAGGTTGAATCCGAAGAAGTGTGTTTTTGGTGTCACCTCAGGCAACTTCCTAGGGTTTCTTGTTGATGAAAGTGGGATTGAAGTCAATCCAGACAAGGTCAAGGCCGTGTTGGATATGACTTCTCCCCGAAGTGTTAAAGAAGTGCAGAAGTTAACTGGGTGCTTAGCAGCCTTGGGAAGGTTCCTGTCAAGGGCAGGAGATAAGTGCCACTTCTTCTTTGATACGATCAAGAAGAAAGCCAACAAATTTGAATGGACTCAATCAGCTGAGGAAGCCTTTATTAAATTAAAGGATNATTAAAGGGTCATCTCCATTCTCTTCCCATGTTGGTAAGCCCCAAGGAAAAAGAAATTTTGTATATGTACCTTGCTATATCAAAATATGCACTCTCAACTGTTTTGTTGGCTGAGAGGGACGGAGTTCAACATCCGGTTTATTTTGTCAGCCATATTCTCCAGAAAGCCGAACTGAGATATGCTACGATTGAGAAGTTTGGATTAGCATTGTTTTTAGCAAGCAGAAAACTGACACCCTACTTCTTGTCCCACCAAATCATTGTTTACACGGATCAGCCACTTAAGTCATGCCTAACTAAAGAATCTTCTGGTAGGATGCTTAAGTGGGCTATCGAGTTGGGTTCATTTGAGATTTTGTATGAGCCTAGGAAAGCGATTAAGGGACAAGCGTTTGCCGACTTCATTGTTGAAATGACCAGGCCTCAGATTGAGAAGCCAAGTATTGACTACTGGACACTACATGTTGATAGATCATCCACCCAAAATGGGTGTGGAGTGGGAATCATATGCAAATCTCCTGAGGGAGATTTGTACGAGTATGCAATGAGGTTCAAATTTCAAACTTCGAACAATGAAGCTGAGTATGAGGCCTTAATTGCAGGAATTAAGATGTGTAAAGCTGCTGGTGCTAGGAAGATAGAGGTTATGCCTGATTCACAACTGATTGTGAGTCAATACTTGGGAGACTATGAAGCCCACCATGAGGGCATGAGCAAGTATTTGCAAATGTTGCAAGAAGAAGTTAAAGATCTCGAAAGTTTTGAGTTAATGCAAGTTCTCCGATCCGAGAACAATCAGGCTAACGCCCTATCCAAGTTAGCTAGTTCTGCTATAGGAGACTCACCCCGAACTGTTTTTTGGGAAGTTAAGGAAAAGATGAGTATTGACAAGGAAAGAAATGTAAACTTCATTAGCAGGGGAAGTACCTGGATGGATGAAATTATCGCTTATAAACCAAAAGGATCCTTGCCAGCTGATGCACGAGAAGCTAAGTATGTCAAGGCAAGGATGCGTGGTTTGTGCTATGGCAAGGGCAATTATACAAGAAATCGTTTAGTCATCCACTATTGAAGTGCATCCCCCCCGAGCAAGATAAAGAAGTTTTGGAAGACATTCATGAGGGGTTTTGTGGGTCTTATATAGGGGGACAAGCCTTAGCTGAAAAGGCACTTCGCACAGGGTATTACTGGCCGTCACTGAGGCAAGATGCTATAAATTACGTCAAGAAGTGTAAGAAATGTAAGTTGTATGGATATTTGCACCACCAACCAACTAATGTTTCAAGTCCAATTATCAGTCCACTTCCTTTTGCCAAGTGGGACATGGACATCCTTGGTCCATACCCTCAGGCCTCGGGGCAAAGAAAGT
This sequence comes from Suaeda aralocaspica, assembly GCA_016808085.1. Taxonomy (NCBI): domain Eukaryota; kingdom Viridiplantae; phylum Streptophyta; class Magnoliopsida; order Caryophyllales; family Amaranthaceae; genus Suaeda; species Suaeda aralocaspica. Next base: position 136,635 of record PYUH01000418.1, on the reverse strand, counting down.
ATGTGTTGGTAGCTGTGGACTACTTCACAAAATGGGTGAGGGCAGAGCCGATGAAGAATATCAAACACTCGGATGTACAGTGGTTTATATGGAAGAACCTCATCACACGATTTGGAGTTCCGCAATCTATTGTGTTTGATAACGGTCTGAAGTTCGAGACACCGCAATTGAGAAAATGGTTAGAAGATCAGGGCATCTCTGCTAACTTCGCTTCCGTATGCTATCCTCAGGCCAATGGACAAGTTGAAGCTTTCAATAAGATAATCGGTGATGGACTGAGGAAGAAGCTTGAGAAGGCTAAAGGATTATGAGTCGATGAATTATACAATGTCTTATGGTCGATAAGGACCACTGTCAAGAACTTAACTGGAGAAACTCCCTTCATGTTGGTGTACGGAGCTGAAGCTGTTCTTCCCATTGAAATGTGTGAACGTACTCTCAGAGTGATGTTGTATATTGAAGATGCGAATTGGGAATTGATGAAAGCTGCTCTTGATACCTTACCTGAGGTGAGAGGTAATGCCTTGCTTAGACAGCAAATGTACAAGCTTCAGATGGCTAGAGAACATAATAAAAGGGTTAACAATAGGCCCATGAAGCTTGTAGATCTAGTTTTGACGAAAATGGAAGCCATACGAAGGGCAAATCAGCAAGGCACGTTGACTCCGAATTGGGAAGGTCCCTACGAGATTGTGGAAATTGTTCGAGATGGTACTTATCGACTCAAGAGTTTCGATGGTTATGAACTACCATGAACTTGGAATGCTAATAATTTAAAGGTGTATTATACGTAATCCTGATTTACGGAATCAGATGAATAGGCTACGGCCATATAAATAAGGTCCAAGTTGATCTTTTTTATAGAAACTGGAGTTTACATTTGTATTAAAATTGGCTACGGGCCATAATTAATGAAAACTCTATATCTACATGTGTGATTGCATGTGTGATAATTTAGCTTATGACATTTTATTTTGCTTATTAAGCAAGGCTAGGGTAAGACCCTAGAGCCCTGGTGAATCTTATGAATTCTCATTAGGGCAAGACTAGGGAAAGATCCCAAATTCATACTTTGTTACTTAAGCAAAAAGAGACTTAAGACAAAGGAAGTAGGACTAAGGGTCTTACAATTAGACCAAGTGTCTTAAAAGTGGGACTAAGGGTCTTACAATTAGACCAAGTGTCTTAAAAATGTGACTAAAAGTCCTTGAAAATGCTAAGGGCATGAAGATTAAAAAGCTATAATACTTGCTTCGATCCCTTAAGTTTAAGGGCAAACAATACTAGGACTTCTAGTAAACTTAGGGATCTCAGCAAAAAGTTGATCCTGGTTAACTTGAAGCTTAATTTGGGGGAAAGAGGGTTAGTTATGACCTTCCTAAGGGAAAACATAATTAAAGTTCCTTAGGTCCCATGGGGAACCTTACTAAGAGTTCCTAAGGAAAAACATAATTAAAGTTCCTAAGATCCCATGGGGAACCTTGAGATGGCAAACTAAGAGTTCGTATTTTTTAAACCTGTGATGCAAGATCCCATGGCCTGGGGAACCTTGAGAAGATGAACCAAGAGTTGATATTCTTGTGTAAAGAAATCAAGCTTCAAGATTTAAAGAGTTAGAACAAGTATCACATTAAAAGAAATTCAAAATCAAATATTACAAGAAACACTTTAAAAGTGTTCCTATCCAAATCATTGTTCCAATCATTCTAATATTGTTCAAAGAAATTATAATTGTTCAAAGAAAACTAAACAGTCATTAAAATTTTGAAGAGCATCAGCCTTGATGTTTGTCATTATGAATTTCTGAAGCCTCTTTGCTATTCTCTTCTTCTTCTTGCTTCTCCTTCTCAAAACTCTCCTCTTCTTCATCTTCACTCCCTTCTTGAACTTCTTCTTCTTCTGAATAATCAAAGGAAGGAGGCGTAGTTGCTTCAGCTTGTTTTTTGATATGAACCATGTTGACATAGTTCAATCTTCTTTCAAAGGAGTCAAAGGCTAGATATTCCTCTAACCCCATTCCCCAAGCTTCCAAGCACATCTCTCTAAGGAAAGCTTGGCCCTCCATGTACTTCTCAATAGCAGTGGTTGAGATCTTTTGTTCAGCCTCCTCCTTTTCATTTTTCAGCTTCTCCTTCTCCTCCTCAGCTTCCTCTTCAGCTCATCCACTTCCTCTCTGAGTTTATTGGCCTCTTCCTTGGCATCCTTGGCGTCTTTTTCAACGCGGCCTTGGTTAGCAATGACAGCAGCGGCCTTCTCCACAGTCTCTTTGTCAGCATAGATCTGGTTAGCCAGTTCCATGCTCCTGTCCAAGACTACTTGATAGTCTTCCTTGGTTTTGTGGAGATCTCTGGAGAGAGCATTCATTGCATGCTGCCACTTGGCCTCAATCTTGTTTGTTTGAGCCACTACATAGGTAGCAGCTTTGTCATAGAACTCCATGCATTTTTTGTTTTCAGCCTTCATGGAGCCATAGAGTTTGGCCAAGTGTTCCAGACGGAACATTGACTGCAAGAGAAGGGAAACAAAGAGTTAGTTGATAAAATAATAATAATGGCAAGAGAATAAAAAAGAAAACAGTTGTTGGAAGCATACCTCAGAGAGGTTATTGAAGATGGGAAGAAGATGGCCTCTGACAGATCCCTTGATGACTCTTGTACTCATTCCACAGCTTAAGATCTCCCTAATCAACCTTTTGTAGTTGGAGTCAAATTTTTTGCTAGTTTAGGGGAGATCCTCTTCGTCATCAAGGAAGTTGGGGGATTCAGCCTCATCTGTTATGGGAACCGGTAAAACTATGCCATTAGGGTTCCTAGGAGAGTTAATGGTATCTGAAGATGAGCGTATAGTTTGACATAATCTATGACTAAACTTACCCCCAGAAGCTCTAGCCTGTGCCTTAACACTTTCGGGGATGTTTCTCTCAACATATTTGGAGAGACCAATAACAGGGTCCTCATCAGGAGGAGAAGAAGGAGTTTCAGAAGCGCCAACTGATTGGGAAGCAGGCATTGTGTTGAGGGGAGTGGCAGATATGCTTTCCTTCTAGAGAATGGTTAAGGCAGTCAAAGGATCAACCAACCCATTGTCACTCTCCAAGGGGTTATCTTGCTCAGCCAGAGGAGTTATGTTCCTCACCCCTATCACGAAATCACACTCCTCAATCACAAAGGCACTCTTCCTTGAAAGGGAGGAAGTGTGGGGACTTGACTCGATAATCTCAATCGGAGTAGCAGCAGCTTTGGAGGAAGCACCCTTTCTTTTGCTCTTCTTTGAGCTTGTACCCTGTGCTTCTGGTACTTCTTCCTTCTTCCTCTTATGGGAGGGTTTTGGCTTCCTCCCAGAAGGCTTGCTTGTCTCCTGAATAATAACAGTGTTAGAAGAGTATAAAGTAATATTCAACAGATCCTACTAAGATGAACAACTTTCAGAGCAAAACCAATAACTTCCCATTTTGTGTACATCCTAATTAGCCGACTTGAACGTACATTGACACAAAGTGGGAAAGCCATTGCTTACAACTTCCTAGGAGGAGACATTAAACAATACTTCCACTCTTGTGCCTACCCAGGTTCAACTTGCAACTTCTGAAGCCTAAGCTTCCTAGTTTACCGAGTTGAACGTAGAATGACACAAAAGAGGGAAGTTGAATTAATACTTCCTAAGGGGAAGTGACATATTAAATCTTCCTAAGGGGAAGTAATGAATTAATGCTTGCTAAATAAGTACTAAATTAAAACTTCCTAAGGGGAAGTAATGAATTGATACTTCCTAATAGGAAGTGTCATATTTAATCTTCCTAAGGGGAATTGGTGAACTAATACTTCCTAAGGGGAAGTAGGAACCTAAAGCTTCCTAAGGGAAGTAAAAGGGACTTCCCCTCCTTATGCCATTGTACGTTCAACCCGGAAAACAAGTAAGTCAAAGACTTCCCACTTTGCCGGGTTGAACGCACATGGACACGAAGGGGGGAACTCTAAAAGTTACTTAAACTTCCTAAGGGAAGAGACTTCCTGTGAAAGACAGTCAAAACATACTTCCTAAGGGGAAGTATCATGTTAAATGCTTCCTAAGGGGAAGTAAAAAGACTTCCCCCTTTAGTGCCATTTTACGTTCAACCCGACAATTAAGGAACTCAAAGACTTCCCACTTTGCCGAGTTGAACGCACATGGACACAAAGGGGGGAACTTTAAAGTTATTTAAACTTCCTAAGGGAAGAGACTTCCTATGAAAGGAAGTCTAAACATACTTCCTAAGGGGAAGTATGATGTTAAAAGCTTCCTAAGGAGAAGTAAAAAGGACTTCCCCTCCTTCTGCTATTGTACGTTCAACCCGACAAACATGGAAGTCAAAGACTTCCCACTTTGCCGAGTTGAACGCACATGGACACAAAGGAGGGAAGTCTAAAAAAATTCTAACTTCCTATGAAAGGAAGTCTAAACATACCTAAGGGGAATTATGATCTTAAATGTTTCTTAAGGGGAAATAAAAAGACTTCCCCTCTTTATACCATTGTACATTCAACTCGGCAAGCAAGGAAGTCAAAGACTTCCCACTTTGCCGAGTTGAACGCATATGGATACAAAGTAGGGAAGTCTAAAAATTCTAACTTCCTAAGGGAAGAGACTTCCTATAAAAGGAAGTCTAAACACACTTCCTAAGGGGAAGTATGATCTTAAAAGCTTCCTAAGGGGAAGTAAAAGGACTTCCCCTCTTTGTGCCGTTCTACGTTCAACCCGGCAAACAAGGAAGTCAAGGACTTCCCACTTTGCCGAATTGAACGCACATGTACACAAAGAGGGGAACTCTAAAGTCATTCTAATTTCCTAAGGGGAAGAGGCTTCCTATGAAGGGAAGTCTAAATATACTTCCTAAGGGGAAGTCTTAAATACTCTAGCATCCTACAAGGGAGGAACTTCCTATAAAAGGAAGTCTACACCTACTACTTAAGTAAAGTTTTAAACATCCTAAGGAGAGGGAAGACTTCTACCTACTATATAGCTTCCCTACTTAGTGCCCACCTGTGTTCAAGTCGGCAAAGTGGGAAGTCACTAAGTAGGGAAGTCCCTAATAACATTCCTAAGAGGAAGTGTTTAAATACCTAACTTCCCCACTTAGTACCCGCTTGCGTTCAAGCCGGCAAAGTGGTAAGACTCTAACTGAGGAAGTCTATGCCAATATGATAATATATATATATATATATATATATAAAACTAAAGTGCAAGTCTTAGTTTTGCAGAAATGTAAAATACCTGAGTCTTCACCTTCTTTGAGGAAGTATCCTCCCCCAGCTTTTGAGAAACTTGCTTCCAGAACTCTTTTTGATTCATACTTCCTTTTTTGAATGGAGGAAGGTCAGCAAGAGCTTCTTCTGCAAAAAGAAAGGATAGTTGGTTAGATAAGTGGAGAAAGAAACAGAAGTTCAGTATCAAATTATAATGCAAAAATTACCCTGGTTATACTCATCCCCATAAATTACACCAGCAGCAACAAGGAAGTTGCGATCTAAGAAGAATTCACTAAAGGGGATCCAGTTGTGGGGAACTGTCAGAGATTGTTTCTTGATCTCCGCTGAGGTAGATCTGAAGTATTCTAAGTTTTATTGCTCATTATCACTCAATCTAGGAAGCTCAAAGGATCTTCCTAGACACTTTGGAAAAGGATTCCATTTTTTCAACACTTCTACCAATTTTTTGTCATGGGACTTCACAAACACAAAATGGTTCCTCTAGTTGGGAACCTTGTTGGCCTTTTCTACACAAGTGAGGAACCCCTCACTGTTTTTCAGATAGAACCACCCACGTTTGCAGTGAGAGGCCATTGAGAGATGGTGAAGATGAAGGAAGACCTTAGAAGAAGCTTTCACTCCTCTAAGGCCAATAGAAGTCACATAAGACATTATGTGAACCCAAGAATTGGGAGTAAGTTGACATAGGCCAATGTCATATTTTTTGAAGAGATTAAAAATGAATAAGGAAGTGGGAAACCTAAGTCCTAGGTCAATAACTTCAGTATAAACAAGGAAGCAGTCTTCTGGGCATCTAGAATGGTATCCCCCTGGTTAGGGATGATCAGCTCAAAATACTCATTATTAAAAATCAAGTCACTACTCAGTTTATCCTTATTTACACCATCTACATATTCATCGGAGATCACTACATCGTCAGCACCAGGATAGGCACCTCTCTTCTTCTTAGGCTTGGAAGTGGTAGCCTCAGAAGCCTCTCTCTTTCTAGTAGGAATCTCCCTTANATATTTCTAGTAGGAACCTCCCTTACTTCCTCCTCAGGAGCATCCTGTGCAGCACCAGCATCCTCTTTTCCCTCAACCTAGGGAGTAGGATCTTGCTGATCAAGAGGATTCACATCTGAATATTCAGATGTTGGAACTCTCAAATCATCAGTATCTTTATAGGCAGTTTGCTTAACTCTTGCCATTGCAACTTTCTGCACAGGAAGAGAAGGAAGTAGGAAAGACCCAGACAATAAGTGATCAGGAACAACAGAAGATTGAGTTCCAACAGAAGAAGTAGTACGAGGAGAAGGAAGTAGTTTAATAGAGTTCTCATTATTATGTGGGNTAGTTCTCATTATTAAACAAGAAAGAAAAAGAATTCAAGTAAATACCTGAAAAAGAGAAGAAAACTAGGATCTATTGTTCACACCGCAAATCGCCGCAACAACTCACTGGAAATCGCACCACAGGTCGCCGGAAATCGCCTCTGAAGCTTCTTGGGAGTTTGAGAGAAATCTTGAGAACTTTAATAGAGAGAAAGTGAAATAAAATGATTGAAAATGATTGTGAAACAATCATTTTCAATCATCCTGTATATATAGAAATTTGAAGGGGCACAAGAGTAAATTCCCCATTCAAATTTTAATTTCCCCACAAAAAATCAAAAGGGGTGGTTGCGGCATTAATAAATGCTAAGGATGGGTACAAAATAACTTTCGAAAGGGAAAGAGACGTCAGTTGGGGCATGGATTATGGATCCAAACACCCAACTGAGGGGCAAATGATGTGGCACGCCAAATCATACCACGTGTCAGCATAATACTGGGCCACGTGTTCACTAAAGTCCAAGTGGAACTGCCACATGGCAATGACTGGACCACCAAGGTGGGCTCCACACGGCCACGTGTCGTTGTAAGATTGGGCCATGTGTGCACAACAACTACTTAAAAAGAGAGAAACTCTGCCACGTGTCGCAATCCTATTTTAGGCTACAAGGTAGGACAAAAGGAGGAATTTGGGCCTTGAGGCTTGAATGTAAAAGCCTATGAGGCTTGGTCAAGTATCAACTAATTAGACGATGACAAATGTCATCGTCCTATTTGTTGGCCTCCAAACCTAAAGGCTATAAATACCCCTCAAAATCACCATTTTGGGGGCATTCAACAATCAATTCAATCTTCATTCATTCTTACGTCACACTAAGAGAATTTCTCTCACTAGTTTCCCTCTCTAGATTACCAAATTGTTAATTATTGTTAATTTGCCTTAATCCTTATACAAATACTTACTTAAGCATCGGAGGGGGAAAAAATCCTACGAGGATTTTATCCCCTAATTTTGCAGGAATCAAGGTCCGTGTCGTCGGGAGGTGAACAAGCTAACACCTGTCCGTCCGAAATGTACCCCTCTAGTTCCCTCTTTACGTATTCAGTTGAAGAGACCCTACCAGGAACTCATTCAACATCACCTACCACTTTGATGCTTTTGCAACGAGGTGTTTGTGGTAGGCCTTTTGGCTTTTGGTTTTTGTATTCCTTTCCTTTTGGTTAGTAAAATTTTATTTACCAAAAAAGGATATGGAGGCATTACTTGTATAGAGAAAAGTGTAGGATATACACGGACCACAAAAGTTTAAAGTACTTTTTCACTCAAAAAGATTGAAACAAGAGACAGAGGAGATGGCTTGAGTTGATCAAGGATTACGATTTAGACATCCAATACCATGAAGCGTAGGCCAATGTGGTAGTGGATGCTTTAAGTCGTAAAACGAAACATGGAGTGAATACTTTAGTGGTCGCTTATGAACTATGTAGAGACATGGAGAGAATGAACTTGGAGATAGTAAAAGAGGGAGAGTGGGTAGGAATACTTAGTAATCTTACTATCCAACCAATAGTATTTGAGGAGATTAAAAAGAACCAGGAGGGAGATGTGAAATGGGATAGAATAAAGGGAAAATTGAAATCAGGAAAGGCTATGGACTTCAAGATCCATGAGGATGGAAGCTTAAGATATAAAGAAAGGTGGTGTGTACCATAGAAGCGCAAAGATCTAAAACGGAGAATCATGGAGGAAGGTCATAATACACCGTATTCAGTGCATCCTGGAGGCGATAAGGTGTATAAGGATTTGAAGAAGGTGTATCGGTGGCCTAGGATGATAAGGGAATGGCTGAATTTGTGAGTAAGTGTCTTACTTGTCAAAAAGTGAATTTGAGCATAAAAGATGACAAGCAGAAGTCCAACCCCTTGACATACCAGGATCGAAATGGGATTGCATATCAATCGACTTTGTAACTTGATTGCTCAAGTTGAGGAATAAAAACGATATCATATGGGTCGTGGTGGATAGGCTTACCAAGTCAGCGGTGTTTACACCAATGAAGGAGACATGAAGGATGGAACAACTTGCAAAGGCTTACATAAAGCATGTTGTGAGGCTACGTGGAGTTCCAAAGGATATCGTATCAGATAGGGATTCTAGGTTTCTTTCGAAATTTTAGAGAAGTGTCCAGGAGAACTTTTGTACAACGTAGAAAATGAGTATAGCTTTCCATCCAACAACCGATGGACAAACGGAGAGAACCATACAAACTTTGGAAGATATGCTAAGAGCTTGTATCATGGACTTTCAAGGGAATTGGGAGAATCATTTAGATCTTATTGAGTTTTCATATAACAATAGCTACCATGCAAGTATTGGCATGGCACCTTTTGAGGCCCTGTATGGAAGGAGATGTAAAAATCCCTTATGTGGAAGTGACATAAGTGAGACAGTGATTCTAGGACCTCAATTGATTGAAGAAACCACCGATAAGGTAAGGGAATAAGAGATAAGATTCAAGTGGCGCAAGATCGATAAAAGTCTTATGCGGACCAAAAACGCCAAGAAGTTGTGTTTGAAGTTGGTGATAAGGTGCTACTTAAGGTATCACCGATGAAAGGTGTAATGAGGTTCGGGAAGGAGGGGAAACTAAGCCCAACATATATTGGATATTGGACAATATGAGATTGATGTGAATGTTGATAAAAGAAATCGTCACTCACAAATATAGAAGCTTAGTGCGGTTTTCTCTAAAGCTAAGCACCAAGAAAATCGATCTAAGTCGAATAATTTTATGAATTGATTAAAGTTATGCACCCACAATCCCAGAAATTATCCTCACAAGAGTCTAAAGCCTAAGCACCAACTCTTTCAAGATGTTCGAATATTCCCTCACACTCGAAAATTTTCACACCTTCGGTTTTTTTTGTTTTTTTTTGTAGAAAACAAATGAAACTTAAACAATCAATGTTTATTGAATTCACTAATCTGCATATTTACAAGCTAATGTTGAGATTATTTATAGTCATAATCATCAACAAAATCCGAACTAAACTATGTTAAAAATACACGCATAACATAGGTAAATTCACCCTAACCTAGTGACTCATCGATAACTCACAAGATAAGAACGCCACATCATCACTGCATGTCATGCAACTTGCTAAAAAATCGTAACAAACTCTATCTATTCTGAAAAATATACTAACAAACTTATTCTTACCTTGATAATCAAGATAATCAACAAATTACAACCATATTTACACAACAACAAGATTTACACAAATCCCCCAAAAATCATCCAAATTGACGCAAGCCTTGTTCGTCCAAATTTGAGCAATTTTTGCGATTTTATCTCAAATATTCAAGAAACCTTTCAAGATTCAATATTTTAATCAGGAAACTTTCAAGAAGTCATTCTCCAGGTGTATAAGGCTGTAAATGATGATTTAGACACTTCAAGAATTAAAAGACTCAATGCCTAAAAATGAGAAAACCCTATCAAGTGAAGTGGGAAAAACTCAAAGGCAAAACCATCTTATACCTCTAATTCCACCATTCTTTCCTTTGCTTCAATGATCAAGTATTTTCGTGTGTCACCATACACACCCGTGATGATGTCTTAGAAGATCCCAAAAGCCTTGAATCCCCATAAGCCATTATTTCCCCCATACTTGCATCACTTTTAGAAGCCATTATCAAACCGTCGAAGTTATCACCTTGTTTAGTATCATCCTTCTCTTCTTCAGAAGAGTTTTTCCTCAAACCTCAAAGTTCATCATCAGGAACATAAGGGGACATATCACCAATGTTGAACGTGGTATGCACACCCTATTCTCTTGGTAATTCAAGTTTATATGCATTGTCCCTAATCCTGCTAACGATTTTGAATGGTCCATCACACCTAGGCATTAAGTTGTTTTTCCTTTGATTAGGAAATATTTCCTTCCTTAGATGTAACCATACCAAATCTCATTCCTTGTATGTGTGTTTGACTTTATGTTTGTTAGCTCTTGTCTTGTAGATATCATTTACAGGCTCAATTCTTGCTCTAACATGTGCATGTGACTTCTGCATATACTCAATTTTAGCTAAAGCATCTTTGGGAACGAGATCACCTTCAGGAATACCCACGAAACCAATAGTTAGCTTGGGATTGATTCCATAGACAACTTCAAAAGGTGAATGCTTAGTTGCATATGTAGATGAACGATTATAAGCAAACTCTGCATGAGCTAACTTCAAATCCCAATCCTTTTGTGTTTTGCTTACCAAAGCACGAAGTAGAACGCCTAGGGTTCTGTTTGTGACTTTAGTTTGACCATCTGTTTGAGGATGATAAGAAGTACTGAAGAGCAATTTCGTGCATATCAAACGCCACCATGATTTTCAGAAATAACTCATGAATTTCATGTCCCTGTCACTTACAATTGCTTTCGGAACTCCATGTAACCTAACAATGTCTCAAAAATACAATTCTGCAACATTGACAGCATCATCGGTCTTGTGACAAGGTATGAAGTGAGCCATCTTCGAAAACTTGTCAACCACAACCATTATAGCATCCTTTAGCCTTGCGGTTCTAGGCAAAACAACTATAAAATCCATAGAAATATCATCCCAAGGAGCTTCTGGCATTAGCAATGGTGTGTAGAATCCTTGATGGAAGGATGCCTTGGCCTTTTGACAAACTACGCACTGTGATATTACTGCTTCAATATCAGCAATCATTCTAGGCCAATAAAAATGTTCCTACAACATTATGTCAATGTTTTTGTGATACCAAAGTGACCTACAATTCCGCCCCCATGCGCCTTTCTGACTTGAAATTCAGGAATACTGCACTTAGAGATGCAAAGTAGATTCCCTTTGAATAAGAATCCATCATGTAGCCCATAAGATCCCATTGAACCCTTCGTGATTTGTGAATCGATAGGTCCAAAATCTCCATCTTGCTCGTAATATTGTGTAATCAACTCCAAACCAAGCAATTTGAAATTAAGAACACCAATTAAAGCATACCTCCTTGATAAAGCATCAGCAACCACATTAGATTTGCCTTCTTTGTACTTTGATGAAAGGTAAAAAGATTGCAAAAATTCAACCCACTTAGCATTTCTTGGATTGAGTTTATGTTGGCCATTGATATGCTTCAAGGCCTCATGATCAGAATGCAATATAAAGTAACTTGGACGTAGATAATGACTCCAATGATCCAATGCTCAAACAATAGCCTAGAATTCCTTGTCATAGGTAGAGTAGTTCAACCTTGCCCTATTCAATTTCTCACTAAAATAAGCTATAAGTCTCTTACCTTGAACCAATACTGCACCAATCCCCACGCCGCTAGCATCTGTTTAATCCTCAAAAGGTTTCGAAAAATCTGGTAAAGATAAGATAGGAGCTTGACAGAGCAATTTCTTCACCTATTCGAATGCCCATTGCGCATCTTTGGTCCATTCAAACTTCTCTTTATTCTTTTTAAGACACTCGGTCATAGGTCCTACTACTGAAGAGAAATTCTTCACAAATCTTCTATAGAAAGAAGCTAAACCATGAAAAGCACGCACCTCAGTCACAGATTTCGTAACTGGCCATGATTTAATAGCTTTTACTTTCGAAGGATCAACTGAAACACCATCCTTAGAAACAATGTAACCTAAGAATGTCACACTTGAGACCATGAACGAGCACTTTTCGAGCTTAGCATACAACTTTTGCTTCCTCAAAGTTTCGAACACATCTCTTAAATGCTGCAGATGATCTTCAACACAAGCACTATACACCAGTATATCATCCAAATAGACAACCACAAACTTCCCAATGAAGGGCTTCAAAACTTCATTCATCAACCTCATAAAAGTACTAGGAGCATTAGTAAGACGAAAAGGCATAACTAACCATTCATATAGTCCTAGTAGTTTTGAACCCTGTTTTTCATTCATCACCCTCTTTCATCCGAATCTGATGGTAACCACTCCTCAAATCAATCTTAGTAAATACTTGTGAGCCAAATAATTCATCCAATAAATCATCCAACCGAGGAATAAGAAACCTGTATTTGATGGTGATGTTATTCACAGCCCTAGAATCAATGCACATTCTCCATGATCCATCCTTTTTAGGAACAATCAATGTTGGTACTGCACATGGACTCATGCTTTCCCTAATATATCCTCTTGCCATCAACTCTTCAATCAGTCTTTGAATTTCTTTTGTTTCTTCTGGATTGCACCTGTAAGTTGGTTTATTAGGAATTTGATCTCAAGAAATCAAATCAATCTGAAGTTCAATTCCTTTTATGGGTGGCAACCCTGGTGGCAATTCATCAGGAAATATGTCTTAGAATTCGTGCAGGCGCAATTCACGAGGGATGCTCGTTGCTTCCTCCTACACTTCCTTAGCCATCAACACATAGAACTTCTCACAATTCTATACCTCTTGCACCATGGCTTTCTCATCAATCAACAAAACACCCTTCTTATTGCTCACATATTTCAAAAATTTCGACCTTTCTAAAGGTTTCAGCGTAACTGGTTTTCCTTGTGCCTATTTCCTAATGATGTATATGTTTGTTCTCCCATCAAACTGTACGAATCTATCATATTTCCACGGTCTTCCAAACAATATGTGGCACCCATCCATAGGACACACATCACAGAGCACCTGATCCTCGAAATTTCCAATCTTGAAACTAACCAGAGCTTGTTTGTTTACCTTGACGTCACATGTGTTACTGAGCCAATGTAACTTGTACGGTTGAGGATGTTCAGTTGTAGGAATTTCCAGTTTGTTGATCAATACTGTAGAGACTACATTGGTGCAACTTCCTAAATCAATTATCAGATAACATAATCACCCTTGAACATTACATTTGGTGATGAAAATCTTATCCCTTTGGTTTTCTGTAGGTGGAGCAATTTTAGATTGCAAAACTCTTCTGAGAACCAAACTCTGGCCATGTACTTCAAGAGTAATCTCTTCAATCTCCTCTTCCTGAGTATCATAACCCACGCCATCCTCCTGTTCCTCATTCTCCTCTTCTTCAAGGTTTTCATCATCTGCCCAATTTCGAGTAGTATGAACCCTTTAATGAGGACAATCCTTCTGGATATGACCTTGACCCTTGCACTTTAAACATGTGCCTTGATCAAGGAGTGGAGGCTTAGTAGCAGAGCCTTTATCCTTGATATAAGGAGGAGGTTTTGAAGTGGAATCAAAATTTTGTTTAAAAGAAACAATGGCACCTTCTTTCTTCAAAAAGGGTTTCGAAAAAGTACTTGGTCTTTTTAAAAATTGCTTCTCAACCCTAGATGCAACCTTGCAAACTTCATCAAAAGTCCACTAAGGTTGTAATTCCACCTTTTCTCTTATTCTTTCATCTAAGCCAGCAACATAACGAGCAACTTGATAATCCTCTTTCTCTTCTAGATCGCATATGGTTATTAAGTTGAGGAATTCAGATGTGTACTCTTCAACTGATTTTCGATCTTGCTTTAAAGTATGCATCTCAATGAAGTTACTTTGCTAGTAATCTTGGGGAACAAAACATCTCCTCATCTCCTTCTTTAATTTCATCCAAGTAGCTACTTTGGACTTCCCATCCTTCTTTCTTTTCTTTTGCATACCTTCAAGCCATAGACTAGCCAAGCCAGTCAATTTTAATTCCGCAATCTTGTATGATTTTCGATCATCATACTCTTTGTATTTGAAAATTCGTTCAATCCTTCTTAGCCAATCTAAGAAATTTTCTGGATCAAAACTTCCACTAAATTCAGGAATATCCAGTTTAAGATTGCGATCATCATCCTTAGGCCTCTCCTTCTTTCTGCGCCTATTTATAGGTTCTTCATTACTAGAACTTGATGAGTACTGTTTTTTCAATTTTTCTGCACTTCTTGAACTTGCTTGCTCATCATCAGAACTAGAATCTGATTCTTCTTTATTTCTAATCTTGGATTTACTAGGTGGCCTCAATTTTTCAGCAAAATCTTTGATAGTAGCCTCAAACATAGCCTTTAGTTCTTCGATCTCTTTGCGCAACTCCTCCATGGTGATCTTAGGAGTATTTACTTCATCAGCTGACATGATTACTTTTGTTTCAACAATGAAATTGATACCAATAACCTTGAGGATTAATGTCCTCTCAACGAGAGCACCAAAATTTGATGTGAATGTTGATTAAATAAATCGCCACTCACAAGGATATAAACTAGTTCGGTTTTCTCTAAAGCCAAGCACCAAGAAAAACGATCTAGGTCGAATAATTTTATGAATTGATTAAAGCAATGCACCCTCAATTCCTAAAATTATCCTCACAAGAGTCTAAAGCCTAAGCACCAACTCTCACAAAGTGTTCGAAAATTTCACACACTCGAAATTTTCTTCCCACCTTCGGTTTTTATAATGTTTTGTAGAAAACAATTAAACTTAAACAATCAATCTTTATTGAACTTTAATCTGTATAATTTTACAAGCTAATGTTGAGATTATTTATAGTCATAATCATCAACAAAATCCTAAGTAATATAGGCTAAAATACACGCATAAACATAGGATAATTAGGACTAATCTAGTGACTCATAAATGACTCACAAGATAAGAATGTCACATCATCACTGCATGGCAACGCAACTTGCTAAAATATCCTAACAAACTCTATTTAATCTGAAAAATATCCTAAAAAAACTTATTCTAACCTTGCTAATCAAGATAATCAACAAATTACAACCAGAATTACACAAAAATCAGATTCACCCAAATCCCCCAAAAATCGTCCAAATTGACGCAACTTCATGTTTGTCCAAATTTGCGCATTTTTGTGTTTTTTCTTCAAATCTTCAAGAAACCTTTCAAGATTCAATCTTTTCATCAAGAAACCTTCAAGAAGTCATTCTTCATGTATATAAGGCTGTAAATGATGTTTAAGACACTTCAAGAATAAAAAGACTCAACGCCAAAAATGAGAAAACCCTATCAAGTGAAGTGGGAAAAAACTCATAGGCAAAACCATCTTATTCCCCTAATTCCACCATTCTTTCCTTTGCTTCAATGATCAAGTATTTTTCATGTGTCACCATACACACCCATGATGATGTCTTAGAAGATCCCAAAAGTCTTTAATCTCCATAAGCCATAATTTCCCCCATACTTGTATCATCTTTAGAAGTCAAAATCAAACCTTCGAAGTTGTCACCTTGTTTCGTATCATTATACATGTTGCCACTCACAGTTTAATGTGTGGTCAAGGAGAAAGTAAATAGTTAGCCACTCACAGTTAATGTGTGGTGGAGGAAGTTAGTTTAATTAAAGAACACACATAAGATTATATTTAGAATAACTTTAAATTAAACATAATTAATATGACTTGCTTAAGTTTATGCATGTTTTTATGTGATGTTATATGTGAGTCATAACCTTGTTAAATCGGTTAATCACACAAAGTGAAAGAGGATTCACACCAAAACTCTTAGGACGTATATACCTTGAGTGTGAACAATGGGGGGAGTCGTTTGGAACAAATATCTATGACTTCTAGTTGGAGTACAAGACGTTATACTATTTTATATTTTCAATGCGCTGGAATTCCGTCACTCTATCTGACATAGGTAATACCTTCTTGGTGTTGCTCCCAAGTTGGTGCCCAATAGGGCAATTTTAAAGGAGAGGATACCCGTTCGATGCAAAATCCAAAGTTTAAATACAATAGTTAATTTGTTTAAGTTAAGTATATGCATAGGTGGAGAGCTGTCAATGGTAAGATGTATGTATATTTTTATTTTTATTTTATCTTAGTCTTGTTTCATAGTCTTTGGTAATTATGTACTCATCTTTGCTCACTATTTGTTTTGTGTGCATGGCTTTGTCTTGCACCTGACCTTACGATGACCCACTTGTTGGCGAGTAGTTTTCTAGAGTAAGAAAAGCTACAGGTACAAGTGGGCATAAGTCATTCATGTTGGACTGGAGTTAGAGTGCTTGCAATGTAGTCTCCGTAGTTCTTAATTTATTTGCTTATAACGTTATCTAACTATTATTTGGATGCTGTTTTATTTTCGAAGTTTATGTTTTGGTTTTGAAGGGCCATTAATATGGTTCCGAGGTGTAATAAAGTTCTAAGTTGATTTCCTTTTGGATGTTGGTTTGATTTTAATTGAGATTATTTTTAAGATTTAAGATTTTAAAATTTTTTTGGTTTTTAAGACTTCCGCTGTAGTAGTTTGATAAATGCCTTAGTCGTTATCATGGTGATGGTAATGCTTTCGTTTTTCCTCGTTAATTAGGAGTTCTAATCATTATATTTCTTTAATATTTATAATATGTTTTCCGGAAAATCTAGAAAAGGAAGTTAGGAAATTCCAAGGTGTTACATTGGTGACAAGGTGTTACTAAAAGTATCACCGATGAATGTTGTGAAGAAAGAAAAGTTGAGCCCAAAGTACATTGGACCTTATGAGATCTTGCAAAGGATTGGAAAGGTCGCATATAAACTAGCACTACCAATGGAGTTGAGTAAGGTTCACATTGTTTTCCATGTATCTTAATTAAGAAAGTATGTGCTGGATAAGTCATACGTGTTGCAACCTGAAACGATAGAGATTGACCAAAGTATGACTTATGAAGAAAATCCAATCAAAATACTTGATAGTAAGGTTCGTGATACTCGTAGGAAAAGTGACAAAATAGTGAAAGCTTTGTGGTCTAACCAAGAAATTAAAGAAGCAACGTGGGAAGCTGAGGATATGATGAGGGTAAAGTATCCAGATGTATTTCAGGTTAGTAGAGTTACAGGGACGTAACACCATTCTTAAGGGGGGTAGAGTGCGATAGCATTTTGCACGTTTTTCCCTTAAATTTTGCAAGTTTTTACATTTTTTAGCAAAGTTTTATGGAAATTTTATATTTGTTTCCTAAAGTTGTCAAGAAAATATCTGACTAAGTGTATAAATTCTACAACAACTTAGAATAAAAATGAACAGTTTTTACAAAAAATACAGTATATTCAAGTTCCATAAAATAATTTACAAAAAGTTTCGGGAAGAAACTTCTTTTAAGGGGTTAGACTGTGATACCCCATATTGTTACGTATTTTATGAATATAATTTCATATTATTTGGGTCTTTTTAGTATTTTTATTGAAAAATTATGTTAAATAAATAAATTAAAGAGAGAAAATTTAATTAGTTGTGACTTAAAATAATGATTTGTATGTTTTATAAAGTTTATAAGTTATTTTGATATCACGTTAAATTTTATAAAATATTTAAAGAATTTTTTAATTTTAGAATTTTCAAAACTTTCCTAATTGTTTTGTTACGAGGGCACAAAAGTAAGTTCAAGCATTAAGGGTATTTATATAATTTCACAAAAACCTATTTTGGGCCTATAAATACCCCATAAAACAAGAAATTTCAGATTTAGAATTAGATTTTGTGATTTAGGATTTGAAAAAATATAATAATAAAAAAGGAATTCCCTCCCCCCCCCCCCCCCAAAAAAAAAAATATTAATCGAAGCTCCTTTCGCCACCCTCCCACTTTGCCGGACCACCATTGCTCGCCAGTACCACCACCAGTGTACCGCCCTTGCTTCCACGACCTGCTACTACTCGCCGACCACCTCCTCCCCTACTTGGTGAATTTCGATCCTATTATGTATAAAAAAAAATGCTCTTCTTTCATTTTTAATTCAATCTTGCATAAATTTGTGTTTTACAATTATGTTTAAGCATGTTTTATAGTTTTAAAAATGTTTTATAGTTTATGGTTATTTTTTAGAAATTAAAATTCATATTTATAAGTTTGTTCATGAAATTATAAAAATTAGGGTTTATAATGTAAGGAAAAGTATTAGTTTTATGATTTTTAATACTCTAAACTTTAATATTCTGATCATAAGCTGTTGTAATATTAATTTGTGATGACTTTATATGAAGTTAAAAAAAAATTGTAAAGGTTTTAAAGTAAATTAACATTGCTGTCAAATTTTTGAAAACATGAAAATTAAGAGTAAAAAAACTATGAGCATGTTTTTAAGCATGAAAAATTATTTTAATGCATAGATTATAAGTATGATGATAGTATAAGATTCTAAAGAGTTTTATTCTTGAAATATAAAGTCTTAAAAAAAGGATTTTGATGAGTTCTGAAATAAAATCTATTGTTGTAAAATTTTTATTAACATGTGTTCGTGCATAATAAAAATACTAACACATGAAATAATAAGTTATAATTGTTTTTAACACACCAAAGTATTATATGATGATCATAGGACATGAATCTAATGTTTTAGGGTCAAATTATAATATTTAAAAAGGTTTTAAGGAGTTTTTAAATAACTTTACAAAACTGCCATTTTTAGAAAATTATCGAAAATTAGGTGTTTTGCAAAGGAAATATTAAATTAAAGTATTGAATTGAATGGAGACCATATAGGGAGGGTTTTGAACAAGTTTCCAATGTAAATAGTTAGTTCAGTGTTGTTGTAGAAGTTAGTCAACGTAGTTTTTCATTTGTTTCGATTTTTCCTATGATGAATTCGAGTCGATTTCTAGAAGTAATGGCAGACCACCGTTATAACATAAGGTATGTAAGTACTAAAGGTAATTATGTAAATAGAGGCTATGCTATATTTGCTTGTTTTCCATGATATATGTTATAGACATAAAAGTTGATGCTTGGTTGACTTGAGATGACTTGCATGAGAAGTTATGTTAGCATGATTGTATGAATAGTATGTTTTGTTTATCAAGTTGACATTCCATATTTATAGTATTACTATTTCATCATAAAAATTGGAATGTTAATTATTTTCGATGTTTTGACAAGTAGTCAATAAAGAAAGGATAAGTAGTTTAGTTGATTTATTATTTGATCAACAACAAAGGTAGTTTGTGAATATTTATTCACATGTTTATCGAAGCAAATGAGCAAATAGTTAGCCACTCACAGTTAATGTGTTGTAAAGGAATTTTAATAAATAAAGGGGACACAAGTTAATCTTAGAATCACATTATAATCAAAACAAATAGTATGGTGTTGCTTGTTTCCGTGTATGCTTTTATGTGTTTTTTGTGTGAGTCATAACAATTATTAAACCTGTTAATCACGTAAAGTGAAAGAGGATTCGCATCAAAACTCTTGGAATGCATATACCTTGAGTATGAACAATGGGGGGAGTTATCGGTATAGTTACTATAACTTCTAATCGGGGTACAAGACGTTGTACTCTTTTATATCTTTTTAAATGCTCTGGAATTCCGTCATATTAAGTGACATAGGTAATACCTTCTTGGAGTTGCTCCCAAGTTGGTGCCCAATAGGGCGATTGTGAAGGAAAGGAAACATGTTCGATGCGAAATCCAAAAACCTAAAAATAATAAATAATTTTTAATGTGATGAGTCTATGTACAGGTATTTGGTGATGACAATGGTAAGAAGTATGTGTTGTTCATTATTTTATTTTACTGTCAATAATGTTTTGCACAGTCTCTAGTATTTATGTACTCAGGTTTGTTGACTGTGTGTGTGTGTTTGTGTGCATGGCTTTGTCTTTTACTTGGCCATACGACGACCCATTTCGATGGTGAGTAGTTGTATAGGATAAACCAAAAGCTATAGGTGTAAGTGGGCATAGTCAATCATGTTGGCATCGAGTGATGAGCGTTTGCATTGTTGTTTTCTTAGTTGTTTGGACTTGCTATTATTTAAATTTATTGTCAAAGAACTTTTGGATTTTTAAAGTTTATGGTTTATTTGGTTTTGAAGGCCCGTTAATAGGGTTCCGAGTTGTAATAAAGTTTATTCTGAATTTGGTTTGAAAGTTTTTTTGGAGTTTTAATTGCAGTTTTAAAATAAAAGACTTCCACTATTGTACTTTGATAAAAGTCTTAGCCGTTATCACGGTAGCGGTACATACTTTGGTTTTTCGTAGTTAAATAAGAATGTTATTTACTATTTTTTTCTACTTTATTTCTTTATATATTTCCAGAAATTGAAAAGAGAAAGCAGGAAATCCAGGGTGTTGTAATAAGTAGGACCATACATATTGTAAAAATAACCCATACCCATATTTGTTAAAAAAGTTTTCGTTTCTTCCTCTACACGTAGTCTCCATAACAATGAATGATCAACAAAAAGTGTAGGAATAGCTACACGGCCAGCAAGTTGATTAAATTTTACCTTTTGGTCCTCGGACTCGAATTAATTTTTGGGTAACTAGGGTCGCGCTCAATTCGTGGCTCTTAAGGTTGTTTTGTCCACAACCCCTTCCCTGACTTGTCCTTGTCCTTTTTGAAGACATGGTGAGGTTTTTGTGATATTTTTGGTTTTGTGAGGAGGTGGGATAGATGGAGGAAAAGGTGAGATTTGAGTAGTGGAGAAGGAAGAGGAAGAGAAGAGAGAATGATTTTGGTGGACATTTTGTGCAATTTGGTGGAGAGATCAAGGATTTATGAATGAATTAAGGATAGAGTGATTTTGAGAGTTAAGGAAGATGAGAGCTTAAGAGTTTGAGGGTGAGATTGAAGATGAATGAGGGAAGAGAGATAAAGAGGTGTGGCTAATGAGTGGGGAGTTCGGGTGTTTGGCTAGACTGACATCCAATTTCACTTGACTCGGGTAGGATTTACTTAGAAAATTTTTGCCTTCTTCTCCAAAACCATCATGCGCGCCCGATCGGGCGAGTTTCTCGACTACTCAGGAGGAAAGATCGCCATGTGTGCCCAATCGGGTGTATTATGCCCGACTGCTCGGTCGAAAAGTCCTTTGGTACTTATTTGTAAATTGGTAGATGGGGTGTGTGCCCGATTGGGCGGGTTTCGCCTGAATGATCAGGTAAAACACCTCGTGACACCATATCGTGATATTTGCCTCTTAAGGTGTCATGGCACGCATTCCCAACCCATTGAAATACCTAGCACACTTGGTAGAAGTTGTTAGTACCCTCACTCTCACTCACAAACACATGAAAAGGGCTAAGCGAGATTAAACTAGAAAAAACACTACAAAAGTAAAATTAAAACTACAAAAACAAACTAAAAACTTATGGGTTACCTCCCACAAAACGCTTGTTGAAGGTCATTAGCTTGACCCTATATACCTCATGGTTCACAAGAGGATTGGGTCTTGGAAGGTGACTTCCTTAACCAACACAACTATATAAATTTCATAGTAGTGCTGAAGGTGATGGCCGTTGACGTTGAACTTCTCTCGCTGTCATTTTCAACTTCAACGAACCCATATATACTTGCTCACCATAGTGTCTATCAATGGCCCACTCAATCTAGACCTTAGCTTCCTAGGGAAAAGCTTTAATCTAGTTTCAAACACAAGTACCTTGTCACCCACTTTAAACTCCTTCCTTACAATTCTTTTATCGTGTCATCTGCTAGTCTTTTCTGAATAGGTCTCATGTCTTGCAACCAGAAATAGTAGAGTTAGACCAAAGACTCACGTATGAAGAGAAACCGATTAAAATTCTCGATAGTAAAATTTGTGGTACTCGTAGAAAGGGCATCAAGATAGTTAAAGTTTGTGGTCTATAATCAAGAAACAGAAAAGGATACTTGGGAAGCAGAGTATATGATGAGGAAGAAATACCCAAAAGTATTTCAAGTTAGCAGAGTTATAGGGATGTAATTAGATTCTTAAGGGGGGTAGAGTGCGATAGAATTTCACGTCTTTTTCCTTAAGTTTTTCAAAGTTTTAGTGCTTTTTAGCAAAAAAATTTCATGTTTTGCTTCCGAGTAGTAGTAAACACTCAACTAGTGCTGAAAAAGGAGTAAATTAGATAGTTTTTCATGTTTTATTGAAAAGGTAAATTAAGTGTCTAAAGTTTACAGCAACTAAGAATAAAAAAGGAGTAAAGTTTTGAAAAAGGGCACAAAAGTGCAGTCTCTAGTTCAATTTCATACATTATTTAATTTAAAGTTTCGAGACAAAACTTCTTTTGGGGGGGGGGGGTAGACTGTAATACCTCGTATTTTTAAGTATGTGTATAATTATAATTAACAGTTATAAATACATTTTAATGTTTATAAATGTATTTTTTAGCATTTTTGGAATAATAATGGCCTAACGAATTATTTAATTAAAGAAATTTAATTAATTAATGAGTTAAATAAATATTTAAAGTTTATAAGTTATAAAAAATATTTTTATAAAGGTTAAATAGTTATTTATGTTTTTATAAAAGTTGCCAAATTGGAATTTGTAAAGGTTTCCTAAGTTGTTTTAAAACAAGGGCACAAAAGTAATTTTATTCATTAAGGGTAATTTAGTAATTTCGCAAAGTGACTTTTGGGGCCTATAAATACCCCTTTAAACCAAAATTTTCAGAATTAAAGTTAGGTTTTATGATTTAGGATTTACAAAAAAAAGAGAAAAAAAAAAACCTAACCCTAACCGGCCATCACCTACCGGGGCCCTCCATGGCCACCTGAAGCCACCGGCGACAAGCTAGCAGCCAGCAGGCCACTGCCCACCAGTCACCAGTCGGCTCCCTCCTCCCTCTCTTGCTTCGTGTTTTGAAAGTTAAAAAAAATTATCTTCTTCGTTTTAATTTAATTCAATTATGTTTATTTTTAAGTTTTTATAATTTATGATTCAGTTTTATAATGTATAATCATGTTTTAAAAAGTTGTTCATAAATTATTAAATTACGGTTTTTAAGTTCATGAAAAATAATTAAGTTTTATGATTTTTATGTTCTGAATTAACCTAATATGATCATAACATGCTATAGTAATATTTTATGAACAAATAATAATGCTTATGATGTTTTTAGATGGATTTAAAATAAAATAATATTGTTGTAACATTTTTATAAGTGTGAATAAAAATAATTGTAGTATTTCAATCATGAATTTAAGTATGAAAAATAGTTTTTAATGCATGAAATTAAAGTATAATAATGATCTTGCAATGTTATTATATTGTTTTATGCATGATTCATGAGGTTTATAAGGGGTTTAATGGAGTTTTAAATAATTTAATATTGCTGTAAATTAATATAGTGATGAATAAAAGTAGTAGGAATGATTTGATTATGTAATTAAGTATAAAAAAAGGTTTTTAATGTTCAAAACTAATATATAATGACCCATTGATATTATTATAATATTTTATGCACAATGTATGAATTTAGAAAGGTTTTTAAGAGGTTTTAAGCAACGTAATATTGCTGTAAAATTTATTAAAGTGTTTCTAAGAATAGTAAAAATATTAGTTTCGTGCTAGAATTATTCTATAAGTATTTTAAATGCATGAAACTATCATAGGATGATTATAGAACATAGATATATTGTTTTATGGTCAAATTATGATGTTTAGAAAGGTTTAAAATAATTTTTAAGCAAGTTTCCCAAAGTGCAATTTTTTGTAATGTAGGAAAAACAAGAGTTTTAGAAAAGGAAATTAAAAAAATAGTGTGGAATGGAATAGACACAACATAGGGAAGGTTTTGGTTTATTTTTCAGCCTTAAAAGTTAGTTTACAGTTGCTGCAAAGTTTAGCCAAAGTAAGTTTTTAATTAGTCTTCAAACTTTTTTTTTTTTTTTGTAGAAGGCCTTGAGCTAACCAGATTTTAGTGCTAGCAGCGACTCATCGCTATTATACGAGGTACGTAAGTACTAAAGGTTTCTCATGAGTACAAGCTTATGCAAGAAGTAGTTTAATTACATAAGTCTCATGATAGAAGCTTCATGTTGTGGAATGTATGTTGTGTTGACTTATGTTGACTTATATGAGCAAGTTTCAAGTTATGCATGTTTATATTATATTTCATGAGTTGACTACTACTTTATGCATTCCGTTTTTATAGTATTGTTGATACATCATGGATGTTGGAATGTATTGATTAAAAAGAAATTAACTAGTAATCAAAAATAGAAATGAAAAAAGGAAAATTATGTTGTTAATCAACTTGAGAAAAACAAAGGTAGTTAGTGAATTTTCATTCACATGTTTAGCCGAAGTTTGATCAGCAAATATTTACATAGCCACTCACAGTTTAATGTGTGGTCAAGGCAAGATAAGTAGTTAGCCACTCACACTTAATGTGTGGTAAAGGAGGTTTAGTTTAATTAAGGGACACACAAGATTAATTTTAGTATCACCTTAAATCAAAGATAATTAATATGGTTTGTTTGATTTTATGCATGCTCTTATGTGATGTTGTGTGAGAGTCATAACTATGTTAAACCGGTTAATCACGTAAAGTGAAAGAGGATTCGCACCAAAACTCTTGGAACGTATATTCTTGAGTATGAACAATGGGGAAGTCGTATGTAACAGTGATCTATGACTTCTAATCGGAGTACAAGACGTTGTACTCTTTTATATTTTTAATGCGCTTGAATTCCGTCACTTTATGTGACATAGGTAATACCTTCTTGGAGTTGCTCTTAAGTTGGTGCCCAATAGGGTGATTTTAAAGGAAAGGAAACCCGTTCGATTCGAAATCCAAAGTCTAAGTATAATAAATAATTTGTATGAGATGCGTCTATGCATCGGTTTGAATTTATGTCAACGGTAAGAAGTAAGTGTATTATACTTTTCTCTTATTTTAATATTAATCATGTCTTGCATGGTCCATAGTATTTATGTACTCAGCTTTGCTGATTACGTGTTTTGTGTGCATGGCCTATCTTTATTTAGCCCTACTATGACCCATTTCGATGGCAAGTATAAGTCTAGAATAAAGAGAAAGGAACTGTTTTAGATGGACATAGTCATGTTGGCATTGAGTGGAAAATGCTCGTTGTTCCTGAGTTTATTTCTGTTGCTTTCGAATTGTTTTATTTATATTCACTTTGCAGCTTTATTTATTATGATGTCGTTGTTGGACTAACTGGGTTTTAAGATCATGAGACTTTAGTTGGGTTTTGAAATTAATAAACTTGATTGGTTTTGAAAGGGTCGTTATTGGTTGCGAATTGTGATAATGTATTTTAAGTTGGAGGTGTTTTGGAAGTTTATTTTAGTTTTAAATATTTTAAAGTTTAAGTCTTCCACTGTAGTACTTTGATAAATGCCTTAGTCGTGATCACGGTGGCAGTAATACTTTGGCTTTTCCCTGTTATTTAGGAGTTTTGACAATTATTATTCTTTATTAATTATTATATGTTTTCCGGAAAATCTCGAGAAGGAAGTTAGGAAATTCCAGGGTGTTACAAAGTGGTAGCCAGAGCCCTGTTTTAGAAATAAATTAATTTAAAAAATTATTTTGGGTACCCTAAGATTCTATTTTGGGAAGTGTCTTAAGGAGAAAAATTTATTTTTTTAGAAAATTATTTAATTAAATAGTTATTTAGTTAATTAATGATTTAAATATTTATTTAAGGAATTATGGATTTGATAATTGTTTTAAGTATTTCTTTTTCATGAAGTTTTCGAAAAAAGGAAGTTTCAGGTTTTAGAAAGTTACTAAAAATGGAAAATTTTGAAAAATAGGAATTTCCAAAAATAGAAAGCTTTGAGAATGGAAAAGGGTTTTGTTTGTTACATGAGCAGGCACACAAGGATTTAAGGTATGTCTTATGTGTTATTGTTTTATAACACGTGGTGAGTTGGGGTAGGAACACTACTACATAAATGAGAATTTGCAACCCCTATAAAATCGTTGATAAAGGTCAAAAAACAGTTGCTAAAAGCTCTTGCAACAGCTAACCAACCGTTGCATTCTCTGCCGTTGCAAAAACTCTATTGCAACGGTTATTTTAGCCTTTTGCAACGGTTATTGGAGAACCGTTGCAAAAGAGTATTATATAGCTTTGGTTTATGATCTTTTGCAATGGTTACTCCTTAACCGTTGCAAAAAGTCTCTTGCAACAGCGATATTAGCCTTTTGCAACGGTTAAGAGTTAACCGTTGCAAAAGAGTATTGTACATTATGAATGCCTTGTTTTTGCAACGGTTGCTTCTTAACCACTTAAAAAAAGGGTTGCAACACTTTTTAAATCCTTTTACAACGGTTTAATCTTGACCGTTGCATTAGCTTGATAGCATTTAAAAAAATAATAATATTATTATGCAATAATAATGATTAAAATATTAATTTCATAATGATCAAAGATATTTAGAAATTACAAAATTCATTCGATGATAGTGATCACTGAAGGCAAGTTTTTAAACTTGCATTACAACCCAAAAGGTAATTAGCTAGATCGATGACTATACAGAATATGCAATAACATGCATATACAACGTCAAGTATTTAACCTTGCGTTAGAACCAAAAACATCGATCATCATACGACTTAGCGAAANTTTTTACACAAAACAATTTGGTAGTATCAATTACTTCAACAATGTTTTCCCAAATCAAACCAATGTCTAAGATTATGATGAACGGTCCATACCATTTTCCATCTCTGGTCCATCATTTTTTGCCAAAATCAGATTTGCTTCATCATGCACCTAAAGATAAGGCGAAATAAATTGCAACAGATCAAGAGATTTGAAAATAGCATGTCAAGTAACAACATTGCACAGATGAGTAAAGGTATATAATGTACAACTTATATGCAACAACTTGGCAGGTTAAACACAGTACAGAGAATGACAGTGCAAAGACAGTGCAAACTCAAAGAAGTCTGATTCCAACTGCTCCATGTTACTTAGAAAGTTAGAAACATTAAAAATGTCTTTTTAGATACAAATGTCCAAGTTTCCGACTAGGCTATTTTGTAGAAAAAGGCATTCTAACACAGCAAAATTTGCTTCACACATTTTGGTAGTCAAAGGCATCCTCTAAAAAGAGCTTAGATCCATTTGTAACTTGTGAATCGAAAATAAACTTAACTTGTGAAGACAACAAAATAGCATGAAACTTACCAACTGATTGGCTGACTGTGCACCCATAGAAATGTGTGCATTTGAATCAGTGGCTTGAGATCTCCCGTTGCTTGCACTGTTTGACGTTGTTGGAAGCACAATTTGGACATCAAGGTTAGCATCAAGTAGCTTTTGAAGTTGTGGATTAGCTTGTAACAATTGATGTAGAACTTGAGGCTGCATGTTGTGTAAGTACTCTTCAGGAAATATGTATGCTGACTGCTTGCCTCCTACCTTCAAATCTGTCTTGGTTAAACCTTTCCCATAGAGTCGCACTCGACTGCTATGCTCTGGTTTTTTCATCACCTCAGTGTACGGATCTTCATGGTTTGATCCTTGACATTCTTGAGATTGAAGTGTTTCCATTTGATCCTATCGATATGTGAAATAATAAAACATGATTCGGAGAAAGTGAATTGAACTTCATGTGTCTTAAGTATGTTAACAACATAAGTAGTTTCATGTAATCAAAGTTAGTTATAGAAGCAAATACAATCATTTGTTTTGTTTGATCAAACTTTGTTTTGTATGACTTTCTGGGCTTTCTTTTCCTTGAAGCACTATACACCTTTGCTTTTGATGGTTCTTCCTTGTTTGGATCTTGTTGATGTGAATTTTGTTATAGACAAACGCCACTCACACAAGGTAAACTTAGACTTCAAATTTGATAAAGCCACGCACCACAAATCTGAACTTCTAAGGCGAATAATTAGTAGAATTTGATTAAAGCAAAGCACCCTCAAATCCTAAGAACTATCCTCACGTGAGATAAAGCAAAAGCACCACTCACTCAATCGAATTTCTCACAAGAAACTCTCAAAATTTTGTTTTCTTCGTGAAACAATAAAAACCGGAAACACTTTGTGTTTAATTACTCAAATCTGAATTTTATTGATGTATTTTACATCCTATTTATAGGCTAAACATATCACATAATATTTCAGAATTCTAAACATATCCTAACTACCTTAGATATATGGTAAAACAAACTAAGATTAGGATAACAAGAAAATCTTATCAAAACCGGATACAATATTTGCACCATATATTTTGTAATCTGATTTCTAGTCTAAATCTTAGATATTTTGCAAATTAAATCTAGTGACCATATTTCCGAATAACAACCCAAGGTTGACCAAGTCAAACAACTTGAAAAACCGTGTTGACAACGTTGCCCAATCTTCCAAAAATCTGTCCAAAATCCCGCCATATAACTTGCTTTGATTCTCGTTGATTTTTGTTGGACTTGCGATTTCAAGAACTTCAAGAAACTCTTCAAGATTCAATCTTTATTTCAAGAAACCTCCATTTTTGTGTTTCTCATGCTTGATTCCATCAACCTTGACTCATAAACTAATCAAGAAAATAACAAAACACCATATGGTAAAACCCTATCAAATGACGTGGGAAGAAAACCCATATAGCTCAACACTTCTAAACTACTAACTATACTTGCTTTACATTTACGTGAATAAGCTTGTGCATGTCACCATGCACACGTAGAAATCCACCCTAGCCAACCCAAGAAGCCTTGTGTCTCCATAAGCCACTAACTCCCCCAAGGTTGCTTCTTGTTTTCCACCTTCAATCAAACCCAAACCCTCGAAGTTTTGCTCATTGATATGCGTATCATCCTCCTCTTCTTCAAAAGAGTTTGTCCTCAAACCTCGAAGTTGGTCATCAGGAACATAAGGAGCTAAATCACCAATGTTGAAAGTAGCATGGACTCCATATTCTCCTGGTAATTCCAATTTATAAGCATTATCCCCCACTTTACTTATGATCTTGAACGGTCCATCACAACGAGGCATAAGTTTATTCTTCCTTTGATTTGGAAATCTTTCCTTCCTCAAGTGTAACCAAACCAAATCCCCTTCTTTGTAGACATGTTGTGATTTATGTTTGTTTGCTCGTGCCTTGTAAATATCATTAACCTTCTCAATTCGAGCCCTTACTTCTGCATGAAGTTTTTGCATATACTCAACCTTAGTCTTGGCATCTTTGTGTACCAACTCCCCTTTAGGAATACTTACAAAATCAATTGGTAACTTAGGATTAACTCCATAGACAATCTCGAAAGGTGAGTGCTTAGTAGCATAAGTAGGTGACCTATTATAAGCAAATTCAGCATGAGCAAGCTTCAAATCCCAATCTTTTTGTGTCTTACTAACCAAACCACGCAACAAAACCCCTAGTGTTCGATTAGTGACTTCTGTTTGGCCATCTGTTTGAGGATGATAAGATGTGCTAAACAAAAGTTTCGTACCTATTAACCTCCAAAGTGACTTCCAAAAGTAGCTCATGAATTTTGTGTCTCTATCACTTACAATAGTCTTTGGAACCCCATGCAACCTTATGATGTCTTTAAAATATAAATCAGCCACATTCATAGCATCATCTGTCTTGTGACATGGTGTAAAATGAGCCATCTTTGAAAATCTATCAACCACTACCATAATTGCATCTTTTCCCCTTGCTGTCCTTGGTAACCCTACAATGAAATCCATAGAAACATCCTCCCAAGGTCCCTCTGGCACTGGCAATGGAGTATAAAAACCTTGATGAAAGGCTGCCTTTGCCTTTTGACAAGTAGCACATTGAGCAATTATGGCCTCAACATCAACAATCATCTTTGGCCAATAAAAATGTTCTTGCAACATGGTTAGTGTCTTTGTAATGCCAAAATGTCCAGCAATACCTCCTCCATGAGCCTCCCTTACTAGCAACTCACGTATAGAACACTTAGGTATGCACAATAGATTACCTTTAAACAAAAACCCATCATGTAGCACATAGGAACTCATAGAACCCTTTGAAAGTTGCGCCATTATTGGTCCAAAATCTCCATCTTGCTCGTAAAATTGAGTTATCAACTCTAACCCAAGCAACTTAAAGTTCAAAACACCAAGCAAAGTATACCTTCTTGACAAAGCATCAGCAACAACATTAGACTTCCCCGTTTTGTACTTTGAAGAGAAGTGAAAAGATTGCAAAAATTCAACCCATTTAGCATGTCTTGGATTCAATTTTTGTTGACCATTAATGTGCTTCAAAGCTTCATGATCAGAATGTAATATGAAGTGATTAGGCCTTAAATAATGACTCCAATGATCCAAAGCTCTAATAATGGCATAGAACTCCTTGTCATATGTAGAATAGTTCAGTTTAGCACCATTCAACTTCTCACTAAAGTAAGCAATTGGCCTCTTCCCTTGGACTAGAACAGCACCAATTCCAACCCCACTTGCATCCGTCTCTACTTCAAATGGTTTAGAGAAATCTGGTAAGGCTAGTATAGGTGTGTTACAAAGCAACTTCTTAATCAATTCAAAAGCTTCTTGTGCCCCCTTAGTCCACTCAAACTTAGGCTTATCCTTCTTAATGCATTCGGTTATAGGAGCAACAACAGATGAAAAATTCTTCACAAACCTCCTATAGAACGAGGCTAACCCATGAAAAGCACGTACTTCAGTCACGTTTTTTGGTGTTGGCCATGATTTTATAGCTTCCACTTTAGATGGATCAACAGAAACCCCATCTTTGGACACAATATACCCCAAAAACGTCACACTTGGTACCATGAAATAACACTTTTCGAGCTTAGCATAGAGCTTTTGTTCTCGTAATGTCCCAAACACACTCCTTAGATGGCTTAGATGATCATTAACACTCTTGCTATACACCAAAATATCATCTAAATATACCACTACAAACTTACCAATGTATGGCTTTAAGACCTCATTCATCAACCTCATAAACGTACTAGGTGCATTAGTTAACCCAAAAGGCATGACTAACCATTCATAAAGCCCTAGCTTTGTTTTAAAACCTGTTTTCCATTCATCACCTTCCTTCATTCGAATCTGATGATATCCACTCCTTAAATCAATCTTTGAAAATAATTGAGAACCATGTAATTCATCTAGCAAATCATCCAATCTAGGTATAGGAAACCTATACTTGACGGTTATATTGTTAACTGCCCTTGAATCAATACACATTCTCCAAGTCCCATCCTTCTTAGGTACTATTAATGTAGGCACAGCACATGGACTCATGCTCTCTCTCACGTACCCCCTCTCCATTAATTCCTCAATTTGCCTTTGTATCTCCTTTGTCTCCTCTGGATTACATCTATATGCAGGCTTGTTAGGAATTTGAGACCCAGGAATAAGATCAATTTGATGTTCAATCCCTCTTATTGGTGGTAATCCTGGTGGCAACTCATTAGGAAACACATCTGAAAACTCATTCAACATAGGATGCAAAACCCTAGGAATCTCTGGGGCTTCGTCTTGTACCTCTTTGGCTAACAACATATAAGACATAGAACTTGTTTTCAACTCCCTTTCTAACTCCTTTCCACCCACCAACAAAACACCTTTAGAATTACCCATGCTTGTTTTAGGTTTAGAAATCATCAAGGGTTTTAATGCATATGATTTCTCATTAGGGTTCTTGCGCACAATATAGACATTTGTTCTCCCATTAAACTTCACAAAACGGTCATATTGCCAAGGTCTACCCAATAATATATGACAAGCATCCATAGGACAAACATCACAAAGTACTTGATCCTCAAATTTACCAATTTTAAACGCAATCAAGGCTTGTTTGTTTACCTTAACATCGCTTGTGTTGCTAAGCCAATGTAGCTTGTATGGTTGAGGATGTATCTTTGTAGGAATTGCGAGCTTTTCCACCAACAACGTAGATACTACATTTGTGCAACTTCCAGTATCTATGATCACATCACAAAGCTTGCCTTGAACATTACACCTTGTGAGAAAAATTTTGTCCCTTTGACTCTCCAAAGGTTGTGCACTTTGAGATTGTAATACCCTACGTAACACCAAGGATTGGCCTTGTGTTTCTGGTTGGACTTCCTCCGTTTCTTCCTCCATATTTTCATAATTGGCATACTCTTCCTCTCCCTCATCCCCATACATCTCCTCCTCTTCTTCAAGGCTTTCCCCATCTACCCAATTTCGAGTTGTTGTGACCCTAGCATGAG
This sequence comes from Suaeda aralocaspica, assembly GCA_016808085.1. Lineage (NCBI taxonomy): Eukaryota > Viridiplantae > Streptophyta > Magnoliopsida > Caryophyllales > Amaranthaceae > Suaeda > Suaeda aralocaspica. Next base: position 104,232 of record PYUH01000418.1, on the reverse strand, counting down.
GACAATCTCTTTGAATGTGACCTTGCCCTTTACACTTGAAACAAACAATGCGTGAATCACTACTTTGGGGCTTTGAAGATGAACTCTTATCCTTGATGAAGGGTGGTTTAGTAACCTTATCAAAGTTTGGTTTTTGAGGGAAAGTATCACGCTTTTCTTTAGGATCATAGGTTTTGAAGTATGTCTTTGGCTTGCGTGCAACTTGTTTCTCAACCCTTGCTGCCACTCTACAAACTTCATCAAAGGTCCAATAAGGTTGTAATTCGACCTTCTCCCTTATATTTTCATCTAGACCAGCCACAAAACGAGCCACTTTGTGGTCCTCCTTCTCTTCCAAATCACAAATCATGATCAATTTTTCAAACTCCACAATATATTCATCAACCGTTTTTCTATCTTGTTTTAATGTATGCATCTTGATGAAATTGTTTTGTTCGAAATCTTGAGGAACAAAACGTTTCCTCATCTCCCTTTTCAATTTAGACCATGAAGATATTTTTGATCTACCTTCTTTCCTTCTTTTTCTTTGTAAACCCTCAAGCCATAAACTTGCATAGGAAGTGAGTTTTAATTCCGCCAATTTATAGGACTTATGATCATCATATTCTTTGTAACGAAAAATCCTCTCAACCCTACGAATCCAATCTAGAAATTTTTCAGGATCCATACCTCCATTAAACTCAGGAATTTCGAGTTTAAGATTTCGATCATCATCCCTCATCTTTCCCTTATGTTTGTGCCTTGATCTTGGTTCCTCATCGTCACTAGAACTTGATGAGTATCCCTTTTTTGGTTTACGTACACTCCTCACACTTTCTTGCTCACTTTCACTTGATGATGAGCCCTCCTCTTGTTTAGATTTGGTAGGAGTTTTCTTGGTAGAAGCCATAATGGTTAGGACTTCATCTAAACGAGCCTTTAACTCGTCAATCTCCCCTTGCATACGTAGCTCTTTTGCTTGAGCCAAGCTCAAACCTTTCGTGAATCCTTGTGGATGTTCGTCTCCACCTTCTTGAGCCATGATAATTGATATTGAACACTTGAGATTGAATGAATCTCTCAACGAGAGCACCAAAAGTTGATGTGAATTTTGTTATAGACAAACGCCACTCACACAAAGGAAACTTAGACTTCAAATTTGATAAAGCCACGCACCACAAATCTGAACTTCTAAGGCGAATAATTAGTAGAATTTGATTAAAGCAAAGCACCCTCAAATCCTAAGAACTATCCTCACGTGAGATAAAGCACAAAGCACCACTCACTCAATCGAATTTCTCACAAGAAACTCTCAAAATTTTGTTTTCTTCGTGAAACAATAAAAACCGGAAAACAAAGTGTTTTTCAATCAATCTAATCTGAATTTTATTGATGTATTTTACATCCTATTTATAGCTAAACATATCACACAATATTTGAGAATCCTAAACATATCCTAACTACCTTAGATATATGGTATAACAAACTAAGATTAGGATAACAAGAAAATCTTATCAAAACCGGATACAATTTTTGCACCATATATTTTGTAATCTGATTTCTAGTCTAAATCATAGATATTTTGAGAATCTATTCTAAGGACCATATATCCGAACAACAAACTTAGGTTGACCAAGTCAAACAACACGGAAATCAGCGTTGACAACGTTGCCCAAAACTTCAAAAATCTTTCAAAAATCCCGCCATATAACTTGCTTTGATTCTCGTTGATTTTTGTTGGACTTCCGATTTCAAGAACTTCAAGAAACTCTTCAAGATTCAATCTTTATTTCAAGAAACCTTCATTTTTGTGTTTCCCATGCTTGATTCCATCAACCATGACTCATAAACTAATCAAGAAAATCACAAAACACCATATGGTAAAACCCTATCAAATGACGTGGGAAGAAAACCCATATAGCTCAACATTTCTAAACTACTAACTTATACTTGCTTGAAAACTACGTGAATAAGCTTGTACATGTCACCATGCACACATAAAAATCCACCCTAGCCAACCCAAGAAGCCTTGTGTCTCCAAAAGCCACTAACTCTCCCAAGGTTGCATCTTGTTTTCCACCTTCAATCAAACCCAAACCCTCGAAGTTTTGCTCATTGATATGCGTATCATTGTTGTTTCTGTTCAACATTTAAATAATAAGTAATTGGTTAGACTTAATTCGTAAAAGTTGGATAAATATTTTATTCAAGTGTTTGTACATAAGAACAAGTGTTTACCAGCCTTTCACGCGTAAATGCATATGATGTTGGACTCATGGTGTGGAGGTCATCCGCTAACTGTCGATTAGCTTGATTCTTGCGACTTTCATCCTATTGCATTGAAAAAGAGAAAAAAGCATTTCATAATTCACATGCTTTTATTGAACATTTACATCTATTTTGTGCAGTGTGCAGGTTTTGTAATGCAATTTTCAGCAATTTTCTNGTTCTTTATTTATATTCATAGTTCACATTATTATAATAGTTACCTCAAAGGTTTATCTGAATCTATTTTGTGCATTGTGCAAGTTTTGTAATGCAATTTTCAGCAATTTTCTGCTGTTTCTGAATGCAAAAGCACTGCAGTGTGGCTGTTTGGTAGTTTGACTTGGCTGCTGGTATGTGGGGGCTTCATTGCTGGATTTTGTTTGGTTTGTTGCTGGTGTTTGGTTGTGGAGGAAGCTGACTGCAAAAGCACTACAGTGTGGCTGTTTGGTACTATTGCTGCTTGTGAATGCTGACTGCAGTGGTGGGGCAGGGTCTTGGCTGGCTGGCTAGCCTTATAGTTTTATTTTGGCTGCTGTTTGCATATGTATAGCTTGTTTATTCTTGAGCATTTTTNACTTGTTTATTTTTGAGCATTTTTTGGTATGGTTGAATTTAACCAACCAAAAAAGGGCTTTAGGTTGTATTTTGTCTTTTTGGTGATTAATAAAACTTACATTCGCACCCAAAAAAAAAGAATCTATTTTGTGCTGCTGGAAAACAAAAGGCTAAGAAACTGAAAACGTGAAGCAAAACAAAGAAGGTTGGTATGAAATTACCTTGGTCCTCTCATCATCCCAATAGTGACATAGCTCAATAAATTGGTTTTCAGGATTTTTTAGTGGACGATTCTCCAATCTTTCCGCAAGAGTCTCATATGGTGAGTAGTGGTCTGCCTTGCACCGACATTTCCAACATTTCCATTGCTCGTTCAAAGTGTCCACTGTCCAACCTTTTCCATGTGATGAAACCAAATACTTTTTCTACATAAAGGTTTGCAAAGTAATTAGATCAATTGCCAATATTTTGAGCATAATTCAATGACGTTGAATATCAATTAGATTAATATGCCAATACTTCACATACTTGCACATACTCCCAAGCTTGGTCTATATTATGCTTTGGCATACTCGGCCAGTCGCAATAATTGAGTGGTAGCATCTCAGGAGTCCTAGCCAAAGTCCCTAAGAAGAGACTATATTCTTTCACAATTTGTTGTGTATGTAGGTCCAACAGGTTGCCCGTAATTGTTTAGAACGACTATCGGTCGTTCGTCAATTTTACGGTCATGAACATGAGTTAATTTTGTGGGACCTCGACCCTTCTTCTTTTTGGGAGCTGTGAATTAATATTCTTGATTAAGCATTTGAAAAAAGTCTGAAAACAAGAATATGAATTAAGAGAAGAAGAATGTTAAACCAGAGCTTTGTAGATCTGTAATAGGTCTTTCATTCTCTGCTTCTTTGGGATCAATAATTGCGTTATCCTGGTTGTTTGATGGCGGAAGATCATTTGATTGGCTTGAAGCAATATTTTCATATTCTTCACCTTCACCTTCTGTTAATACTTGGTTGTTGGGCACATTCTCATGCTGATTTTCACGATTTATTCTTTGTATTTATCTTAGTTTAAGATTGCGATAGTCAGATAACGAGCCAGGAGCACAATAGTTAACCAAAATCTTCTTCTGTGGCACCTGTGGTTGCACCTTTTGCTATCCATGGTAGTATAGGAAGGAAGAAAAGCATACACATAAATCAACTCCATGGTAAAATGATTCTAATAGAAGAATAAAGCTGAGCATTAAGCATCCGAATATACCTTTTTAAGCTGGTTTTGGCTTGTACCGGGTTCACCTGCAGCATCACGCACCGCACCAATATTGGGCATGATTGGTACTTGTTCCTAAAAAATTTAGAGCAACGTGTAATGTAATAAGCTCAGCTCAAGGGTTTAACACCACAACTGCCAGGTAGCAGTGGCAGTGGGAGTTCAATCATGCATATATATACAAAAAAATTAAGTGATATTTTTGGATAAAAAGGTGACCTGTTGATGTTGATGCTTGGGTTGTTGCTGCTTAGTCGTATCTTGTGATTGATGTTGTTCGAGAGATGGCGGGAGGAAATCAGACATACACTTCTTCGACGATCGTGCTTTCGACATGGACTTCGTAATTGCAACCTACAAACTCATTCAAATACATAAAAAAGTGTTACTAATCATAATAAGGAGATTCCTTTTGAAAGAGATCATATTCTTGAAGGAAGGAGGTGAGAAGGCATAGCAAGCCTATAGAGAATCGAAGAGGAATCCTAATCAAGCACCCCTCTCTCTAACACCTTTCAGGTGCTTCAGGAAACTGCAGTGTTGGTTGGTCAGGTTCCAGTTTGTAAGTCTCTCAGTCCTGGTATGATTCAGAAGAAAACTAGATGTTGCTGCATGGTAGACTGTGATATATGATTTAACTAACCCACAATATATCAGGCTAGTACAGCAGAGATCAAGAATGCCCTATGAGGGTTTAGGCTAAGGTTGAACAGATTCTTGGCTATTAATGCTAGAGATGCTACTGTTATTGTAAGTTCAATTCAAAATCGTATATCATGCATATATCTTGTATAGTTAACTTAAAGTTACTCATAAGTATTCTCGTGAATTGCGTACCAAAGCCCTACAAATGCATAAATGTATTCTCGTGAATTGCATACCTTTGAGGTAATTACATCTTCCCTATAATCACCAACATTATCAGGGAACGTCTTTTTGTTGGCTTCGAGCAACTTCTGCACTAAGTTCTCACATCCTTTTTCTTTCATGGTTTCAACATTTTTTCTCATTGTTTTCAACCTTTTTTTTCTCGTATTCAGTCAATTGTTGTGTAGACACTTTAGTGCTTTTCTTCATCATCTATAAGTCATAAGACAAGAAACAAGTTAAAAAACACATGTTTAAGGTCTGAATACTCAACTTAAAATAATATGAAGATGGAATAGAATAAACTAAGTAGTACCATCACATATTTCCGAAGGGAAGTTATGCATAGCGTAATACGAACCATCATACATAGGTGCTTCAACATAAAAAACTTGTTGCGCTTGGGATGCCAAAATAAAGGGTTCTCCTTTACAAATTGTTTTATTTTTATTAACCAAAGTTAGTTTGTCATCAGTGGTTTCCGAATAAAACCAAACACATCTAAATAAAACAACGTCAATATAGCCATGATAAGATATCTCAATTATTTCATCTATTGACCCATAATACATAACATTTCCTATTGTTGGATTTTTTGTCCTTTGTACTAGCACAACTATTTGTTAAGGCTTTTAGAGATACTCCACTATTTTGTGTGACATGATTTGCCTCTCATTTCATAGTATAAAACCTATAACCATTTACAAAGTACCCGCTATACTTTTTAGCCACAAAAGAAGGTCCTATAGATAACCATTTGAGATGCTCGGACACTTCTTGTCCTTGGTCAACCTTGAATGCAATTGTCTCTTTCAACCAATCTTTGAAAGTTATGCTATGGGATTGAGCACCATCCTATTTTCTTTTTCTTTGGCTGCCAATGGAATCCTTATGCTCACTACGTTACAATGAAAATAAAAATTAAAAAAACAAACAACCACACAAATATTATAAGCCTCAATACAAAGTTAGTAACATAAAAAAAAAAAAGAAAGAAAAACTCGTTTCATAACCAAGGGCATATGCTTAGTTGTCTTACTTGATGTATCTTTCAACTATCGGACATTCACAATTGAATAAGACATATTGATGTGCTTGTTTCCATGTCATGTGATCAATCAAAAATCCGGCTTGTTCCTTCTTTGAGGTCTTTCCTCTACCCTTGATAGGGTGACCAAGGTTTGGGAGAAATTGTTGTGCTGGACTAAGGTGAGGGGAAATCTTTGACGGACCTTTTGATTGACTCAGATGTCGAACCACAAACCTTGCACATTCTTTGGCCAAGAATCCTTCGGCCATTGAAGCCTCTGGACGACCCTTATTCAGACTTTAATTCTCGAAGATATCGCTCGATTTCATACATGCACCTCATTGCAAGGGGTCCACCAAGCTTGATTTCTTCTACTAGGTGAACAGGTAAATGCATCATCACATCAAAAAAAGAAGGTGGGAAAATTCCCTCAAATTGACAAAGAGCATTCACTATCTCAGAATGGAGATAGTCGGGATCTTGAGGGTCAATTGATTTTTTCCATATGCTTTTGAAAAAGTTTGACATCCTAATTATAGGAGATGCAACATGTCTACTAAGTGTTGTCTTTGCAGCAACAGGCAACAAATAATGCATCATAAAATGTGCATCATGGCTCTTGTATCCCGTGATTTTCTTTTCATCAAGTTGCACAGATCGAGCAATATTTGATGCATAACCTTATGGAAGCTTTGCATTTTTGATAGTTTCACAAAACAAATGCTTTTGTTTAGCATTCATTAGAAATATAGATGGCGGTAAATGTTCACTTCCATCTTTAAACTGCACAACCTCAAGATCTGGCACCCATCGAAGGTCATATTCCTCTCGAAGGTATCTCAAATCCCGACGTGCAGGTGCATGATCTTTTGTTTTTCCAGGAATGGCTAACAATGTCTCAATGATATTATCAAAAACATTTTTTTCTATATGGATGGGTTCTAAGTTATGGCGAAGAGAACAATTTTTCCAATAGGGTAATTGGAAAAATATGGAAAAATTTTTCATGGATTAGGATCATCATGCTCTAATCTCAATTTTGCCTTTTTTTTCCAAATTCATTTGGAAAAGAATGGAGTAGCTCCTCAATGTCACTTCCGGTCAAACGATTTGGTGCCTTTCTTTCCTCCATGTGACCATTGAAGTTCCTCTTATTAAACCGCCATGGGTGGTCAGAATCTAGCCATTTGCGATGACACATGTAGCAATATTTGTGACTATGTTTCAAGAACACAGAATCTATTTCATAATGGCAATAAGGGCAAGCAAATTTCCATTTTGTGCTCCAACCTGATAACGTTGCATAACCAGGAAAATCACTAACAGTAGACATCAAAGCTACACGCATGTCAAACCTTGTATTGGTTGAAGCATCATATGTTTCCAACCCAAACTCCCACAAATCTTTCAAATCTTTGATAAGTGGTTGTAGATAGACATCAATGTCGTTTCCTGGAGAACATGGGCCGGGTATAAGTAACGAAAGCATTAGAAACTCGGACTTTGTAGCCAACCATGGAGGCAAGTTATAATTGATTAAAATAACTGGCCATGTACTATGAACAATGCTCAGTGTGTTAAATGGATTAAAACCATCACTAGCTAACGCAAGCCTGACATTCCGAGGTTCTTTGGAAAAACTTGGATACATTTTGTCTTTCCAAGCTTGACCATCAACTGGATGTTGCAAAAGACCATTGTCTTCTCGCCTATGTTTATGCCATGTCATATACGTTGCTGTCTCAGCACACATATACAATCTTTGCAACCTCTTCTTAATTGGAAAGTATCTTAGAACTTTAGATGGAATTTTATGCATCTTTTCATTTGCATTGTCATTACCATCACTTTCTTTTGATTTCCAACGTGAGGTTCCACAAACATGGCAGCTTGTTGCGGTTTCATGTTCTCCCCAATATAGCATGCAATCATTGGGACACGCATCAATTCTTTTATAGTCTAAACCCAAGAGCTTTAACACTTTCTTTGCTTCATGCATAGATGTCAACAACATTGCATCATCAGGAAGAACCTCATTGAAGAATTCTATCAAATTAGCAGTTACAACATCAGACAAGTCTACACATTTTTTTGCAGCCAGAATACAATTCCTGTTGGCCTTCTTCTATTAGGCTTAAAAACTTCTTCACCTCTTCATTAGGCCCTTTTCTTAAAGCGTCATGCAACAACTCTTGTACACCGGCTTTCATGTTGGATGGTTCTTCATGTTGAACGTCCTCTGTTTCTCTTAACCCAAACGATTCATCATTTCTTGGTACAAAGCCATTGCAAATAATATGATCTCTTACATCATTTCGACCGTACCAATATCGATGATGACATGTACAACATGGGCAACTAATTTGGTTTCCTTGAGACCTTGTACTGAAGGCTTCCTCAATGTATTCATCAGCTCCTTGTTCATATACATGACTCCATCTAGGGAACTCCCACCAACCCTTATTTCCCTTATCCATCTACGAAATACACTATTGTTAAGTGTTAATGTTATGGAGTGAAAGTTAAAAATTAAAGTAAAAAAGTAAAAGGCAAATTAAAGTCTAATAACAATCAGGAAAAGTCTAATGACAATCATATGAAGAATATTACACAAAATACAAGGAGCAACACACAGAATTCCTAAATTCAATAGATATCCAATAAAACTTAACAACTATATAGTGTTTTATACCTTTGTCCTGAGCCTGAATGGTCTCAGGGATGTAACTTGATGCTGTCGCTTTTTTCTGTGGTTCCTTTCGCCAACAGTCTCTGAAGAAGATGAGCCCTGAAAAGCAAATGAAAAACGATGTAGTAGAGTAATGTCGCCAAAAGAAACCATTGGTAAGACAGGATTGAATAGAGTAAGCAATAAAGCAAGCCAGCAAAGATATTTATTATGCAATGCATACTTACTACTCAACCCGTGAGGATATACATCAATAATAATGAAGCGTAGTAGTAGTGGTGTTGGAGTGATGATGAAAAAAGTTAAATTAGAACAAACTTTATAATAATTAGAGTGCAGTATTGCATAAAATCCTACCAAAAAGGCCCATAACCAATAATGTATTTAAACACACAAAATATAAGTCAATGCCTTATTCAAATTGACAAGATCTTTTGGTATAATGTTTTCGAATAAGTACTCCATAATTTTTAGAGAGCAATTCAAAACCATTATAAATTTAACTATTATAAAGAGAAGCGATGCTCTGCAGTTACACGTAGAAGAATATCTTCTACTTTTGGTTTAAGCTTAAGTCTACTGCTAAAGATGCTCTGCAGTAAAATGCCTCCTTCTACTAATGCCTGCAAAATTTTTAGTCTAACCGTGAAATTGAGACTAAAATTGAGGTTGAACAATAAAATCGAAATGGCTATAAAAATTGGGGTTTAGTATTCAAGGACCTAATCAAGTTATATAAACAAGTATTAGTCTATTGAATTAGTTAGTACTTTGTTTAATTAGTCATTAATATCACAAGCAGCTGTACTAGGATCCCAGCATCAAGTGAGAACCATGCCAGTAAGTCCTAGTAAGTTAGGAAATGTTTCACCTGGTATGGATAGGGGAAGCTTTTATTTGGTTGTTTGGTTGTTAAGAAAAATGTCCTCCATTAAGTGTATGATTTATGTGAATCAAAATTTAGTTTCAGTGGAGTGTATCTTTCAGTTCTAAATAGCAACTATCTAAAAGATGCCGAATCGTTTAGGATTCAAGTATGAGTGTATGACAGTATGACTCCTACAAGCTACATCTAAGTCAGATATGCTCCTGCTTTAAATTTGAACTAACATGTAAGCTAGTTCTCTTTTTAGAAGACCTCTGAACCTATTTATCAAATTTTATAATTCATGCAATGGAGAATCCTTTAGTGAAAGGCAGTAGAAGCTTGTGAATGTTACCCTATTCTATAGAGAATAGAGCATTATACTCCATTAGGAATGTAATTGATGAGCTGAATTTTTATAGCTTGTAGTATCACCGGCAAACTACCATTGAGGCTGATGCGCTTGTCACCCTCATCTATTGAAATCAAAAATGAATTTGGGGTTTAGTATTGAAATCTAACGTGAAAATTGGGGTTAAGAATTGATATCGAATGTGAAATTGGGGTACAGTGAGATTGTAATTAAGTGGGTATTGAGGATTTGTGGGTTTTTCCAAAATTTTCATAGTACAGTGAGATTTCTTGCTGAAAATTTACAAACATACTGAATTCAGACTGAAGATTTACAAAAAAATTCAGACTAACACCAACACAGTACAACACCAAAACGAATTACATGTTCAATATTTACTAAGATTTACACTATACAAGAATCAATTTGCAAACTAAACCAAAAAAATTTTACCTTCAATTGAATTTCGCCTTTCAATAATGAACTAAAATTTAGATGTGCAATTTCAGACAATTTTCATAAGAGACGGAGTCCCTCAACACAATTTTCACAATTGAACTGAATTGAGAGATTGAGAGATTGAAATTCGTAATTTCAGATTGAGAGAATGAAATTCGTATTTTGAGAGATTAATATTCGTATTTTGAGAGATTGAACTATTGAGTTTGAGAGATTGAGCTTCAGACTTTGAGAGTGGTATGAGAGCTTATTGAGAGTGGAATGAGACTTGTTTGGGTTGAGTTACGCGCGCAGGCTACTTTAGGGTTTTACAATTTAAATTGCAATGGTTAATAACTATTTAGCAACGGTTTAGTGCCTAACCGTTGCAATAGGTTATAAACATATGTATTTACATAGCTGTTGCAACCCCTAAAGTAGTCTATTGCAACATGTTTTATGGTAACTGTTGCAAAAGAAGTAAAAACAACAGTAATCGTTGCTAAAAGGGTTGCGAAAACATAAACCGTTGCTAAAACCGTTGCAATAGTTGTAACCGTTGCTAAAGAGGGTTGCAATTTCTCTTTTATGTAGTAGTGGAAGTTTGGGCATGTAAGTTAGAATTATTTATTCCTTCATGCATTTATTAAGTGCTTTAGTTGGTTGTTGTTAGCCATTGAACCTCTCTTTTTGCAGAACTATTTGTTTTATAGTGTGGGAAGGGTTGTCCATAGATTTTAAATATGTATTCTAGGGAGGATGTTAATTTTTTTCCGGGTAAAATTTAATAAATTGAGATTTTGGAGACAAAAGATAATGAGGAGCCATTTCAAAATGCTAGGAAGATTCGTTTCATTGGTCTTAGATGAGTGATGCTCTAGGTAGAAGGGGTCTGACCAACCGAATCATGTATCAGTCTTAATTATGAGATGCTTAATAAACTACTAACCCTAATTGGAGTTAAAGGTCGTGTTTGCAACTTGTAATTGAAGAAAGGGATTCCCAATTATGCTTGGCATAGGATATCTTGAGAAGTATATCTTTCATTGAAAGTAAGCATTTATGAATTCTAATCCTATACTTATATCATCTCATTCTCATGTTCCTAGTACACTGCATAGTGCTGCTATGGCCGAGGAAGAGTCTAGTTCAGTTTCATCAGGTTATGAGTAAGAGGATAGTTCATCTTTCAGATCGAGGATCTAGACCATAGTATCTCAGTGTTTATTGATTTAGTATCTAATCCCGAGATGGAGGAGGATGTGAATGATCCAGAAGAGAATATTAATGATGTCTGGATTGTACTCCAGTAAAATATGTTGCTTCTTTTTATAGGTGTGACAATGGTAATGTAAAGATCATGTCATGATAAAACTCGAGATGATTTAGTTGTTTACTCAAGGTTATGAGCTAAGGACGTTTAAACTTCTTCATTTACCTTCTTTCGCTTGAGAATAAGTTGGTCAAGCATGTGTGTTGAGACTTTGATTATGAGTAAGTGTGCTAAGCTATCCTTTGAGTTGAATAAAGCAAGTTGTTCCTTTAAGATAATTAGTTAGTTTGAGTGAAAATTTAAGGGAATTTTTTTTTCTTTTTATTATATGCTTTCATTATGACTAATGGTTGTGAATACAATCAAGATAAAGTGCAGCTATCAACTCTAGGGAAGGGAATTTCCTTAGAAGTTGAATTAAAGTTATGAATTGTTGAAAGTCTAGGCCTTTCTTTTAGTACATTGTTTAATTTGGAGGTTAGACCATGTCTTAATAAGTGAGTCTTTCCTCTTTAGGAGAAGGAAAATTTCTCAAGGAGATAATGTTTCGCTTAATGAGATAGTAGGGCAGTTAGCCGATGTAGAACAACAGTCTTCTGCAAAAGGTCTTTCTATAGACTTTAAGTTGCAAATAGCTAGGCACGTGTTTAAGACGCTCGATGAGCTTTATGGGAGAGTTGCAAACCTCAGTAGCTTAGAGAAAAAGAAGAACGAGATACTGCAGCTGAATGATTTGAAGGAAAAAGGAAGGATGTTGGAGAAAGCTTTAACCCTCATGAGAGTCGTAATGAATCTAGGAAGCATCGCTTAAGTACCAGTTTTGAAGGGAATAAGCGAAATTTCAGAAAGTCTGTAAACAATAATGGGTTCGAGGGGCAGTCTGCTAGCCAAGGTAGTAGTGTGTACTTCTGCAAGAAATATCCTAATAAGCATCTAGACAGGGACTGTGAGGGGAATCTGGTTACTTTCCATCAATGCAACAAGCTAGGTCATCGTGAGTACGAATGCTACTCTAAGGGTAAAGGAAACGAAGGCCAAGGGCCTCGGTTTAAGGGCAACTCGGCAGGAGGATAGCAAAAGGGTTTCCAAGGGAACATAGGAGGAAGAACTTCGCAGCAAGTTGGAAATAAGAATGGTAATGGTATTGGAGGGAGTCAAGCTAAGGCACCTAGCACTAGAAAGCTCAATGTTATGGCAAGGAGTGAAGCGGTACTAGTAAGGATGTGGTCACCGGTACTTTCTCTATTCACTCTCTATGTGTTAAAGTTTTGATCAATTAAGGTGCAGCTGATTCTTTTGTATCCACTAAAGTTTTACGAAGGTTATCTTCTATTTTGGGAGAAGTGGACACCATAGATATTCCTATAGTAATACCGTTAGAAAAAGTAGTGCAGTGCTCTAAGAGATATTTAGATGTGTCGATTTTGATTGAAGGAGTGGAATTTAAAGCGTACTTAATCAAGGTTGAGTTAGGTGACATAGAGGTGATCCTAGGGATGGATTGGTTGAGCAAATATAAGGTTGGGATTATGTATGAACCGCAGAAAATTTCGCTGTTTAAGAGGGGTAAGAATATGAGTTACTTGAAGTCGGAAAGACCGAGGCACAATAAGATCGTGTCGATGATGAGATCTTTTAGTTACGTAAAGAGGAGATTTCGACTTATTTCATTAGTGTGAAGGATGTGGATCATGTGGAGTCTTCTAGGCCAGAAGATATCGATGTGGTGAGGGACTTTCTGTTATGTTTCCTGAAGAGATTTCAGGAATGCCGCCGAAGCGGGAAATTAATTTCACTATAGACTTGGTGTCAGCGACTGCGCCTATTTCCAAAGCACCATATAAGATGGCTCCTGCGGAAATGAGCGAGCTCAAGGATCAATTGCAGGATTTGTTCAAGAGGGGTTACATTCGACCTAGTGCTTCACCTTGGGGAGCACCAATGTTGGTTGTAAAGAAGCTAAGAAAGATAGGAGTATGAGGATGTACATTGATTACAGAGAGTTAAATAAGGTGACGATCAAGAACAAGTATCCTTTACCAAGGAGCGATGACTTGTTTGATCAATTGAAGGGAGTGACGGTGTTTTCGAAAATCGATTTGAGGTTAGGATATAATCAACATAGAATTGCTGACGAAGACATACCAAAGACGACTTTTCATATGAGGTATGGGCATAAGGAGCTTACTGTGATGCCATTCGGGTTGACTAGTGCGCCAGCAATTTTCATGGATTTAATGGATAGAGTTTTCCAACTATTTTTGGATAAGTTCATAGTTGTGTTCATTGACGTTGTTCTAGTGTACTCGAAGAGTAAGGAAGAGCATGTGGTCCTCTAGGGACGATTTTGTCGACGTTTAAAGAAAATGAGTTATATGCCAAATTCTCTATGTGTGAATCTTGGTTGGTGAAGGTTGCATTTTGGAGGCAATATGTGTCGAAAGACGCTTTTGAATTGGATTCAACAAAGATTGAAGAAGTAAAAGAGTTTCCTACGCCTAAGAACGTACCTAATGTTCAGAGTTTCTTAGTGATGTGGCATGCCAACTCATGCCACGTGTCAGCATAATACTGGGCCATGTGTCCACTAAAAGTCCAGGTGGCACTGCCACATGGCAATGACTGGACCACCAAGGTGGGCTCCATACGGCCACGTGTCGCTGTAAGATTGGGCCACGTGTCCACAACTACTTAAAGAAAAGAAACCTCTGTCATGTGTCGCAACCCCATTCGACACTACAAGGTAGGATAAAAAGAGGAATTTGGGCCTTGAGGCTTGAATGTAAAAGCCCATGAAGCTTTTACAAGTATCAACCAATTAGACGATGACAAATGTCATCGTCTAATTCGTTGGCCTCCAAACCAAAAGGCTATAAATACCCCTCAAAATCATCATTTTGGGGGCATTCAACATTCAATTCATCCTTCACTCATTCTTACATCACTCTAAGAGAATTTCTCTTACTAGTTTCCCTCTCTAGATTACCAAATTGTTAATTATTGTTACTTTGCCTTAATTCTCATACAAATACTTACTTAAGCATCGGAGCGGGGAAAAAACCTACGAGGATTTTATTCCCTTGTTTTGCAGGAAACAAGGTCCGTACAGTCAGGAAGTGAACAAGACAGTAGAAGAGACCCTACCAGGAACACTTCCTACATCACTTAGGTTTAGCCGGATATATATTACAGAAGGGTTGTTAAGGACTTTACGAGGATAGCTAAGCTGATGACGTAGTTAATGAAGAAGGATTGCAAATTTATTTGCAGTGATAAGGGTGAAGAGGCGTTTCAGGCTCTCAAGGAGCGTTTGACAACGGCTCTAGTGTTAACTTTGCCAGATGGAAGTGATTCGTACGATGTGTATAGTGATACTTCAAAAATGGCTTGGGATGTGTTCTTATGCAAAATAGGAAGGTGATTTTTTATGTTTCGAGGCAGTTGAAACCATACGAGGTGAATTATACCGCTCAAGATCTCAAACTAGCGGCAATTGTGATTGCTTTGAAGATAGGGAGACCCTATTTGTATGGAGTGAAGTGTAGAATCTAGACGGATCGCAAGAGTTTGAAGTACTTTTTCACTCAAAAAGATCTAAATATGCGTTTAAAGGAGAGGGCTTGAGTTGACGAAGGATTATTGACTTGGACATCCAACACTACTAGAAAAAGGTTTTTTAACTACAAACAAATTTATCATTAAAAGTCCTAAAATTTGCCGTTAATGCTTTTAATGATGAAAAAAAGTTCGTCGTTTGTTCGTTGCAATAGCTTTCGTCATTATTGGTATGAACGACAATGTTCATCATTAAATTTAACGACTAAAGGTTTTTCATCGTTAAATTCTAACGACAAAGAAATTATCGTCGTTAAACTTCAACAACAAAAAGTTCATTGTCGTCATTAATTTACAACAAACAACTATTCGTCGTTATTGAATACTAAATAGCAACATATAACTGAAATCATTAACAACCAATTATATGGTCGTTAAAGATTTAGCATTCAACTAATTAATAATAAATTGGATTTTACAAGAATTAACCACAAAAGGTTCTTTCATTTTTATATAAACGACCAAGGAAAATAGCAAAATAACGCTATTCGAATAAATTTAGATAATTTCATATATTATAATGTAAGTCAATCTAAAACAAGATTGATATTAATAGAATCTTTCCAAAAACATGAATTAAATATCTAAAAGTTGTCTTCATGATGTTGGCTTTGCAAAACCATAAACAAGGAAAAAAATTTCTAATACATTTAACGAAAATGTACATCAAACACATATAGCTCATGGATTTGATGATGCCCACACAAACCACCTTCTCATCTTCATCAATATATCTTCTAATCTTCATATACCTAAATAAACAAATATAATTCATTAACAACATATATAAACATGCCTACAATGTTATATTCCCAGACGATAGTTGAATATATACAAGAATATACCTAATGATTGTCATTAATGTTGTGGAGTGGCAGAATTGTTTTGTTGCTTCATCAACATTTCATCAATTTTCTTCATTTGAGCTTCCATCAAACCAATACGACCCTTTATTTCGTTATTTTCATTTTACATTGCCACCATGTGACTTTCAAGGGCTTCATTCTTTTTTTTGGTGGCATTCAATTTATCTTCAAGTTCCTCTCTAGTAGGTTGTGGTCCTTTAATATCTTTCAATTATATTCCTCCACCAAGTCCAACAACCTGATCACGGTACTTAAATTTAAAAACCTTTTGCGCTACCTTTAAATATAAAAAAAAAATTATATAAATAATTAATTGCATACCTAATTTATAAAAACTAAACAAACCAAAATTACAATTAAATCATTGCAGACACACAAGCTAAAGAAAGGTGTATTAAATGGGCATATTCCATCCTAGTTATGATCACATTGGTTATAGACTTATTAGTATCTACTAGTTAAAGTTGATGCTCATGAAAATTTTACAGAAATCTAATCCGTAATTTTTTATTCACCTGCAACACAATTATTTTCCAACTAACGCACTTTTTCTACAGAAATTTCGACAGTACCTCCCTATAAACTGACTAATCCATAATTTTTTATTCACCTGCAATGCAACCACATTTCAACTAGCTCACTTCACCAAAATACACCAAAACCAATTCCATCCAATATATAATAAAACCTCTTTGCTTGCTACAAATTTCATCTATGAAATTTGCACAATTTAACATCTACTCTACACATGAAAACCAATTCCTTCATATATCAAAATCAATTCCATCACATATTTGCACAATACAATAAAAATAACCTCGATTTCACCTCAATAATAATCTAGGATTTAGTTTTTGTTTGAGACAATCTTATGGTACAATCATTGAAGGGAGTTACCTGAACATGAGAAAGTGATGGATCTTTTTCAACTGATATATTCAATCACCAAATTGAGCCCTACGTACAAAAAAATTCCACTAATATTTTCAATCATCAATCCTTTCATGTCCTCTATAATATCGCAACATAAGAGATTCAAATAACAACCAAGACCATATCAAATATTTCTAAACGAACATTAAACAATCATCAAGCAACAAAACAAACAGGACTACAAATAAGTCAAATCCATACAACCATATACCAGGCATATAACAACAATTCAACACTAGCACAATATACGACTTTAAATTATTCTAAGCACAATCAAAGCTTTATTATAAGATCAAACAGACTATAAATTAGTCAAATGATCAAATCAATACGCTGACATAAATTATGCACTCAAACATTCATTTCAATAGAAAAAAAGCTATTTATGAGCAGTTAATTAAGAGATCAAGATCACTGATTTTGGTTATACTTTTGTTAGATTGCTACTCAATAAGCCTCAAACACCAATTAACTCGTGTAGTCGTTTACAGTAATAAAATATATACAAGAACGTAATAAGCTAGGCTACTAGCTAATGCACCTTACTGCTCACTAGTGTAAAAGAAGTGCAGCAAAATTGATCGCATCCTGAAAATGTAAGTAACTACAACGCTTTATATTAGCATTGTTAGGCTGTTAGCTCAATACTAAGTTAAACAACATGAAAATCTATGCAAGAGTATTATATGATTCATTTCACATACAAAATCACAAAGTCACAAAAACAATATCAAAAACGAATTAAATTTCATGTGAAATTTATTTTATTACACACATTATCCAGTTGTATCAATAAAATAAAACCCAAAATGAGATCTACTTAACATGAGAATGTAACCATGAGTACGTTTTTTGTCTAGATTGAGAGTGTTTTTAAGGGTGACTTCTTTCAAATATTGCAGGTAAGATTTCAAGTTATAATTTGTAATAGTTCTAAAGCATTAAGGAATCCGAAATGATAACAAAACTAGTGCACCAGGGCAATAGTATAACATAAATAAACTCAATTTTGAGTACGTTGACCAATAAGTAATTCAAATCACCCATAAATATTCATACATCTAAAAAAGCAGGAAATAAATCTCATAAATATGTTAATTAATAAGTCAATTTTCTATTGATTATACTTTTTTCTAAAGTTATTTAAGCTTTTCATAAGAAAGTAAATGTATTTAAGAACATTAGTTTAAATGAATATAGCACAAATAGATGGCCAAGTACCGTATATGAAGCTATAACCTATTTTTGGCTAACCTAAAAAAAATATTATATGCTTGTTAACTATGAAATGTTAATTAGAATTTTGAGAACAATATGTTGATTTTATTAGCCTAAACTGATCTTAATTAAATCATTATAACACTTGGGAAAGCATACTAGAAGTCATCAACATAAGATCATGTTCAAAGTTAATGATGACACTTACTTTCATACAGGTTGAACAAAACTCCTGAACAAGAGTCTAGTGCATAAAAACAAAACATGCTTGCATAAGGCATAGCAAAAATTATAAGACGTGCATGATATATAATCTAAAATGGCTATGTACATATTAAAAAGGCGTAGCATAATGGTGCTTATTATATTATTAACCAAAAGCTCTCATGAAGATGAATACAAAATATACCTATTTGGCTTTAGATAATAAGGAAATAGAAGACTAACAGACCTTTACAATCACATTATTGTCACCTAATAATGTTGTCCAAAACATGAATGACTCATATACACAAGCACATATATCCTCAAAAAGTTATCCACCTCTAATTTGGTATATTAGTAGTCCCCTTAATATGAGTCCAGTATGAAAATTACTATGTAAAAACTAACCAAATAACCAATAGTTTCTGAGGTCTGAACTGACAGTTTATACAAGTTGATTATATTTTAGTTACATATCAATTCGGCTAGAAGGGGGGAAATAAGTAAAAGTAAGAATAAAATTGATGAACTTCCATTAATTAGCCGAGAATAGACAAGATTCCACTCAAATAGACAGTACAAATAAATTTAGAGTTTGGAACAAGCAATTAAAACTAAGTTAACAAAGTAGAACAGAACACATAAGGAACACTAACAGATCAAATGATAAGTTTCTAAGACAATAGAACTATAAAACACCATTGAAAAGAGTCACTAATCTCACTAGTTATTACATTATAGGGCTAAGAACAAAATATTATAACAGTACAGTGATAATCTGCTCAGTATGTACGATATCTATGATTCTATAGTTAGAAGTAAATGTGGACAGTAATAATATATATACATATATACAAGGAGGATGTGAAAGATATCATGAAAGTAATCAGCATATATCATGCATAATTCATATGTCATGTAGTTGATGTCCATACTATTGATCAGCCATCATCAAACTAGTTTAACAGGTTCAAGAATTGCAGAATATGGCCAAAGATCACAAAATGAACTCATGAAAGCCAATCCTACGTATGATAAACAAAACTCCACACAAGTTAAACTACTTTACTTTTTCTTAAGAGATAATGACCATGAAAGTATTACCAAATGAACGATCAGAATTACCTACTTTATAAAAGACTAAATACTGGAATAGCATTCATCACAAGCTTATAGGGGTTCAATACAGTACAGAGTAGGCTGCATCACTACATGTTCTAATTTTAAGATATCTAGTACTACATGTTATAGATGCTTAACTCAGTGGAAAATTGACCCCGATTACCACTTTCATCCTAGATGTGAGAAGTTGGACATCACCCATTTAATTAGCAGCCAAAAAGTCAAAAAAAATTCCAAAGTTCAGAAAACATTGAAATTCAGAAATTAAGAAAAAAAAAAACATGAAATGCAAAAATTCAGAAAATTATGAAAAAACATGAAATTAAGAAAAAGCATGAAATTAAAAAAAAAATGAAATTGAAAAACTGATAAACATGAAAAGGAATCACGGTTCGGAAGACCTGAGTCTCACAACTCAGCCGCCTCTCGCTTAGCCTTACAGCCGCTGTCGTCGTCTTCGAAAAAAATTGCAATTGAAAATCAGATCAATACTAACATGCTCGATTGATTCGTACATAAATAAAGAGAATTGATATAATTAAGACGAACTTACTTGAAACTGAATTGGCGAATTACAAAATTGAGGAAAAAACTTCACCCAATCTACTTAGGTGAAGTTTCGAACGATTATTGAAATTGAAAAACTTCACCCAATCTTCTCAAGAAAAAACTCAGCCGCCAGACACTGTTTCTTCTCACCGGAATTGTCCTTCAATTTCGAACGCAATTGAGGCAAACTAATTGAATTGACGAACTATAGAGATGAAGAATTTTTCAGGTGAAATTGACAAACTTTGGAGTTCAAGACTGAATTGATACTAACTACGAATTGCTATAAACGGAATTGACGAATTGATATAAACTAATTACAAAAAATCGATATAAACTCAATACATAGAAATTAAGAACATACTTTGGAACCAAATTAACGCAAAAAACTTCAACATTGCTTCAATTTTGAACACAACTGAAGAATCCGAATTGAATTGACAAACTTTGAAATTGATGAGTTCACAAGTGAAACCGATATTCAGCTCTGTCGCTTCGTCGCCTTTCGACTTGCTGCTTCGCACCTGCATCTATTGGCTTGTGGCTTCGCCCTTACGTCTCGCCTCGCACCTTGCTGATTCTCCTTCCCTTTAGTCTAACAACCTTCAATCCTAAGATTGTTTAGGAATTTCTGACAGGTTATAGAATTCTTCCGCAAATTGACAGAATTTCGGATTCAAGTTCAATTTAAAATTCAGAATTCACGAAGGAATTATTGAGAGAAATTTGATATATCAAAAAATAATTGACATAGACTAGGAGAAAACAAAATCAAGGGTTGAGAAGTGAGAGGAATTCGATATATCATAGGAAAATCAAGGGTCAAGAAGTGAGAGGAAAACAAAAAATTATAGGAAAATCCAATAAATTTGAGAAATATGTAGAATGGGGTATAATTTTCAGGTTTTACAACTCTGTTTAATTAAAATTTTCACAAAAAAAAAAAAAAGTAAAAATTCATAATAACAATCCCAATTATGTAGGAGTGTGCAAGATTTTACGGTTCCGAATTTTCGGTCCGAAATTTTCCGATTCCGTTCCGAAAAATCGGAATTCCGATTAAGATTTTTGAAAACCGGAAAAATCGGATCGGATATCCGCTTTTTTAAACCGGAAACCGGATCGGATACGGAATGGATTTTTAAAAAATCGGATTCCGGATTTTTAAGGAAAACAAAATCCGGAATTCCGGTTTTCCGGATTTTCCCGAATTTTTCCGGATTTCCGATCCGGTTTTTAAGGGTATATGTGTAAATTTTAGAGAAAATTCTTGTATATAATTCGGAACCGGATATCCGGATTTCCGATCCGTTTTTTCCGGATATCCGAATTTTCGGAATTCCGGTTTTTCCGGAACGGATACGGAATCAATTTTGTTGGTTCCGAAAATCCGGATATCCGAATTTCCGGATCGGAAAATTTCCGATTTCCGGTTTTGCACACCCCTACAATTATGGGTGTTCACCTAATAAAAGATCGAATTTTGATTAATCTAAAAATCGATCCAACTTTCAAGCTCATTTTCCAATTTTGGACCCTCTTAAATTTTAACCAGTAAAATCAAGTAAATCTTGTTAATTATCCGGTTTTTTCTTCACATTTGGAGGTTTCGGTGGAAGGGATGGTTGTGGTGGTGGTTTCGGGTGGTCCTGTTTAAGCAAAAAACCGGATAATTAGCAAGATTTACTTGATTTTACAAGTTAAAATTTAAGAGGGTCCAAAAATGGAAAATGGGTATGAAAATTAGGTCCATTTTTGGATTAATCAAACTTCGGTCTTTTATTAGGTGAACGCCCATAGTTGGGATTATTTGTATGAATTTTTCCAAAAAAAAAAAAAAAACATTAAATGTAAAGTCTAATTAAATGAAATTAATTTAACGACAAAATTTTGAAGCAATTTAAACTCAAGATAACAACCATCTTTTGATATTCTTGTTAATATTAATCAAATACAACGATAAGCATTTGATGTTCTCGTGAGAAGACTTAAATATAACGACCAGCATTTGATGTTCTTGTTATTAGTGACATTTAACGTCCAACATTTAATATGGTCGTTATTAACTGGTCGTTAATATGGCAGATTCTAGTAGTGCAATATCATGAAGGCAAGGCGAATGTTGTAGTGGATGCTCTCAGTCGTAAGACGTAGCATGGAGTAAATTATCAGGTAGTTGCTGATGAACTAGGTCAAGATATGAAGGAGTTGAACTTAGAAATAGTGAAGGAGAGAGCGTTGGAAGGAATGCTTAGTAACCTGAGCATCCAACCAACGGTGCTCGAGGAGATTAAGGAGAACCAAGTTGAAGACATAAAGTTAGATCGAATAAAGGAGGAGACAAAGCAAGGCAAGGAAGTGGATTTTCAAATACATGAGCATGGAAGTTTAAGGGTTAAGGGAAGGTGGTGTGTGCCACAAAAATGTGAGGAATCGAAGAAGAAAATCATGGAACAGGGTCATAGTACACCATATTCAGTGCATCCAGGGGTGACATGCTATAAAAAGGTTTGAAAAAGGTGTATTGGTGGCCTCGAATGAAGAAGGAAGTAGGTGAATTTGTAAACAAGTGTCTTACATGTCAAAAGGTAAGGTTCGAGCATAGAAGGCCTCAAGGAGGAGTACAACCACTCGAGATCCTAGGATGGAAATGGGATTGTATCTCGATGGATTTTGTTACTAGTTTGCCAAAGTCGAAGAACAATAACGATACAATCAGGGTAGTGGTGGATAGACTTACTATGTCGGCAGTGCTCATACCGATGAAGGAGACTTGGATGATTTTGCAATTACAAAAAGCCTACATAAAGCTTACCGTAGTACTACATAGAGTTCCAAAAGACGTTGTGTCGGATAGGGATTTTAGGTTTCTTTCCAAGTTTTGGAAAGTGTGTAGGAGAATTTTGGTACTGCAGTAAAGATGAGTACTGGTTTCCATCCAGCAACTGATGGTCAAACAGAAAGGATTATTCAGACATTAGAAGATATGTAGAGAGCTTGGATTTGATTAAATTTTCATACAACAATAGTTACCATGCAAGTGAAGGCATGGCACCTTTTGAAGCATTGTATGGAAGAAATTGTAGAAGTCCTTTATGATGGACAACGTAAGTGAGACAGTAATTGTAGGACCTCAAATGGTTGCGCATACTACTAATAAAGTGCGAGAAATTCAAGCTGCACAAGATAGGTAGAAATCCTATGTGGATCAAAAGTGTAGGGAAGTCGAATTTAAAGTTGGTGACAAAGTGTTGTTAAAACTATTACCAATGAAAGGTGTTATGAGGTTTGGGAAAAGGAAAAGTTGAGTCCAAAGTACACCGGACCGTATGAAATTTTACAAAGGACTGGGAAGGTAGTTTATAAGCTAGCCATACCCATGGAGTTGAGCAAGGTTCATAATAATTTTCATGTGAGTATATTCTTAATAGGTCGCATGTCTTGCAACCAGAGATAGTAGAGTTAGACCAAAGACTCACGTATGAAGAGAAACCGATTAAACTTCTCACTAGTAAAATTTGTGGTACTCATAGAAAGGGTATCAAGATAGTTGAAGTTTGTGGTCTAACCAAGAAACAGAAAAGGCTACTTGGGAAGCAAAGGATATGATGAGTAAGAAATACCCAAAAGTATTTCAAGTTAGTAAAGTTACGGGGACGTAACTTGATTCTTAAGGGGGGTAGAGTGCAATAGCATTTCATGCCTTTTCC
Organism: Suaeda aralocaspica; assembly: GCA_016808085.1. Taxonomy (NCBI): domain Eukaryota; kingdom Viridiplantae; phylum Streptophyta; class Magnoliopsida; order Caryophyllales; family Amaranthaceae; genus Suaeda; species Suaeda aralocaspica. Next base: position 80,427 of record PYUH01000418.1, on the reverse strand, counting down.
CTTAAGTTTCCTTTTTAGCAAAAGTTTTTCATGTTTTGTTTCCGAGTAGTAGTAAACACTCTACAAGTGCTGAAAAAGGAGTAAATTAGATAGTTTTTCATGTTTTATTGAAAAGGTAAATTAAATGTCTAAAGTTTATAGCAACTAAGAATAAAAAAGGAGTAAAGTTTTGAAAAAGGGCACAGAAAGTGCAGTCTCTAGTTCATTTCCATACATTATTTGCTTTAAAGTTTCAAGACGAAACTTCGTTTAAAAGGGGGGTAGACTATAATACCTCGTATTTTTAAGTATGTGTATAATTAAAATTAATATGTACAAATACAGTTTAATGTTTATAAATGTATTTTTGGAATAATAATGGCCTAACGAATTATTTAATTAACGAAATTTAATTAATTAACGAGTGAAATATTTATTTCAAGTTTATAAAGTTATAAAATATCTTTTTAAAGTTGAATAATTATTTAAGTTTTTATGAAAGTTGCCAAATCGAGATTTTTAAAGGTTTCCTAAATATTTTTAAAGCTAGGGCACAAAGGAATTTTATTCATTAAGGGTAATTTAGTAATTTCACAAAGTGACTTTTTGGTCCTATAAATACCAGCTTAAACCATAATTTTCAAAATTAAAATTAGGTTTTGTGTTTTAGGATTTACAAAAAAAAAGAGAGAGGAAAACAAAAACCCTAACCCTAACCGGCCACCACCTGTCGGGGCCCCCCATGGCCTCCTGAAGCCGCCGGCGACAAGCTGGCAGCCAGCAGGCCACTCCCCACCTGTCGCCAGTCTGCCAGCAGCCGCCGACTCCCTGCTCCCTCTCTGGCTTCGTGTTTTGAAAGTTTAAAAAGAAATATTCTCTCCTTCTTTTAATTTAATTCAATCATGTTTATAATTATTTTTATATTCAGGTTTTTATAATTTACGATCAAGTTTTATGATGCATAATCATGTTTTAAAAAGTTGTTCATGAATTATTAAATTTGGGTTTCTAAGGTCATGAAAAATAATTGAGTTTTGTGATTTTCATGTTCTAAATTAACCTAATATGATCATAAAATGATATAGTAATGTTTTATGACCAAATAATAATGCTTATGATGTTTTTAGAAGGATATTTAATAAAATATTATTGCCGTAAATTTTTATAAGCATAAATAAAAATAGTTGTACTATTTCAATCATTATTTTAAGTATGAACAATATTTTTTAATGCCCGAAATTAAAGTAAAATGATCTTACAATGTTATTATAATGTTTTATTCATGATTCATGAGGTTTATAAGGGGTTTAATGGAGTTTTAAATAATTTAATATTGCTGTAATTTAATTATAGTGATGAATAAAAGTAGTAGCAGGGATGATTTGATTATTTAATTAAGTATAAAAAAAGGGTTTTTAATGTTCAAAAGTAATATATAATGACCCATTGATATTATTATAATATTTTATGCTCAAATTATGAATTTAGAAAGGTTTATAAGAGGTTTTAAGCAATGTAATATTGCTGTGAAATATATTAAAGTGTTTTTAAGAATAGTATAAATAATAGTTTTGTGCTAGAATTATTCTGTAAGTATTTTAAATGCATGAAACTATCATATGGGTGATTATAGAACATAGATAAATTGTTTTATGGTCAAATTATGATGTTAGAAAGGTTCAAAATAATTTTTAAGTTTTCCAAAACTGCCATTTTTTGTAAAGTAGGAAAAACAAGAATTTTAGAAAAGGAAAACAAAAGGAATAGTATGGAATTGAATAGAGACAACATAGGGAAAGTTCTGGTTTATTTTTCAACCTTAAAAGTTAGTTTAGAGTTCCTGTAAAGTTTAGTCAAAGTAAGTTTTTAATTAGTCTCCGAACTGTTTTTTGTAGGAGGCTTCGAGCTAAGCAGATTTTATTAGTAGTGGAGACTCATCGCTATTATACGAGGTATGTAAGTACTAAAGGTTTCTCATGAGTATAGGCTCATGCTACAAGTAGTTTAGTTACATAAGTTTCATGATAGAAGCTTCATGTTGTGGAATGTATGTTGTGTTGACTTATGTTGACTTATATGTGCAAGTTTCAAGTTATGCATGATTACATTATATTGCAATGTATTGATTAAACAGAAATAGACTAGTAGTCAAAAATAGAAATGAAAAAAGGAAAATTATGTTGTTAATCAACTTGAGCAAAATAGAGGTAGTTAGTGAATTTTCATTCACATGTTTAGCAGAAGTTTAATGAGCAAATATTTACATAGCCACTCACAGTTTAATGTGTGGTCAAGGAAAAATAAATAGTTAGCCGCTCATAGTTAATGTGTGGTAAAGGAGGTTTAATTTAATTAAAGGACACACAAGATTATTTTTAGTATCACCTTAAACATAATTAATATGGTTTGTTTGATTTTATGCATGCTCTTATGTGATGTTTTGTGTGAGTCATAACTATGTTAAACAGGTTAATCACGTAAAGTGGAAGAGGATTCGCACCAAAACTCTTGCAACGTCTATACCTTGAGTATGAACAATAGGGGGGAGTCGTATGGAACAATGATCTATGACTTCTAATCGGAGTACAAGACGTTGTACTCTTTTATATTTTTAATGCGCTGGAATTCCGTCACTTTGTGTAACATAGGTAATACCTTCTTTGAATTGCTTCCATGTTGGTGCCCAATAGGGCAATTTTAAAGGAAAGGAAACCCTTTGGATGCGAAATCCAAAGTCTAAGTATAATAAATAATTTGTATGAGATGAGTCTATGCACTGGTTTGAATAGATGTCAACGGTAAGAAGTAAGTGTGTTATGCTTTTCTCTTATATTAATATTAATCATTTTTTGCATGGTATATAGTATTTATGTACTCAACTTTGCTGATTACGTTTTTTGTGTGCATGGCCTATCTTTATTTGGCCCTACTATGACCCACTTCAATGGTGAGTAGAAGTCTAGAATAAAGAGAAAGCAACTGTTTCAGGTGGGCATAGTTAATCATACTGGGATTAAGTAGAAAGTGCTCGTTGTTCCTGAGTTTAGCTCTGTTGCTTTTGAATTGTTTTATTTATATTCTCTTTGCAGCTTTATTTATTATGATGTCGTTGTTGGACTAACTGGGTTTTAAGATCATGAGACTTTATTTGGGTTTTGAAATTAATAAACTTGATTGGTTTTGAAAGGGCTGTTGTTGGTTCTGAATCGTAATAAAGTATTTGTAGTTGGAGGTGTTTTGAAAGTTTATTTTAGTTTTGAATATTTTAAAGTAGAAGCCTTCCACTGTAGTGCTTTGATAAATGCCTTAGTCGTTATCACGGTGGCGGTAATACTTTGGTTTTTCCTAGTTATTTAGGAGTTTAATAATTATTATTCTTTATTAATTATGACATGTTTTCCTATAGAAGGAAGTTAGGAAATTCCTAGGTGTTACAATGGAGAGTTGATTGTAACAATGAGCAAATGGTAATCTTGAAATGAATCACCAATAAGAGGGATTTCTCCACCATCAAAACGAATCCTGGACAGGTGATGAACTACCACATTCTCCGCTTCTTTCTTGTCACGATTTTTGAGATCGAACTCTTGGAGCAATAGAATCCACCTAATAAGCCGTGGTTTCGCTTCCTCCTTTCATAAAACGTACTTCAGGTTGGCATGGTCAGTGTGAACAATAACTTTCGAGCCCAATAGGTAGAATTGAAACTTATCAAGTGCATAAACAACCGCAAGCAACTCCTTCTCAATAGGGCATAATGTACTTGAGCTGGATCCGAAGTCTTGTTGGCATAATAAATGGTGTGTAAAACCTTGTCTTTCCTTTGACCTACAATGACACCCACTACATAGTCACTAGCATCACACATTATCTCGAACGGGAGGTCATAGTCGGGAGAATGTATGATAAGTGCAAAGATTAGTGCTTGTTTTATCCTGTTGGAAGACTTAAGGCATTCATCAGTAAAAACAAAATCAGCATCTTTTAAAAGAACTGGTGATAAAAAAGTGCATGACCCAAAAAGCTTCTTATCTCCATGACGTTCACAGGATGGGGAAGTTGCTCGATTGCCTGCATCTTTGCCTTGTCCACCTCAATGCCCACGTACTACTCCTTAAGTGACCATGAAGTGACACTTTTCCCAATTTAACACCATATTCACTTCCTCACATCTCAAAAGCACTTTAGTCAGATTGTTTAAACATGCATCAAATTAAGTGCCATAAACACTAAAATCATCCATAAAGACCTCCATGACAGACTCAATAAAATCAGAAAAATTGCTCATCATATAACGTTTAAAAGTAGTGGGTGCATTACACAAACCAAACGGCATTCTACGATATGCAAAAGTACCATAAGGACATGTAAAGATAGTTTTCTCTCTATCATGAGGGTGAATGGGAATTCGGAAAAATCTCGAGTATCTATCCAAATAAAATAAATACTTATGCTTAGCTACCCTTTCAAACATTTGATCAATAAAAGGAAGGGGGAAGTGATCTTTATTTGTAGCGATATTCAATTTACAATAATCAATCCACACGCCATCCTGTAACAACTCTTGTTGGAATCAATTCATTTTTATCAATACTTATAACGGTGGTTCCACCCATCTTAGACACTGCTTAAACTTGACTAACCCATTTAGAATCAGGAACAAAATAAATAATGCCAACACCAAATAATTTGATGACCTCTTTCTTAACTACCTCCTACATGTAGGATTCAAATAACGCTGACCGTGTATGCATAGTCTATAACCTTCCTATAAATGATAAGATGCATGCAAATATCAAGTCTAATACCAGACAAATCATCAATTTTGTATCCAATAGCCTTTTTATGACATTTAAGCACACATAACAGTTTTTCAAGTTGGATATTAGTAAGAGAACCACTAACAATAACAAGATATAGCTCTTTATCATCAATAAATGCATATTTCAAATTAGAGGGAAGGGGTTTCATCTCGGCTTGTGTTACCTCTTTCACAGAGCAAACTCTCTATTGCAACTCCTGAAATTTTTAGCTCTCTTTTGGGCTCAGGTCCACTCCAACTAGATCCTGTATCAGCTTGTCGGTCTCAACATTGCCTTCACCTGCAACAGAATCTAAACACAATACGACCTCCAGAAGATCCTTTTTAAGGGATCGGGGCAACTCATCACAAACAATATCATTAATGACATTGATTTTATAACAAGATTGTTCTAACATGGGACTCCTTAAAGCACTATCACAGTTAAAAGTAACCTTGTCATCACCTACCATACTAGTTAAACTACCTTTTTCACATCAATTACAACACTTGTAGTATTAAAAAACAATCTACCTAATATAATGGGGATATGAGCATCCTCATCCATATCTAGCACAACATATTCTACGAGGATAAAGAATTTCCCCACTCTTATAGGAACATCCTCCAAAATACCTTTTGGGTATTTCACAGTTCTGTCAGCCATTTGCGAGGTAATATTAGTAAATTTTAGAGAACCCATATTCAACTTTTTGCACGTAGACAGTGGCATTACACTGACACTAGCCCCCTAAATTACATAGTGCTTTATCAATTAACAATGGACTAATGTTACAAGAAATTGAAAAACTTCCAAGATCCTTGAGTTTTGGTGGAGACTTATTCTGCAAAATCGCACTACATTCTTCAGTTAAAGCTACAGTTTCCACTGAACTTTGTTCACACTTCTTGCTCAATATGTCTTTCAAAAACTTAGTATATGTGGTTACCTACTGTAGACACCTAAATTTGGTCCCACCTAACGGTTGATGATTATCGTCTACCACGTCGCTACAAGTTCGACTTCTAAAAATTGATTGCTTGAAAAACGCCTAGTTTTGTGTCGGAAGTCAGTCCTTCACCTATTTAGTCCCCACTCCAAAATCTATACGGGGGTTCCGCTGTCAAGTGATGAGTTATGACGGTTGAAATACGCTTAAATTAATTTTCTTATATATCATATTTATTTTTATATTTGATTTTCTTATTTTCATTTTCATTTCATCTCATTTTCGAAAATAAAATAAACTAATTTAAACGTATGAATGTAACTGGATTCGACGAACCTAATAGAAAGATTTGTTCAGTTTATGGCAACTCTAGGTTATGGAAGTGTATAAAAGTTGTTATGGAAGTATACTTCTTATATATTCGTAATATTTTGAAAAATTTCGGTTTATGGAAGAAAATATACGAAATAAGGAAGTACCGGGGATATTCCGCGTAGAAATGGCAATTCAGGGTGTTAAGCGCAATAGCATAGGGGGAGTGCCCAGGCGCCCAAGGGCCCTGCGCCACAACGCTCAGTGGGCGCCCTGGCGCTCGCTTCAAGCGTCTTAGCGCTCGTTGGGCGTCCTGGTGCTCACTTCTAGGCTTCCTAGCGCTCCTCTAGCGCCCTGGCGCTCGCTTACGTCACTTCCCACCATATAAATACCCCCCCTACTCCGACCTTCATTCATCAACTTCACATCTTCCCATTCACTTCTTCTCTCACACACTCTCTCTCAACCTTGTAACTTCTCTCTCTACAACTCCCCTCAGTTTTCGTGCCTTCTTTCGGAAACTGTGCCTTTCACATAACTTATAACTTATAAAATTTTTTATTAATTTTATTACTATCATTATTAGTCAATGTTCTTGAAGCATTCAGTAAAAGAAGTTGTCGACAATTGCACAAATGGTACTTCGAATAAGGCCAACAATATCGAAATCATCAAATTGAGTTCTTCAATGTGTTAGTTTACATGATTTTTTTTTTATTTTAATGCTTTATTAGATTATTGACATGTCTTCAATTAATATTAATGTAATATTGATTATTTTATGGTTCGACATTAAAATAAAATGAATCTTAAGTAGAAACTTTGCTTTGGTTTTATATGATCCATGCTAAATGTTTTAATGCTTTCCACCACATATAATTCATGTTTAGCTTAAAAGACCTAAAGGCATGTTTCCACTAATCAAAGATTAAGATCAATCTAATCCTAAAGCAATCACCCATGCATGATAAAACAGAATTTATGTGTGTATTAACTAAAACCCGCCTAGCCTTATTTCCATACTTGTTTGTAGGTCTAAACATGAAATATGATTGCTATAATTCAATATTATGATTCTGAAATTACATATGAGAACAAGTACAGGCCGCTATATGCGGGGGGACACTGTGACCTACAATTGTCCTTACCCTCGTCCCCGAATCAAGAGAAATGAGACCTTCTTTTCCTTGGTTGTCATTTTGCCATTGGGCTATGACGTAATGGGGTTTTGTTAGCTCCCGAAAGGAGGACAGTGGAAACTTCTCTACTTGGGTTTTGAGATTCTAGAATTACTCCCCAAGCCAAGCATATTCACACTATGCAAACAAACTAACACGACATTCAAACGTCTTGTAAGAAAGGGTACGTGGGCTCCCAAAGCCCCGTGTCCACACCCACGTGATTAGGTTAGTAAAAGGTACAATAACTTGTAAAATTTTGACCGTTTCGAGAAACTTACAGATATGGTTGTCATTCTTACTCCTATCTACCCTATGATGGAAGGGTAGTGGCACCTTGGAAGGTGTCAAGTATTAGTAGGCATGTCAGCTATAGAAGCCCTCTTTGTATTAGCCTCATCCTCCTTTGCAGAAGCCATCTCCATAATCTCTTCAATAGCCCCATTAAGGTTGTGGTGGAAGATGACCCTACAGCCGCTGAGTTTTTGACTGGAAAATTTATGCTAGATGAGTCTCCAATCGCTTGTTGTGAGCTTGCATTTGTTCAATGTTTTTCTACATCTGAAGCATCATGTTCTTCAACTCCGAAAATATGATTTCCTAGTTGGGGTGGTGTTGATCCTGAGAGTGGTGGTCTGGTGAACCCAAGTGGTTTTGGTGGTGTAAACCGCTGCATCTGCTGATGTGGTACAAAAGGTTGTGGATCCCGCACATTGCTGTTGTCCTTGTAAGAGAAGTATAGATGATCTTTCCAACCTAGATTATAAGTATTGGAGAAAGGGTTGTTCTTGTAAGCTTGGAATGCACATACATGCTCGATAGAACTATGACATAACTAGGCATTATGACCTAATGAACAACATGAATCACAGAAGGGCTCAGTATATCTTGAAGATGCCATAGCTTATCCAAACACTTCACTATCAATGGTTTGCTCTCTAACTCAATAGTAATCTTCTAGTTTTACACCGAAATCAATGTAAAACCACTGAAAACCTACAAAACTTCACTTAGAGCACAAGCAACACTAGTTTTCCAAATATTTGCACAAATATCTCATAGGTTCTAAAGTTAGAAACAAAAATCAATCGAAAATCGAGGTAAAAACAACATTCGAAAAGCAATTATCATTGGGCGCACGGGTGTGCACCCCTGCACATAGTACGGAGCTCACTTTCCCATAATTGTCACTATTATTGCTGATGGGATTGGGCCTAGAAGTTCTTACTATGTCATATTTTCTTATTCTTTAGGACTTACCTTAGTCCATGAAGAGAGGAAAGAAGGAGGAAGTTTCCACCTTCCCTCCTTCGTTGCGGGCACTGAGGAGGAGAGGATCTCCTTAATTGGGCCCATGACTTGGGATCCAAGGTTTTTCTTTCATGGGCATGTTTTAGCTCGTCTTTGTAGAAAAGTGTGTTCCCGAGGATTAGTGAGTCATTAGCACTTTATTAGAAAAATTTGGAGAAAGTATGGAAAAATTATAGAAAAAATATGGAAAATGTTGAAAAATAAGTAAAAATTAAAATCAAAATATTTTTGTGATTTTTAGGGATTTTTTTGGGTTTTTATGAGTTTTTAGGAATTTCAGGATGGTCTCAGGTTGGATCTCTCGGTATGCTTCTCAAGATTGAACCAATTAGCGACGTGGTACATGTTTATCATCGCCCTTAGGGAAGGGAAAAATGTAGGTGTCAGCAATGATGATTTATGATGAACTTATGAAGTTAGATTCGTTTTTGAAGGTTTTTAAAGGATTAATAATTCTGGAAAATAATCTAATTAAGTGTGAATATTTGTAGTAGTGACATTATGATAATGTTATAAAGTATGTAAGGAGGTTTTTAATGCATAAAACTATCATATAATGATCATGTGACATTATTACGGTGTTTTGTAATCAAATTATATGGTTTAAAGGTTTGTAAGGAAGTTCTTAAGCAATGTTATATTGCGGCCATTTTAGGAAAAACATGAAGAACAAAGGTTTTCAAAGGAAAATTAATAGGTAACATATGGAATTGTCTAGAGATGATATAAAGATTGTTTTAGTTGGTTTTTCAACACTTATAATTAGTTTAAAGTTGTAGTATAATTTAGTTAGAGGTTTTTGATTAGTTTCAAATTATGTTTTGTAGGAAGCTTTGAGTTAAGTGATTTCTTGTAGTATTGACGGGTCATCGCTATTATACAAGGTGCTATACGTAACTACAAAAGATATTTCATAAGCTTAGAATCATGATAGTAGTAGCTTTAATGCATAAGTTTCATGTTATATATATGCTTTATGTTGTTTTGAGAAGTATGTTAACTCATGTTAACTTAGGTGATCAATTGTTGATATTACATGATGACATGTTGAGCTTATGATTTGACTACTATGATTACATTCCGTGATTCTTGTTATTTAATGCATCGAGGATGTTGGAATGGTACTTATTGAAAAGATTTGAGTAGTAGTCAATATAGAAGGAAGAAGTAATAATATGTTGTTAAACAACTTGAGCAAACAAGAAAAATGTTTAGTGAATTTTTGTTAACATATTAGTAGAAAACAATAAATTGAGAATATAGTTATCCACTCACATTTTAATGTGTGGATAAGGAAGGAAAGGAATCCACTCACAGTTTATGTGTGGACAAGCAAGGAAGATAAGAAAAAAAAGTTTACAATAATAATGTGATCGCTAATTAGTGAGATTCATTAGTACGGTGTTCATGTTTGGTTACTTGTTATTGATGTTCATGTTCGATGTTGCTTGTGAGTCATAACAAATTATTAAATTGCTAATCGTGTAAAGTGAAAGAGGATTAGCACCAAAACTCTTGGAAATTATATATCTTGAGTATGAAAAATGAGGTGAGTTGTAAGAATTTGTAACTTATTATTTCTAATCGGAGTATAAGACGTTTGTACTTCTTCATTTATAGATGCGCTGGAATTCCATCACTTCATGTGACATAGATAACACCTTCTTGGAGTTTCTCCCAAGTTAATGTGTATTGGGCAATTATTGTTAGAGGAAACCCATTTGATGTGAAATCCATTGATAATTAAATAATTCTAAAGTAAAGAGAGTCATTGTTACAGGTACAAGTTCATGGTAAAGGTAAGACTGTGTTTATTTTATGTTCTTGGCCAGCTTTTCATGCTAGTGTGTTGCATAATCTTTTGTAGTTATCTACTCAACTTTGTTGATTACGTGTTTTGTGTGCATGCCCTTGTCTTTGTCATGGCCCTATAACGACCCATTTCGTTGGCAAGTAGAAGTCTAGAATAAAGAGAAAGTAATAGGTACATGTGGGCATAACTCAATCATGCTATGATTGAGAGAAGAGTGTTCTTTCTTAGTTCTTTTGTTTTGGACATGTTTCTTTTGTTATTCGTTTATGACAGTTTTTGTTATTTTTATTTCAATGGGACTAATGATGGTTTTTAAGTTTGCAAACTAAATTGGTTTAGATGGGTAGTTGGTTCAGTTCCAAGTTGTAATAAAGCATTTTAGACTTGTTTTGGCTAAACGATTTTGAAGTTGACTTTAACTTGTTTTAAATCAAAAGTCTTCCACTATAGTACTTTGATAATAGCCTTAGCCGCTATCAAGGTGGTGGTAATACTTTGGTTTTTCCCAAATTGGTACTCCCTCTGTTCCTAAATGTTCGATACATTTAGAATATGACACTATTAATAAGATGAGAGAATCTTTTAAATTACGTTTAATAGATAAAATATAATATAGTGATATGGGATCGTGTTTGATTCGTTTCAATGAGTACGTTATTAATATCCAATTATTATAATTTTTACATATACACACCAAAAGATATTTAAGGTAAAACAAATACATTGTATGTGTGCAAGTCAAAACGCATGAAACAAATAGGAACGGAGTGAGGAGTAGTTTTTTATTTAAATGTTTTCCTTAAATAGTTAGGAACTTCCAAGTTATTACATGTGAGATGTGGGAATGGGTTCCACAAAATTTTGCATTTTTAATCCTTACTATTCATGGTTGGGAGGTGACAATGAGCTACATTATTTTATGCTAAATGCTACGGGTGGAGTGACACCCTGTGAACTATTCTATATATTCATCTACTCCTATTTCTTGCATGGTTGGCTCATTTATTTTTATTTAGGTAGATGACGATCAAGAGATTTTGATAGGTTGGTATAGGAACTTGCATATTCGGAATTGCTTGAGTTGATTGTGTTGTGAAAATTCTCAAGGGGTAAAGTCACTGTTTATCTGATTTGTTTTATTTGCTTGAGGATAAGTAAAGGTTCGACTTGGGGGAGTTTGATAATTTCTTTTTATACATGATTTTGTATCACCAATTCTTATAATTTTTGGCTCTAACTTAGCTCTTTGAGCCAATTCTACTAACATTTGCCTTATTTAGTGCCTTGTATGTTATTTTGATAGTATTCACGGGAATGGTTACTTTGTAGCGATTTTCGTGGCATTTCGAGGTTCAACAAGGTTGTTGGAGTCATGATCACATCTATAGAGTTTAGAGGAAGCTGGAACTTTGTTCGAAAGCGTTTGGGTGGAATAAAAGTCGAGTTTTGAAACTTACAAGCAAAGATGAGAGCACCAGAAGAAAGTTTCAATAGCCCCGGCCACTAAGCAGCAGCCCAAGTCATAATGCATTGGCCCCAACCTAAAAAGGTAGTTGATATTTTGGGCTTTTTTAGGGTTTTTTATGAACTGTTTTGTAATTCTGTTATAAAAAGGCATATTTTCATAGTCTCATGTATGCTTACATTACGAAAAATAATTAAGTTTAAGCTTTCTCTCACAAAAATATATTAGTGTAACTTTAATTCATTTAATTCAATCAATCTGTTTTCAAGTTTCATTAACTCTCTTTACTTTGTTTAATTTAGTTTTGTTATCGGTTTAGTTTTGTTCTTTGTTTATTTCTCAACAGTAAAACTTAACTGTTTACCATTATGCAATTTTTAATATGCGTGAGTAGTTTCCTTTCTAGCCAAAGGGGAATCTTTGAACCACCCCAATGAACTTGTTTGGTAGCAGATTAATATGATTTATGTCGTCTCTAAATTCTTATTATTAGTTTATGTTGCCTGCAATTAAATTGTGGTCAGGTTTGATTGTATGTCTGATATTGTCAAAATTGATGTCGAGCAGTAAGATTACCACAACAGATCATAAGGATAATAGGCAAAACGATTCAAAGCAAGCGAGAGCCATTAGAGGAGTTTTTAAAGGATCTATATTTGAGAGAATAATAATTAGTATGCCTTCGACATGAACTGAGTGAATCAACGCTGAGTGATTCAATTTATTCCACCTTCGACATCAGTTAAGGGTGTGTTCTCTTCAAAAATTGGGCTGGAATGGATTAGAATGGATTTTAAGGATTATAATGGATTGCCGAGATTGTAATGGATTAGATTATAATGTACTAGATTGAATTAGAATTACTTATTAACTGACGTAATGAACCATTACATCAAAAAATTGCAAAAAATATATTACAATAATTAACTTGTAAGCGATATTGTTAAAAACACCTTTTTTGTGCTAGGGAGCGACAAATTTTATATCTAATCTGTTGAACTGTAAAAGCAATTCTATAACAATAACAATAATAATAACAATTATTGTTGTTGTTGTTGTTGTTGTTGTTTTTGTTGTTGTTGTTGTCGTCGTTGTTGTTGTTGTTGCTGTAATATATATCTTTTTGAATTTTTTTTGCATATTCTCCTATGGAAACGCTATGATGGTTATTCAATTGAACAAATTTTGATTATGATTATGGGTATTTTTTTCAAATGTCAACTCAAATTAAATACCCATGGCGGTTAATTTTGGTTGTTGAATATTTATTTCTGTTATTTGATACACATGTGGGAGCAACTAATTGGTGTTATAAGAATATAATAACATTGAGGTCATTGCTTGAGTAGCTTTAGTTGGTTGATTGGGTTATATATCTTACAATTTATATTTAATTATTTTGATTGAGGATAAGAATCTTTGGAATTATATAAAACTATAAATTAGATAACATACACTTTTGATACAAGTACAGATGATCATAACTTCGAAGGTTTGATTGAAGTTGCAAGAAAGGATGCAACCATAGGTGAATTGATTGTGCATGGAAATTCAAGTCAAACGGGGGGATCCAGGGTTGGGATTTGCGTGTGCTTGGTCACATATACCTAGGTGGCATGCAAATCAAGGAAAGAAATGGTGGAATTAGGGGAATAAGTTGGTTTTGCCTATGGATTTTCTTCTACTTCACTTGATAGGGTTTTTCCCGTTTCAAGCTTTATTGTTTTGGAGTCTTAAGTGTGTGTCATACTTCATAATCCTCTATAATACATGGGAAATTCATTCTTGAATTTTTCTCGATTAAAAGATCGAATCCTAGAAGGTTACTTGAAGAATGAAGATAAGATCAAGAAAACGAATTAAATAGGCGAGCATTTTTGTAGCGAGAAATAACACGTTTTTCTAGGCTTTTGGGTAACTTACTTTGTTTGTGCTTTTGAGGAATTTTTTGATGGTAATATTTTTTGTTATTTAGTTTTTTATTTTGTTAGATTTGCTTCCTAAATTTGTTACGATTTTGGTTAGAAAAGACGGACACAAGGAGGGAAGTCTCCTCATGCTTATCGGGGATTACAATGAGTTAGGCGTGTGTCTTGTTGTGTAGAGAATTTTCTACCTTGTTCATAATTTTTTAGGGTAATTTAGATGTTTTATAGGATTTATTTGGTGGTTATACCTATAAGTAGCCTCAATTACATTGTAACAAATTAGTTTATTAAGTTTAATGAAAGTTTTATTTATTTTCTTTAGAGTTGGTGGATATTTCCTTTAAACTCTTGTGTAAATATTTAATAGGGGCTTTGAGGGTGCGTACGTAGTCATTAATCAAAGACTAATTGATCAACCTGAATTCAAGAATTTTTGAGGTAAGGCTTTTATAAATTCGTTGATTTAGTTTCTTCTATCCTTGTGAGTTTTTGTTCATACAAAAATTCACATCAATTTTGGTGCTCTCGATGAGAGGTAAATTTGAATAATACTCAAGCAAATTTAATCATGGAAGATGGACAAACTTCAGACTTCAAAAAAAGGATTAACATTGGAACAAGCAAAAGAAATCAAAAGGGATAACGAAATTAGGGAATTGCGCACAATGAATGAAGAAGTCATATGTAATCCATGGGCAGTAGACCAAAAGTTCAAACAAATCCAATGAATTTGATGATTCAAGTTCAATCTCTGATGATGAAGAATCCCAAAGGAGTGCACATAAGCCTACAAGATTTGCATATTTAAGTTCAAGTGATGAAGATGATCGAAAAAGGCACAAAAATCGAGGCAAACAAAAGATGATGACCGAAACTTGAAGTTGGATTATGGTGAATTCAATGGAACTTTAGATCCTAGATTGGCTTAGGAGAATTGAAAGAGTCTTCAATTACAAAGAATATGAATGATCATAAATTATTTAAAGAGTCTTTAATTACATCTTATATTATGCAAGCCTATGGTATGAAGGACTTCAAAGAAAGCGCAAGAAAGAAGGGAAGACGAAAATAAATTCATGGCGAAAGTTTGAAGAAAGAACTTAAGAAGAGTTTTGTCCCTCATGAATATGAATAAAACAAATTCTTGAAGATGCCTTATTTGAAATAAAATCAAAAGAGTGTTGAGGAATACATCAATGAATTTGAGAAGATGACAATCTTGTGTGACATTTAGGAGAAAGAAGATCACAAGGTTACTAGATTTGTTGCAGGATTGGATGAATCCATTAAGGAGAAGGTGGAATCATAACCTTACTGGACCTTTGAAGAGATTTTCATGGTTGCACTAAGAGTGGTAAAGCAAGGAGATTCGAGAAGACTTAAATGCTTCTTCAAAAGTTTCGAATCAATGAAATAGCAAGAGGTGGTGTACACTCAAACACAAAATCCTAAGCCTAGAGGGGAAAACATGGAGAAGCCTAGGGTGCTCCTTCTAAGATTTATTTTCTTCTTATGATAAGAGAAAGTGTTTCAAGTATCAAGGATATGTCCATATGGAACGGAATGGTCCAAGTTCTAGAGTGATTACCCTTATGGAAGCGTAGGAGATTGAAGAGTCTTATCTAGATGTTCTTGTTGAAGAAGGGGAGCATGAAGATCATGAACAACAAGAGGACAAGAGTAGAAACTACATGGATGAAGTAGAAATTGCAACATAAGGCCAAGCTTTAGTTTTGAGAAGGGTTTTGCAAGCAAAACCAACACCATTGGAGGAGAGCCAAGGGATTTGCAACAAACATTGTGATGCGATTATTGATAGTGGTAGCTGCACGAATAAGGCGTCTAGATTATTGATTCAAAAGCTCAACTATCCTACTCATAATCATCCACAACCTTACAAGCTTCATTGATTAAGCAACACTAGTGATGTCAAGGTAACAATGCAAGCACTGATTTCTTTCAAGATTGGTCATTATGAGGATAGTGTTCTATGTGATGTGTGCCCTATGGATGCATGTCATATATTACATGGTAGACCATGGCAATATGATAGATTTTTGTAGTTTGATGGAAGAACTAATGTTTATGCTATCATAAAGTATGGTCATGATAAATCAATTGCATGGAAATCATTGAATGTTGGGAATCCCAAGAAGCAAGTGAACATGGAGAACAAGAAAGGGGAATTTTTAACGAGTGCTAAGTGATGTGATGATAAGGATGCCATTCACATCAGAATTATTGGTGGTTTTGCATATGAGTTATTTCCACTGCATTTGCTAGGGTTTTCTCATTTCAGGCACTTTTCATTTTACTTTCATTTTTTAGTCTTCATTTCTTTTTTATCATCATTTTCATCTAAAAATGCATTGAGATTAATTTCTTGAAGGTTTCTTGATTTAAAAATTAAATCTTGAAAGGGTTCTTGAAGATTTATCTCATATCTTGAAGATTGTGCAAAAAACGAGCAAGGGGATATGGCGAGTGTTTTGATGATTTTCATAGGATTTGGGTGACATTAGATTTTCGTGATTTTAGTTGTATTTTATGATGATTATCTTGTTTTTAAGTTCGTTAGATAGTTTGTTAGGATTAAATCTTAGTTTGTTAAGATTCTAGGCAAGTTGTTAGGATATAGTTCTAGTTGTGCAAGTGGATGGGATTGATGATGTGGCCGGATTTCCTAAGGCTATTTTCACGTGCAACTTGATAGATTAGGGTATTGTTTTGTCTAAGGATATTATTTGCCTTTGAATTGGACAATTGTTCCAATCTTAGTCTATAAATACCCTTGTTATGAGTCAATAAAACGTAGAGTTGAATTTTGAGAAAAATTGAAGTGTTGCTTTGTGGGTGTTTCCCTTAGACTTTCACTTTTGCGATTGTGAATTTCGACAGCACTTGGTTGTGATCAAGAGTGTTTCTATCTATCTTTATTACTTAACTGATCATAAAACAAAATAAATCTACCTAAAGAGAGGAGAATTGCATGAGTTTGAGCGAAAATCCTCACCAATTTCGAACAACTTTCATTGCCCAACGAACATAAACAACTTTGTGAGCTCTAATTCCTTTTCAGGGCTTAAAATTCACATCATTAAGGAGGTGGAAAGGGAACTTAGTTCGTGTGATAAATTGTTTGTTCTCATAGAAAAGGAAGTTTAAGAGGAAGCCACGCTAATTCCAAAGATTTTGAAGCCTTTGTTGAAAAGTTTTGAAGATGTGGTACCAGATGATTTACCACCAGGATTACCACCTATAAGAGGCATTGAGCATTAGATTGATCTTGTTCCTGAAGCCCAAATTCCTAACAAGCTAGCTTATAGATTCAATCCAAAAGAAACAAAGGAGATCCAAAGGCAAATAGAAGAGTTGATGGAACGTGGATGTGTGAGAGAAAGTATGAGTCCTTGTGCAGTGCCTACATTGATTGTTCCAAAGAAAGATTCTAATTGGAGAATGTTCATTGATTCTAGAGCAGTCAACAACATCACCACCAAGTATAGATTTCTAGTTCCCAAGTTTAGATGATTTACTTGATGACTTGAATGGCTCACAAGTGTTTTCAAAGATTGATTTGAGTAGTGGAGATCATCAAATACGAATGAAAGAGGGTGATGAATGGAAGACAACTTTAAAGACTAAGTTGGGGCTCTCTGAGTGGTTCGTCATGCCTTTTGGTATTACTAATGTACATAGTACTTTTATGAGGCTCATGAATGAGGTTTTGAATCCATACCTGAGTAAGTTTGTTGTTGTTTACTTGGATGATATCTTGGTTTATAGTAGAAACAATGAAGACCATCTGTATCATCTAAGGTGTGTTTTTGAAACTCTAAGGACACAAAAGCTCTAGGGAAAGCTCAAAAAATGCAATTTCATGGTGCCTAGTGCTATGTTCCTAGGGTATGTGGTCTCAAAAGAAGGTGTTTATGTTGATCAATTAAAGGTAGAAGCAATCAAATCATGGCCAACTGTAACAACCATTACAGAGGTTCGTGTTTTCCAGGGCTTAGCTTCATTTTATAGGAAATTAGTAAATACTTTTTCATTGATTGTGGCTCCTACGAAAGAGTGAATCTACAAGTATAACAAACTTGAGTGGACTAGAGCAGCTTAAAAGGTATTTGAGAAGTTATGCAACACACCTATTCTTGCATTGCCAGACGTTACTTAACCTTTTGAAGTAGAGACTACTGCAAGAAATATGGGGATTGGAGCAATTCTAGTCCAAGTGAGGAGTCCTATTGCTTACTTTAGGGAGTAGTTGAATGATGAAAATTTGAATTACTCAACTGATGATAAGGAGTTCTATGCTATAGTAAGGGCATTGGATCATTGGAGTCATTATTTGAAGCCTAGTCATTTCTGCATTCTGATCATGAAGCATTGAGGCATATCAATGGCTAGCTGAAGTTGAAACCTAGACATGCAAAGTGGGTTGAATTCTTGCAATCTTTTAACTTTTCATCAAAGTACAAAGAAGGTGTTAGAAAATTAGGTGTAATTGTGTTTGATTAATGTGGGAAAATTCTATGAAATAACAAAGAAGATAAACAAAGAGCACAAGGATTTACGTGGATCGATCAAATTAGGCCTACATCCACAGGTAGGGGATTCAAGAGCTTCTTTACTATGATGGAGAAAAGAACTAGAGAATATACAAGGAGTCCTAAATACTATTAGCTTAAAGGTATGGACTAATTGATCAACTAAAGGGTCTTTCTATAACACACGGGAACCTAAATAAAAACCTACAGTATTTCCAGAGTATAACTCAACTAGCCATCATACAAAATATATGGATTTAGGAAATATTCCATAAATTAATATGATTTTAGGAACCATTCCATAAAACAAAAAATTAATCAAGATTTTATGTCATAAAATAACAAATCTCTACCTTGTCTTAAAATCAACGGCCAAACAAGGTATCTCCACCTTGAACCAAATCCAAGTAGTGCTTATAAGAAAAGGACAAACCTCCACCTTAAACAAAAAAAAAAGGCGATCAACAAACGGACATCTTCCATAACTTGTGAATCGGTGCATCCCCAAACACAAAAATTCGGACACGAAACCATCACATGGCCTAAATTGAGCGTATAATGTCACGACGCCAAGCATGCTTATCATAATTGACCAAATTCTCTTTGAAAACTTCTTTATCTCAAAACTAAACTAAAAAATTTAAGTAATTCTAGAAAATAAAAATTACATTAATAATTTTTAAATTGCAATTGTACTTAATTGCACAAAAGTACCTAAATGAGATAACAAATAGCATAACTAGAACAAAATTCTAATGCATGACGAAGATTTCTACTAGAAACAAAAATTCAAAAGCAATGTATCATAGAGTCCATAACAAAATCCACACGGTTTCCCATATAACCAAGATATCTCAAGAGGCACATATCATAAAGAGATCGTAGAAACCGCAGCCCCAAAACTTGTAACCCTAAAGTGCAACATCATCATCGAGGCCGGTGTTGGCAATATTTGCGAATTTGTCCTCATTTGACTTATCCTCATTCTTCTTCTTCAATTTCTAACAATCGTCTTTGATATGACCCTTCACATGACAACAGTTATAAAATTTTTCTTTACCAAAATTCTTACCCCCATTTGTAATTAAAGCATTAGTTTGAGTAGGATTCTTACTATTATCAACCAATTTATTTTCAACCAAATCGCTTTTGGTTAAGACATCCTTAACATCCTACAAACTAAAATCATCTCTAACATACAATAAAGTATCTCGAAAATACTTATACGAAGGCGGTAAAGAACATAATAACCTAACAGCCATATCCTCACCATTGATATCAACATTGATAGTTTTCAAATCCATATAAATAGAGAAGAATGTATCTAAATGAAACTTAAGTGGTTTACCTTCTTCTAGACGAAGATCATGAAGTATAGATTTGAGTAGTTTATGGGTTATTCACACTCTTTGTCTTATAAAATGACTCCAACATCAACCACAAACCCGCAGCAGTCGTCTCCTTGGCAACCTCTCTAAAAACATCATTAGAGAGACATAATTGAATTGCGGAAAGAGCTTTCAAATTGATCTCCTCCTACGTATCCTCCGTCATGCCCAAAGGCTTTTTGGATGCACCTTCAAGAGCCTTGTGACAACCACTATGAACTAAAATGGCTGTCATCTTCAATTTCCGTAGGCCAAAATTCACTTGTCTATCAAATTTCTCAATGTCTAATTTCATTGACATGAATCAAACTTGTGTAAGAACATTTAGCACCAGAGATCTTAAAGTTCTTGCTCTTGATACCAATTTGTTAGGAAATTAGGTGTAATTATGTTTGATTAATGTGGAACAAGTTAATGAAATAATAAGAACAAGAAAAACAATAAAGAACATAAACAAAGAATACTAGGATTTCGTGGTTCGGTCAAGTTAGACCTACATCGACATGTGGGGGATTCGAGAGTGTCTTCACTATGATGGAGAAAAGAACAAGAGAGTATACAAGGATTCCTAGATACCATTGGCTTAAAGGTATGATCTAATTGATCAACTAAAGTGTACTTTTACAACACAAGGGAACCCAAATAAAACCCTAGAGTTTTCCCCAAGTATAACTCAACTAGCCGTCATACAAAATAGATGGATTTAAGAAATATTCCATAAAGCATTATGACTTTAGGAAAAATTCCATAAAACAAAAAATCAATCAAAATTTTAAGTCACAAAAAAACAGAAGGCAAACCAATGTTGTTGCAAATGCAGTTTCTAGGACGTATGCTCTTATTAAAGTTTTGAATTTTAAGTTGCTGGGTTAGACATGATCAAAACATAATATAAGCAAGATGATAATTTCGGACTATATTGCAACAAAGGACAAAGGGGGCTGTGGGTGTTTATGTTATACATGATGGATTTCTGTTGAAAGGCAATTAGTTTTGTCTTCCTATGTGTTCCATTAAACAATTAATTGTTAGAGAAGCTCAAGGTGGAGGGTTAGCAAGACATTTTGCCATTACTAAAACATAGTACCGTATCACATAGTACCTGCACTTAATACCATTTTGTTGTTGCGCACACTTTTCAACAACATAGCGTGTACAAAAGACAATCGAATTAGTACGTGAACATATAAGGCAAATGCATAAAATTAAGTTTGAGTGAACAAGATTTGTATTTTAGTACATGAACTGATATCAACCTCAGAATCGTTACGCTTGTTCGTATCTTCTTCATGACACTATCAATTACAAAATTTAAGTCAAGAAATGCAAAGATGAAACCAAAAAATTAAAATACGGTGTAATTAGTAATATACCTATTCTCAAAGGTCATGATCATTAAACCACTTGGCGACTCAAGTCGTCAAGAATCAAATTGAAACACCTTATACGTTGTTGGTGATATCACAAGAAGCACCCAATCTAAACTGTAACCATAAACAAGGTAGGTCAAGAATTTCATAGTTAGTGGGCTAAACAATAGAATTCGGGTGGACAAAGGCTCACTGCTCAAGGTAAGGAGTGACAATGAACTTCCTCTTCGCCCAGATTGCTTCTTTAATACTTGTTTCCATGTACGCTTTTACATCGGCTTTGCTCTTCAAACAACGTTGATCATATATCTCTTAAGGAAACAACCACCCAACACTTAGAATAGAATCACAACCTGACATATCTAAATGGAACTGTAGCAAAACAACAGATCATAAGGTGAATTAAAATCAAAGACATGTTATCAAAAGTGCAGGAATAACAACAACAAAAAATGCGAATTTGGAAAATAAATAAATGAAAATCAAATACGCTTAACCTCATAAAAGCATGCAACAAGGAAACGGACACCATATGTCCATGTAACAAATCATGGATAACTCCTTTGGTAATGCAGGCCTCGGCATCCTCAAAGTAGTGGAATTGTGTTTTACTCAACACAACTTTTAAAGGGTTGTCATCCGGCTCATCCTTGACACACTCATTTAGCCACTGAAACGGGGTCGACAAACAGCTTAAGACTCCTTCATCCTCAGTGAATGTCTCGTCTCCAAATTTGAACCCTTTGAAGAGATCTTCTTGTACTTTTATGAAATCTCCCTTCTTATGTGAAGTCAATTCGTTTAATTTCTATGTGCTTCTCCTTCCTTTTGTGAAATCAAATGTCATTTCATTTTCATAACATGTACTCGTATTGTAACACCCTGGAATTTCCTAACTTCCTTATCTAGATTCCTCTGGAAAAAAATATTATAATACAAATAAAGAATAATAATTATTAAGAACTCGTAATTAACTAGGAAAAACCAAAGTATTACCGCCACTGTGATAACGACTAAGGCTTTTATGAAAGTACTATAGTGGAAGTCTTTAAAAATGTAAACCGAAAATAAAACTCAAAATGAAACTTAAATAAACTTAAAACAAACCAAAGTCAGAACCTAAATATAAAGAAAACCAAAATAAGTCTTTATTACACTTCGAAACATCTTAATGGCCCTTCAAAACCAAATAAACAAACTTCGGAATTAAAAGCCAACACCCAACCAAAGCAATAAGAAGTATCAAGTTCACATAACTACGAAAAACTACAATGTAAGCGCTCACCCTCTAACCCAGCATGATTGACTTTTACCCACTTGTATCTGTAGCTTTCTGTTATTCTAGACAACTACTCACCATCAAGTGGGTCATCGTAGGGCTGAGTGAAAGACAAAGTCATGCACACAAAACACACAGTCAGTACATAAATACTAAAGACTATGCAAAACATGAAGAATTATAAAAATAAAATAAAAGTATCACAAACAAACTTCTTACCATTGACTACTCTTCACCTTTGCATAAACTCAACTTAAACAAAATTACTTATTATATTTAAACTTAGGATTTTGCATCGAACGAGTTTCCTTTCCTATGTCACATAGAGTGACGGAATTCCAGCGCATTAAAAATATAAAAGGACATAACGTCTTGTACCTCGATTGAATGTCATAGATCAATGTTCCATACGACTCCCCCCATTGTTCATACTCAAGGTATATACGTTCCAAGAATTTTAGTGCGAATCCTCTTTCAATTTACGTGATTAACCGGTTTAACATTGTTATGACTCACATACAACATCACATAGAAACATACACAACATCAAACAAAACCATCACTATGCCAAAAATAAGAATTAAAAGCACCTAAAATATAACTCTTTGTAAAAAGTACTATAATTCATTATCATTAAAAGCGCTTCTTTTATAAATGATGTTATTTAGGTGCTATAAATTAGTATTTAATAATGAGATAGCCCCTTAAGTAAGATATGTTAATAAAGTGCTATAATATAGTATTTGTAAATTTGAAAAAAATATAACCATAGCACTTATGTGTTGTAAATTAGCGTTATTAAAAACCGCAAAGTAATAGCACATTAGGGAGCACTATTAATTAGGTGCTATATATGAAAAAAAATAAACTAATTAAAGTAGATTAAATTAAAATTTCAAATATAAAAAAAATTTATAATAAATAAATAATGTTTTAAAAACCACGATTAAAACCGTTATACCTCAACAACGGATAATATCTAATCAATCACTGTGATATGTATAAATAGAAAATCACATGACATTTTCGTAAATAAGTAGGAAACTTTATTACCACACTATCCCTTAAAGTGCATATAAAAAGACGACTTTACCCCTGAATTTTTAACATACTACCCTAAAATGCCATTGTGATAAGCAAAATTAGGGGGTGAAAGTTCGGTCTATGGTTTGGATTATTGCCCAATCCAAGTCCAAACAATATATTTTCAGTCTTTGAAATTTGAGACCAATCCAATCCATATTGAATTTCAGTCGAATCCAATCCAATCCACCTAAAATCGGTCTTACGATTTTGGATCCAATCCAATCCGAATTTTAAAGATATTTTTTTGTACAACAATTCCTACTTAATATATTTTTAGCAATAATCTGTAGTACTATCCAATAACTCACTAAATCAAATACTACACACACTTTGAAAAAGGATGATAGAGAATTTTAGGATTTTACTAGCTTTTGGTGTTTTAGACATAACTACTTAACAATTAGTAGGCTAAAGGCCATTAAGGACTTAAAGGTTTATTACTATTCGGTCTAAAGTTCGGTATACGGTCTACCGAGGGGTGTAGTCCAAGTCCAAACCGAAAAATAAAAAAAATTTACAATCCAAACCGGTCCAAATTACAAAAAAGTCCGATCCAAATTTCCAAAATGGTTTGGTTTGGTTCGGTCTTCTGTTTTAATCCGAATTACTTTCACCCCTATGCAAAATTGCATATCACTGTGATTTACTGGTCAACCCTCCTCAACAACTAAGCAATTAACAAAATCTGTTTCATCAAAAAAAAAAAAATCAGATAAATTCATCAAAGAAGTCGGATTCCTAAAGAAACTAAGGTCCTGTTCCCCTCGTCTTATTTTTACTTTCAGCAAAAATAAGAAGTTCATATCAGCAAAAATATGTTCAGTTCAGCAAAAGATAAAAAAACAAAAATCTATATGTATTATGCAAATTAATTTGTACATGGATATTTATATGTGCACATCTTTTTAAATGACAAATTATGGTATAAAAACAGTAGAATTTAATTTTAAAAATATTTAGGTAGCATTTTCGAAGAGGATGTGTATTGTATGGAAATAATATGTAAAAAAAATATTTACATATGATTTTAATATTTGATGGAAAATTGGAAATATATTATTTTATATGAAAATAAATATATGTTAATACAAATATATGATAATATTATAATACATGGAAACTATATGATACTAAAAAGAAGATGATAAAATATTATGCATTCCTTTGTCCATAAGATTCTTGAAATTTGAGAGAAAAAATCAGATTATATATAATTTAGAGATCACAATAAATCAATTATTTTCACCTAAATAAAATTCAATTATAGATTACCCTATAATTTCTAATTAGTATAAAACAAATTCAACAAAAATAAGTTTAGTTCAGCAAAAACAAGTTCAGATCAGCAAAAATAAGTTCACATATAATAAGATGAGGAGAACATCTCCTAATCTATAAAACACACACGAACTCATCTGCAAATTCATTGTCAAATTGATCACCAATTGAAACACAAATGAACTCATCTGCAAATTCTTGTTTCCTACAGTAGCTTCCTTCTACCTTTAAATAACAGTAGCTGTTCTTGAATTGAAACCACAAGCAATTTCATTGAAGCAATTTCGTTGTTTTTGGGAGTATTGGAGTGTTGAAGCAATTTCGTTGAAGCAATCACGAGCAATTTATTGGAGTGTTACGTTGAAGCTAGATCGAAAACAAGGTACTCATTCACCTACTCTTTGCCCTCTTGGTCAAACAATTCCCTGTATTCCTAGATTCCAATGTCACTATGTTTCATAATGCTTTATTTATTGACAGACTAATTAAAGTTACAGAAAATGTTTGATAAGTATATGTTAACTTGACTTGTAGTGTACTACTCACTACGGTTTGCCACACTTTCACATAGCATCAAACCAAGTTTGTTTTAGCTATTTCTAAATATTAATAGAGTAATCAACTGTATTTATAATAAAATGTATTTGTTCTTAGTTGTTTTGATTATGCTATTAATTCTGAAAATTATTTAATTGAAGTTTGGGTTTGGTATGTAGATTCAATTCCTTGAATTCTAATTTTTAAATTCAGTGCTGTATAATTTTCTGAATATTGTTTTCTGTATAACTTTTAGAAAGTCGTTTTCTGTATAACTCTTTGAATATTGTTTTCTGTATAACTCTTAAATATTGTTTTTTGCATAATCTTGTTGCGTTTTGGGTGAGTGAATGTGTGAGTGAGTGAGTGTATGAGTGTGAGTATGAGTGAGTGACTTTGTGTGTCACTGAGTGAATGTCTGTGTCAGTCAGACTATCACGTGGTCACTCATCCCGATAACTCATTGTAATCATAAGTGAATGCACCCTTCTGCGCTTTTTTCCGTTTAATCAACAACAGTGAAAAGGATTTCATCGAAATTGATGCCTAGGCCCGTTATTCAAATATACGCCGAAACTAAAGTCTCAAAAAAGTCATTGTGATTAGTCTTTTTTACTTAATTCTTAATCATGTCAGTTCTTTTGTCAACAGCGAGTAATCCCGATAACTCATTGTAATCATAAGTGAATGCACCCATATGCGCTTATTTCTGTTTAGTCAACAACGGTGAAAAGGATTTCATCGAAATTGATGCCTACGCCCATTACTAAACTATCAGTCGAAACTAAAATCTCGGAAAGTCATTGTGATTGGTCTTTTTTACTTAATTCTTAATCATGTCAGTCCTTTTTTCAACAGCGACAAAACCCGATAACTCATTGTAATCATAAGTGAATGCACACTTATGCGCTTATTTTCGTTTAATCAACAACGTGAAAAGGATTTCATCGAAATTGATGCCTAGGACCGTTATTCAAATATACGCCAAAACTAAAGTCTCGGAAAGTCATTTTCATTGGTCTTTTTTACTTAATTCTTAATCATGTGAGTCCTTTTGCCAACAGCGACTGATCCCGATAACTCATTGTCATCATAAGTGAATGCACGCTTATGCCCTTATTTTCGATTAATCAACAACGGTAAAAAGGATTTCATCGAAATTGATGCCTACGCCCGTTACTCAACTATAAGACGAACCTAAAGTCTCAGAAAGTCATTGTCATTGGGCTTTTTTACTTAATTCTTAATCATGTCAGTCCTTTTGTCACCAGCGACTAATCCCAATAACTCATTGTAATCAATGGTGATTGCACCGTTATGCGCTTATTTCTATTTAATTAACAACGGTGACAAGGATTTCATCAAAATTGGTGCCTACTCCCGTTATTCAACTATAAGTCGAAACTAAAGTCTCGGAAAGTCATTGTCATTGGTCCTTTTTACTTAATTCTTAATCATTAAAGTCCTTTTGTCTATAGCGACTAATCCCGATAACTCCTTGTATTCATAAGTGAATGCAACCTTATGCGCTTTTTTCTATTTAATTAACAACAGTGATAAGGATTTCATCGAAATTGATGCCTACGCCCGTTACTCAACTATAAGTTGAAACTAAAGTCTCGGAAAGTCATTTTAATTGGTCGTTTTTATTTAATTCTTAATCAATAAAGTCCTTTTGTCTATAGCAACTAATACCGATAACTCGTTGTGATCATAAGTGAATGAACCCGTATGCGCTTATTTATGTTTACTCAACAACGGTGAAAAGGATTTCATTGAAATTGATGCCTAGGCCCGTTATTCAAATATAAGCCGAAACTAATGTCTCGGGTAGTTATTGTCCTTGGTCTTTTTTACTTAATTCTTAATCATGTCAGTCCTTTTGTGAACAGCGACTGATCCGGAAAACTCATTGTCATCATAAGTGAATGCACGCTTATGCCCTTGTTTCCGGTTAATCAACAACGGTGAAAAGGATTTCATCGAAATTGATGCCTACGCCCGTTCCTCAACTATAAGCCGAAACATAAATCTTTGAAAGTCATTGTGATTGGTCTTTTTTACTTAATTCTTAATCATGTCAGTCCTTTTGTCAACAGCGACTAATCCCGATAACTCATTGTAATCATAAGTGAATGCACCGTTATGCGCTTATTTCTGTTTAGTCAACAACGGTGAAATGGACTTCATCGAAATTGATGCCTACGTCCATTACTCAACTATAAGCCGAAACTAAAGTCTCGGAAAGTCATTGTCATTGGTCTTTTTTACTTAATTCTTAATCATGTCAGTCCTTTTGTCAACAGCATGTAATCCCGATAACTCATTGTAATCATAAGTAAATGCACACTTATGCGCTTATTTTCGTTTAATCAACAACAGTGAAAATGACTTCATAGAAATTGATGCCAACGCCCATTATATAACTATAAGCCGAAACTAAAGTCTCGGAAAGTCATTGTCATTGGTCTTTTTTACTTAATTCTTAATCATGTCAGTCCTTTTGTCACCAGCGACTAAACCCAATAACTCATTGTAATCAATGGTGAATGCACCCTTATGCACTTTTTTCAATTTACTCAACAACGGTGAAAAGGATTTCATCGAAATTGATGCCTAGGCCCGTTACTCAACTATAAGCCGAAACTAAAGTCTCGGAAAGTCATTGTCATTGGTCTTTTTTACTTAATTCTTAATCATGTCAGTCCTTTTGTCACCAGCGACTAATCCCAATAACTCATTGTAATCATAAGTGAATGCACCCTTATGCGCTTATTTCAGTTTAGTCAACAATGTTGAAAAGGATTTCATCGAAATTGATGCCTACGCCCGTTACTCAACTATAAGCCGAAACTAAAATCTCGGAAAGTCATTGTCATTGGTCTTTTTTACATAATTCTTTATCATGTCAGTCCTTTTGTCAACAGCGACTGATCCCAATAACACATTGTAATCAATGGTTAATGCACCCTTATGCGCTTATTTCTATTTAATTAACAACAGAGATAAGGATTTCATCGAAATTGATGCCTACACCCGTTACTCAACTATAAGTCGAAACTAAAGCCTTGGAAAGTCATTGTCATTGGTCCTTTTTACTTA